>OZ026608.1:18126478-18133978 GCA_964020085.1 Micromussa lordhowensis
TCGTTGGAGTGAACGAATGTCTTCCTGAGCTAACAGATTTTAACATCGGGCATTTCGTATATTAATGACCTGAAATGGCGGGCTGTTCATTTCGTGCATGAACGCACCACAGAAGCACAATAGAGGCGAATTGATCAGTATTCATAAACGGCTTTCTTTCGATGACAATAGAGTCTTGCAGTTCAAGAAGCAAACTTCAATGAATGATAACAAAGCAAATTGTGTATTAACAAGTTGTGCACTTTTAAGTTACTAAACTCTACTGTGTATGTTGGAATGAACAAGAAATTTAAAATCTCAAATTTTTGAGAAGTATTTAAATGTCCATGAGCCAAATTATGACTTTTTAAACCTGCATCAAATAAAAAGGAATCAGTCTCAAAATATTTTCCTGAGATAGCTTTGTTTAACAAATAAAGAAGCCTAAGCCGTGTATTACACTGCGATAAAACACAACAGGCATTTGAGAAGACAAGGAAATGTAGAAAACTTTTCTACATTTCTCGAGTGTTCTCAAATGCCCGGCTCCTTTGTTTACTTTATGATTATTAGTAATGAAGAGAAAAACAATAAAACACACTTTTTTATGTTTTATACTCTGATAAAACATGGGTTTTTGACCAACAGAACGCATGCAGGGTCCTATCTATATTATAAAGACATTATAGGCCATAATTTTAAGACTACCTTGTGCCTCTGTTTCAAAATGAGTCCTTGTGCAAAACCATTTGAAAATGAGTTTGATTTTCATGAAATGAACCTGTAGAGAGAACACATTTTCATATGAATGGCTTTGCATGAAGACTTGAGGGCAACTTAGCCCCCTTTGTAGTGATGAGCCCCAAGAATGTCTGTATAGGAGGCGAAAGGCCACCCGGAAATGGCCTATTGGAGTGCCAGGGCGTTTTGAACATTTATGTAGATAATTTTCAATATATTTTGATCAGAGACTGAGACTGATCAGACAGAGACTGATCGGAGACTGAACCACTTATGCTAATGAGACAAAGATTTATCCATAACTAAAAGTAAATTAACTTTATATGATGTTGTGTCACCTTGTTTGTTGTTTGTCCACATTGTCTTTGTACCTTTATTTACTTACAGTGGTACATTACCAGACACCGCAAACAACCATCAAGCACTGCTACAGCATGAGTGACGAGGACAAAAAATACTTGGATGATGAATGTGACAAAATTGATTTTATAAGTATTGTTCAGAGTGTTGCATCACAAATTAAAGTAAGTAACTAAAGAAAAATGCCTCATCCATATCGTATGACCGCCTTTTGCCTTGTACCGGTAATTAAGTATTTACACTACAAGTGTCTGTGATATTTAAAAATTCTCCAAAAAAATGTACAAGGCTTTATGTAATAGCAGTTTGAAAGAATTTTCAAACATCACAAGTAGTGTAAATATTTTGTATTCTCTGTATTAGACTGAAACTACAAGTAGCTTGCAATGGAGGCTTATGTGGGGGAATATCATTAAAAAGAGATTACAGTCAAACTAAGTGAAGCATACCCCTCAAGATTGCATTAATTAACTGATTATTTGAAACTTGAACCCGCTAGTTGTTTCAAGAATGCATTAATGAATTGATTATTCGAATATTAAACTCGCTCATCCAAGAATACAGCTAACGGGTTCTGTTTTCGAAAAATCAATTCAATATTGCATTCTAGAAAAGAATAGCAGTAGCAACAGTGAATTGATTTTTCGAAAATGGAACCCGTTAGCTGTATTCTTGGATCAAGCGAGTGAGTTCAATGTTCGAATAATCAATTAATTATTGCATTCTTGAAACGACTAGTGGGTTCAAGTTTCAAATAATCAGTTCATTACTGCAATATTGAGGGGTATGCTTTACTTAGTTTGACTGTAAGCCATTTGCATTTGAAATGACTCCCCCCACATTAGCCTTAGTGGCAAGCTAGTTCTAGTCCAATACTGAGAACACAAAAATGGTCTATTCCTTAATCCCTTGTGTTTTTATATTATTACTTGTTTATTATATGACTGAGAAAGTTACAAGCTTGCACAAACATGGTAGACATGTTCTATTGCACTGCAGTCCAAATAAAAATAAGCAATAAATTGTCCTGCTCTCAGCCAATCACAATGAAGTAATTTTCTCAGCCATATTATAAAAATTGGTAATTTATTTGTAAGGAGAGAAATGGCAAGTAGTGACTACTCAAACAATAACTTTGTAAAGCATGTTACCCTCTGATGGAATCATGGTTTTTTGCAGTGGCTATATTGATGTTCAAAACGAAATTAAAAATTGCACAAGCCCACTTATGAAATAATTTTCATTTTTTGGAAACACCAACATGGCTGCCGCAAAATTCTCCATCATGCACCTGCATGTAATAGTCGTTTTCACAGGATGAAAGCCTTGATGACAAGTTCTCCACGATGAAGACCGCTGAATCTCATATCTTAATGTTATATCTTGTTAAAGGTGGAAAAAGAAGATGATGAAATATCAGACTGTGGCATTATTACCAACTCAAGTAAGAAATGACTAACTTACACTGTATTTTATTAATCTCTACTTTGAGGATGCAAAGAAAACCCTTGTTTGAGCTTGCTCAAAGGGCAAGCTATATCTGCGATGTACTAGCCATAGAGATGTTGTACTCTGAATTGAAAATTAAGTAATTTCTTCATTTACAAGGACCAGAATTCTCCTTTGCCTAACAACATTTACACAGAACTTGATTTGAAAATGTTCATGTTTATTTTGAGGATATGTTTTACTGCGCAATGTTTTCTTGTAACTTTTGTCGCAGCATAAGTTCCCTTGTGTAACTGACGTTACCATGAGTGCACTGGTTAACTGTTGTTTATGTGTTCAAAAATGAATTTAGTTCTGCCTTGTGTGTTATCAACTGCATTGCTAATGAAGGTTGGGATAGCCAATTCCTAGATTCAGCAGGGCCGTAGCCAGAAAAAAATTTTGACTGAGGCAATGTCTATGAATAACTTATGACTGAGGCAATCCGTCCATGGTTGAGTTCTCTTCCTAGGTATTAGGTACTATAAACAACAAAGCCAAAGAAATGACCGAGGCAAGTGCCTCGGTTGGCCTGTTACTAGCTACGGCGCCGTTCAGAGTGTTCTCTTGGCTGGTGAAGCCTGGCAATCCAGCCATGAGAAACCAACATGAACGGGGGGGGGGGGGGGGAGGGTACTCCCAGAAAAATTGTGTGGGGGTGTGTGGCCCTCTTCCCAAAACCCTTAACCCTGTTTATGACCAAAATTTGTGAGTTTTCCTACTCTGTTTATCACCTGGCCAAAGAGTTTATGTCCTATTTATGACCGTTGCGGCTGTTGTCCTAAACATAATTTATGAAGGGCTTTGGTTGACATAATTTATGAATGGCTTTGGTTGACATAATTTGTGAAGGGCTTTGGTTGATGATCTTATCGATAATGATGAAAAGGTAGCTTCTTCTAAAAAAAACATCCCAGCTCAAGAGAAGAGTGCAAAAACCATATCCTATTTATGGCCAAAATCAATGCCCTATTTATGACCAAAACGGCTAAAAAACCATACCCTTTGGGGCTGCACATAGCTATTTAGCCCATGTAAGGCAATCATTTGTTGCAATGAGTGCCGGGAAAACAGGTTTCGTTATTGTCACCTCCGATCTCTTCTTATTTCCTGCAGAATGCGTTACTCCAGCGGTATCTAGTTTCCATCTTCCAGTTGGTGATAAGAATGCAAACGTAATTCCTGCAGATTGCGTTACTCCAGCGGTGTCTGGTTCCCATCTTCCAGTTGGTGATAAGAATGCAAACGTAATTCCTGCAGATTGCGTTACTCCAGCGGTATCTAGTTTCCATCTTCCAGTTGGTGATGAGAATGCAAACGTAATTCCTGCAGATTGCGTTACTCCAGCGGTATCTAGTTTCCATCTTCCAGTTGGTGATCCTGCAGATTGTGTTACTCCAGCAGTGTCTAGTTTCCATCTTCCAGTTGGTGATGAGAATGCAAACGTATTTCCTGCAGATTGCGTTACTCCAGCGGTATCTAGTTTCCATCTTCCAGTTGGTGATCCTGCAGATTGCGTTACTCCAGCAGTGTCTAGTTTCCATCTTCCAGTTGGTGATGAGAATGCAAACGTATTTCCTGCAGATTGTGTTACTCCAGCAGCATCTAGTTTCCATCTTCCAGTTGGTGATGAGAATACAAACGTATTTCCTGCAGATTGCGTTACTCCAGCGGTATCTAGTTTCCATCTTCCATTTGGTGATCCTGCAGATTGCGTTACTGCAGCGGTATCTAGTTTCCATCTTCCAGTTGGTGATGAGAATGCAAACGTATTTCCTGCAGATTGCGTTGCTTCAACAGTGCCTAGTTTCCAACTACCTTTTGGTGATGATATAAAAAAGTGTCCTACTGAGTGCGTTACTTCTGCAGCATGTAGTTTCCAACTTAGTGCTGCAGATGGAAATGCAGGCATATTTCCATCAGAGAGTGTTGCTCCAACAGTGCCCACTTTGGAACGTCCTGTAGGTGATGAGAATATAAACAGATCTCCTGTCGAGGGTGTTCCTTCTGCAGCATCTAGTCTCGCTTCTATCCCATGTCCTCACTGTGCAAAATGTTTCCAACGTTCAGACAATCTTAACCGACACATTTCTGTTTTTCACACAACAAATAAACCATACGAATGCCAGCAATGTGCCAAGAAATTCTCGACGGAAAAACAGTACAATGCTCACATTCGCAGACATGAAAACAACTGTCCATATTGCCCAGAAGTGTTCCGGGTGCGCAAGTACCTCCTGAAACATGTTGTCCTGTGTCACAAAGACAGAGATCCTAGTAGCTTGGCGTGGGACCCAAAACGGCTTTCACAAGGTAAGGTTTTCTGGGGAGTGGGGTGGGTCGGTAATCATACTTGAATCCTTCTCATGTGATGCATCAGCATTTACAGTGCCGGGGGGGGGGGGCACTTCCAGAAAAAGTGGTTTGGATGTGCAGCCCGCTTCTCCAAGCCCTTACTCTATTTAAGACCAAAATCTGTGATTTTCCCTACCCTATATACGACCTGACCCATTAGTCAATACCCGGTTTCAGACCTGCCTTAGTTCCCTAGTTCAGACCGATGTTAAAGGCAATGGCAGTTGAAAAAGGCAAAGGCTTCTAAAAAAAACATTACTCAATTCAAGACTGGAGTGCAAAAACCATACCCTACTTGAGATCAAAATCGATACCCTATTTATGACCAAAACGGCTGAAAAACCATACCCTACTTGAGATCAAAATCGATACCCTATTTATGACCAAAACGGCTGAAAAACCATACACTACTTGAGATCAAAATCGATACCCTATTTATGACCAAAACGGCTGAAAAACCATACCCTACTTGATATCAAAATCGATACCCTATGTATGACCAAAACGGCTGAAAAACCATACCCTACTTGAGATCAAAATCGATACCCTATTAATGACCAAAACGGCTGAAAAATCAAACCCTTTGGGGCCGCACATACCTATATAGCCCATGTAATGCAGTACCCCCCGTGTCTGGGGGATGGAGTGTGTCGGTTTCTCGTGAAATGCATCAGCATGTACAGTAGTTGTGAAGAAACAGCTTCCGAAAACACCTGTCGGTCGTCTGTCGGTCTCCAGCATGGCGTCTCCATACAAATCTCTATAAATTTGGGGAAAACGTTTCTTCGCATATCTTCCATGAGAAAAATTGCTGTGATCTGAATCTTGACGAGAGTCTTTGCATATGTACTTTCTTTCTATTTCCAGATTCTGGACTTGATCTATTGAACGGTTTTGATTTTTTATTTTGGTCTATTTTGAATGGCGTGACACTGAAAACCAGCAATAAAACTTTAATTTTCTTTTATGGAGCGAACTCTAGTTGAGACACTTCTTGAGATACCTAAAGGCTTGATAGAATTTGCGTTATTTTTTCATCGGTGTAGCGGTAAAACCTTGATGATGTAGTAAGACTATAATATCTACGGACGTTATTTCAGTCTGATTCGTCTTTTGTAGGCGGAAATTTACCTTGCTATGTTTCATCAAAGTGTCCGAAAGTTTTTGCAAGTACTGTGACACAATGTGTCTCATCCCTGGCGTATGTCATTTCTTGTGTCTTCAGGTTCAAGCCCAGGCCGGTTTCGTTGTGGCCATTGTGGAGATGAGCTTGATTCATTACGAGCCTATCAAGAGCACAAAGTGTACAATCATATGGTCACAGAATGCTGGATTTGTCAGAAGACATTTAGCAACAGGAAAATCCTGAAAAGGCACATTAAAGCCCACACCGGTGAAAGAACGTTCCCTTGTGACCACTGTGACAAGCGTTTTGTAACGCAATCAGAACTTAAGTCACACATTCGCCTGTTGTCTATGGAAAAATCATTCACGTGCAACTTGTGTGGAAAAGGTTTTAAAAAGCAGATCTTACTTGACTACCACATGGGCACCCACAGCAATGAGAAACCTCACCAATGCACGCACTGTTTAAAGAACTTCAAAAGAAAATGGTCGCACGATATTCATGTGCGCGCGCACACAGGTGAAAGTCCATACCAGTGCAAGCATTGTGAAGAGGTCTTTACGAGTAGTCGACGCCGTTTTCAGCATACGATTAAAGAGCATCCTGAAACCGTCACCAAGAAAGAGTACAACTGCAATTACTGCTCCAGATCGTTTAAAACCTCGACATCACTTTCCACTCATATCCGAAGACACACTGGTCAAGTTTTACGATGCCAAGTTTGTCCATTTGTTACTGTGGCAAAAGTGAACCTAGAAGTGCATATGAACAAGCACACAGGTGCACGGCCTTACAAATGCAAACACTGTCTCAAGGCATTTTCTCAACCATCTCGTCTGAAAATCCATGAGCGATCTCACACTGGCGAGAAGCCATATGCTTGTGATCATTGCGATAAAGCGTTCATTGATAAGTACAGCCTTGTGAGGCATGTCCGTACACACACAGGAGAGAAGCCTTACAAATGCAGCTACTGCAGCAAAGCCTTCGCCCAGGGATGCCAGCTGCAGTTCCACGAGAGGACACATACCGGAGAAAAACCCTACGGGTGTGCGCAGTGTGAAAAGAAATTCCCCCGTCGTCAGGAACTTAACAAACACTTGGCAACTCATGAGCAAAGGGAACAGCAGACTGGAACAAAGAAGAAAAGGAACGTAAGTGATTCTAAATCAGATTGTGATTCAGATAAAACGAGGGGTGAAAGACTTGCATGATTAAGAAGTGCAAAGCGAAGTAGCAAGAAACACTAATGTGCCAGGGAACTTCACAAACAGATGATCAGATGACAGTTATGCAGAAGTGTGTTGAAAGGACTGAACAGAAAGAGCGGATGCAAACTGATTGATAATCGCGCTGGGGAAAGAAAGCTCACCTCAGATGAATAAGGCCGCCTAGTTCGCACTAGCGACATAACGACAGAAGACGGACATTATGTCGTTATGTTTGCAGTG
>OZ026608.1:18138978-18161478 GCA_964020085.1 Micromussa lordhowensis
CCGCAGACTACTTTGACAATGCGATGACGAAATGCATTGTCAATAACAGGACAGACTCATTAAAAACTGACATCAATTTGTTTTTTACGATAACAAATGGTCGAATTGCCCGCTGACGCGTCGCACGAATTTCAAATTCATGTGTCTGTCCGCATTTTGACGATAAAAATTAGCCAATGAGCGCGCGAGAATTTCTGCAGTTATCGTAAAAAACGGTTCCGAGTATTAACTTAAACAATTTACTGATCAGCTATTAAAAAATAAAATGATATGTGATTGCTTACAAATCATATTTCAGTTCAGTCACAAAGCATTAGCTTCTTACTATTCAAACCCAAAAACTTCCATTTCACTGACACAAAAGGATTGATTTCCGGTCAGAAACGTTTTGGTATTCTGGCCGGTTGGGCACTGGTACGAGTCGTTCAGGGATACTCCGCAGTTGTTGGAATTTGGTGCATTGGGAATATGCAGATCACAGTTAGAGGTTCCTCCAAATATTGGCCCACAGCTTCTGTGGCAGTAGATAGCATATCCTTCCTTCCCAACTATCAAAGGCATCTTTGTTGGTGGCAGACCACTTGGGTTGACAAGGCTGAACAGGAACGAGCCTGGTGCATTTTTGTGACTTCCAGAACCTGGTGGAGAAAGGAAACATCGTATCGATTATGATTGCAGATTATTGACTGCAGACCCAAACCCACAAAATCCTAAGAGGTAAAAGATTACTCTAAAAATTGGTAAGTGTAGATATCTATTTCTGATTGTGAAACAATTAGTGTCAGTGTTATATGAAACACACACCTCCTCCCTCCGGGTGGAGTTACCTTGCCGGATTTCATACCGTGAGGGAATGGGTACGAGTCCGTGTATTATGGCATTAACAACGCGAGACCCATATATTCAGGAAGAGCACACCGAGCTTTACAAAATCCTTAAGTTTCGTGTTAATTGGGCCAATATTGAACAAGATACAGCCATTCAAAAACTTCAAAATTTGCAAAGAAACGTATGGATTTCCGGACAAAGTGTCGGGTTAGTAAATCTACAGGCCAAGTCTTATGAAAGATATTTTACATAGTATAAAGGGGCGTTTTGAATTGACGAAATACCACGATGGTTGCAACAGATACTTTCCGTTTGTACATGTCGCCAGTATATTCAAATTGCTAATTTATTAACCAGCGATCAAGCCTAGCTTTGTTCAATATAAATTCAACTCCGTTCAGTGCTTATAGTAAAAGTTACGTCCTTGCTGTCAATTTATCATTTTTTCTTTTTATAGTCAGCGATTAAATTTTGTTGCTAATTCATTTTTCTTATTTTTCATGCTTCATGTGCACAGTCCGGAAACTTTACAAAGTTGGAGAGGTCAAGCGTAATTAGATTGTCACAGAATTTTCCACGTGAAATATCGTGGCCTGGGAACTAGGCAACAACATTCGGTGTGTCAGGTAAATTTTACGGAGTCACTCTCCTTCCACTCTTTTTGACAAGTGTATTCAATTTGTTTGTGAAGTAATGACGTAATTAAATTACCCTAGTCTATACTAAGAAAACAACTAGTACTCTGTAGTTGTATATCGAGCAGTCCTCTTTAGAAATCGTTATTTAGGGGTCGGATTACATGAGCCGGGCTGGTGTCGGTTTGCCGGGATCTCGGAACGTTTGTTAAACGCAACAAAAATCAACTTCGCAATTACGTGACAACCGGGCCAGCCCGGTTAGCCGAGATCCCGGTATCGGGGTGCCGGGATCCCGGCTAACCGGGCTGAGATTTTTCCATGAAATCGCGTTTGCCGGGTAAGCCCGGCTCATTAAGCCAGCGAGAGTACAGCAGGTAATACAAAGCTCGTGCGCAATGGTCTCCCGCGGTCCATCGCATCAGCCATCAATCGGGCTGGCTCGCCTCATGTAATACCAGACTGAAAGTCATTTAGGCACACCGAAGCAGCCCGGCTCATGTAATCATGCCCTTAAAGCCCTAAAGTAAGACCTACAATCCCAACTTCGGTCGGTGTAGCCTCCAAATATGTAATTTGCACTCTTGATCACTGTCACAGTCGGTCCCTTGCTGTCACAACAAGAGTGAAAGTTGGAGGCAGTCCAGCCATCACGCGAGGCACGGTACAACAACTTGTCGCTGTCGTTTGTGATGACCCGAGTTTCCTTCAACCAGTTCATCAACGTTAGGCTTTGATCTGATGACAGGATCACAGAATCCTTGAACAAGACGACTGCTCTGACTGGTCTCGCTGTCAACACTTTAATTATCCCCTCAACTTGATAAAATTCGGCCTCGGCCAGCAGCTCTTCGCGAATTATCTCGTCTTTAGGCACAATAAGCTGTCCAGTGCGAAGATAGTTCAGAATATACCGGAAGTGAGTTCCATCGCGATCAATGAAGTAAGATCCATCCTCGCTTGGCTTCGTGTCAAATCTTCCCGAAAACATGGCGTGTAACATCGAACCTGGGACAAGCATGATAACAAAAGCGTATAAGAATCTGCTAAACTTGATCTAGAAATATTGTGAAAAGCTTTGCCTCGAATTGCCATCACAGGCTCATTCATTTCTCTTATGAAAACGAATATTTCCCACAACTGCGGTTACTTTTAACAACCAGTGCACCCCGTCCCCCGAGATCCAATCTGCACCCCCCCCCCCCGCCACTATTTGTGGCACAAATGTCTACTTTTGCACCGACTGACTTCACGCCAACATTTCTACTTACAAGGTATTTAAAAAGAATTTCTGAAACTTGGGCTAATCAAAGGCCAATAGTGTCGTGATGATACAAACCAAAAAAATCGTAACACGTGACATAAGATGATTTGTCCACTGGGTGTGGTGTAAAATAAGATTATTTCCAAATAAATGAATAAAAGGGGTAAGTTTCTAAAGAAACTGGGGTGCTGCGTCGGCGGGGAGTATTACAAGATAATTTGGTTGATAATGTGAATTGACCACCGTAAAGAGATTCGAAAGCTGACGTTTCGAGCGTTAGCCCTTCGTCAGCCCTTCGTTAGCCCTTCGTCGGAGCGAATCGAGGTTCGTTTGAATTTAATAGTCAGATGGCTCCCAGCTTATCTCAAACATTTGCGTCATATCGGCCTAGACAATATCGAGTGGCGCACTAGAAGCTAGGGAAGAATGTACGTTTTTACAGTAGCGGCGAACCCGAGATCGAAGATCTGTTCGCTGTCCGACTTCGCTCAAGTCTGCACACTGCTTTCGGCTTTTTGTCCCTTGTGGACGAGTGTCAGAAGCAAAACATTGTTGGTCCCTCGATGACGTCACAGACAAACTCGCCCCGTTCTTCGCTACTGCTCGATCATAGCAACAAACAAAATAGCCGATAGTCGACAAGTTTCGTCCGCGGTCACATATAGTGAGTCTACAATTTGTAAGAGAAGAAGGAGGGAAAAAAAGATGACGAAAGTGTGGCAAAGGGAATGGCTTAGGAGAAGAACAGAGCAAGGGGCTTGTAGGCAGTTGTTAGAAGAGTTGAGACTTGAAGACGAGGAAAATTACCAGAGATACTTTCGGATGAACGCGGAAACATTTAGTTATTTAGTTATTCTCGTTCTATGTATTGCAATGCACAGTTGTAAAATTTATGCTACTAATTTCAAAACCGTTATGTGGCAGGCTAATTAATGTATAAACATGTACTGTTGGCATTACCTCGACTATATAGAAGGTTGCAAACTTTTAAACCAAGAGAATGAATATTAATCATTTGAAAATGCAATCAAAGAAGACAACGCATAGTATAACATTATGGATGTGACCTCTTTTCTTAAAACCTATCAATTATGTTTTTTTGCAACTCAGGAAAGAGTTTCGCCCAGCATTTGGGAAGCTTGATACCATCTGCTGTATTTTTTCCAGATGTGCCCATTTTGGCTCTAACTGCCATAGCTACCAAAATAAAGAAAGAAAAGATTGTAAATTCCATTGGTCTTCAGCTTCCTTTTGTTGTTGAGGTTAATCCAAACAGGGAAAATATTTTCTTTGAGTCACAACCCCTGCCAGTTGCTAACGAAGAAACAAGAATGATCCTTAAACCTTATGTTCAGGAGTTCAAAGCTAAAAGATCTGCCATGCCATTAACAATGTTTCACGTTAACCTGGAGGTATGTACTGAGAGCTTTCTATATTTCAGCTCTGAGCTAGGTGAAAATTAAATCAGTGTAAACCACTACATGCAGACAAAGTGGCCAAGAACAGGCTATTTACACAACATTATGCACAATACCCAAAACATGAACAAGAACGTATTATGGAAGAGCTTACTAACAAGAATTGTTAGCAACCGGAGGTTTTTTTGCTACAACTGCATTTGGTATTGGTGTAGACTGCCCTAACATCGGGTCTAACATAAGAAGGGTAATTCATCTGGGAGTGTGTCTTACACCATGGAGGAGTACTTCCAGGAAGCTGGCCATACTGGAAGGGATGGTCTACTAGCTAAAGCTTCAATTTATTACAATGCATATGACGCGAGTAAAGGTAATTGAACTGAGTGGAGTGCAATTTGGTCTGAAATCATACGAGTAATTTGAAAATTGAACGAGCGCGCAGCGCGAGTTCGATTTGAATCGCAAGTATGATTTCAGACCAAAATTGCACGCCCTGAAGTTTAATTACCACTTTATCAGATCCATTTTTAAATCGCACAATTTAATAGCCTAAATACGGGAACAAGATTTTGGTCAGGACCAATATTTATTGAACCAAGTTGCCAAATTTGCCAAACAATGTTTTTTTTTTCTGCTGTATTTTTCCAGATGTCCCCATTGGCTCTAACTGCCATAGCTACCAAAATTAAGAAAGAAAAGATTGTAAATTCCATTGGTCTTCAGCTTCCTTTTGTTGTTGAAAATATTGTTTTTGAGTCACAACCCCTGCCAGTTGCTAAAGAAGAAAGAATAATGATTCTTAAACCTTATGTTCAGGAGTTCAAAGCGAAAAGATCTGCCATGCCATTAACAATGTTTTACGGTAACCTGGAGGGATGTGCTGAGAGCTTTCTATATTTCAGCTCTGAGCTAGGTGAAAATCAGTGTAAACCACTACATGCAGACAAAGTGGCCAAGAACAGGCTATTTACACAACATTATGCACAATACCCAAAACATGAACAAGAACGTATTATGGAAGAGCTTACTAACAAGAAGTGTTAGCAACCAGGTTGTTTTGGCTACAATTGCATTTGGTATTGGTGTAGACTGCCCTAGTTCACAGCGGTCAAACGTGGCGCGCGTGCGCAGTTCTCCCCAAAATGTCGCTTGACAAAGTCTTAAATTTTCGAAAATTTTCGCTTTCAAGCCGAAAGTTAAGACAGTCGCTGAAAAGTTAAGCTTTAAACTTCGCATACGACCAGGACATTTAGTGACGGACATCCTAAAGTCCTCCCAGCTTGTAATTTTCTCTCACAGTACTATTTTTATAACATTTTCCTACAGAAGTCTTGCAGGTTTTCTCTTCAAACTCTTACGAAGTTCGAGGCGGCGAAAACCGGAAGTGGCGTTGGACTTTTGCGTTTGACCGCTGTGTGCTGCCCTAGCATAAGAAGGGTGATTCATCTGGCTGTGTCTTACACCATAGAGGAGTACTTCCAGGAAGCTGGCCATACTACATACAATTTATTACAATGCATAATGACACTAGTAAAGCGAAACGTGGCCCTCAAGATATTATGATTAAGTTTGTGAAATCAACATCTGATTGCAAACGTGAAAATTATTCGCCAATATATTTTGGGTATCAAGCCCCAAATAGAACTGATGGTGGTCATGATTGCTGCGACTACCACAGTGAACGTTTGCTGTCTTCGACAAAATGGGACGTTGACAAAAAGATGGGTGTAGCAAACCCTTTTGAGGAACCTTGTAACTGTAGGACGAGAGCCAAGCGATATCCCATTTAAGGGGTTGATAATACATGGCAAAGAAGACCTGGCAGTGTTTATACCACTATATCCTATTCCATTTCCATACAGTTTAACTAGGAAATGTTTTGCTTGGGATAAGGTGGGGAAAACTCAATCAATTTGCTGTCTACCACAAAATGGGACGTTAGCTAGAAGATGGGTGTAGAAGCCGTTGAGATGGACTAATAAGACTAACACCAAGTTCATGTCAATTGAAAAGTCACATGACCATATATTCACTTCCGGAAAAGCCAGTACAAGTGTGTATGTTATTAAAGCACGATGTTCGTATGAACATTTTCGATAGTACAGTAATTGCGTTGAGATGAGTGTAGAAGCCGTCGAGATGAACTAATAACACGGTAAGCTTTGAAGTTACACCAAGTTGATGTCAAATGAAAAGTCACATGATGAGTTATTCACTTCTGAACAGAGGATATGTAGAACATCGTTTGCGTGAGTGTTCGGTGCAAATTGATAGTTTTGAATGCAGCTAGAAAATGTTTTTGAACAATTGGTGAGGATATTTAACTAATTTTATGCAGTAATTTCCACTGCCGACTTTTGATTCGAATTGGCAGACAGTTTCAGCCGGTCGAATTGGGAGACAACTTCTGCTCGGTTCTAACTGCCGCTCGTACTGCGGGTATGCCATCGTATGGAATAGATCGTTTTCAAGTGACGTAATCACGTTCTAAAATCCAAAACTAAAGAGCCACCAAAGTGTTTTATTCTCATCAGGCATAAGAGGCGGTATGTCTATATCTGTTTACAATTTTACAGCTCACTAGCGTGATTCGTTTTGAATTTCAGGGTTATGCGGGAGGTGCGTGACACAAGGCTACGATCGAGTTTGTTTAAAAATATATACTTATCTCATGATTGGAGCATTAGGAAAAGTGCTTGTGTAAATGCTTGTTTGTTCAGCACTGATAATCAGTCGCCTAGAAAGCCGAGGCGACCATCACTAGAACTCAACATCACTAGATACCCATCACTAAAACTCATACTGGGCTCGGAAAATTTCTGCGAAACATTTCGACGAATATCTGAAGTTTGGGGAAACGCACAGGCCTAAAACTTGGAGAAGCGTCTTATTTAATTATCTTCTATAACATCACAATTTCTTAGCTTTTCCACTGGATCGTTTTCGATTTATTTTTTATTGCGTGACAGTGAAAACGATCCATGCGGAAGTCTTGCCATCTGCAACCTCAATACTTGGCTTTTGTCCAAATCTTATGTAAAAGTGGTCAGTTTTCCCAGAACTTTGGGTCTTGAGCAGTGAAATACCGAAGGTTTCCGATCCTGAGTTTATTTGAGAATGCGTGGGCTCAATCTGTGTGCACGCTCCGTATCATCGCCCCAGGCGCGCAAGCCTTCACGAGACAAAATTACTAATGCAGTCTAGGAACACTGGCGGTTGAAACCCTTGGTAATAGCATGAAATATCAAAACAGGTCGTTATCTTCATCAGCACACCACTATTCAGTTGACCTAATCACGATTACTACAAAAACGTTCACGTTTGAATATACAGATCATTATGCACTCCTCCTGCATACAAAATATTGGGCCTGTTCATCCATGACTCCTCGAAACACCCTCAAAGAGAAATTGCTAAACATTAAGGTCCAATTTGTCTATGAAAATTTCTCCCTGTACCCGTCCGCGAATCGTCAAAGAGCCTTACATTTAACCCTGTACCCATCATCACTAAAATTCAACTGGCAGTCGTCGAAAGCCTAAAAATTAGCCCTCAAGTTCTGCAAAGCTGCCAGCTATCGAAGGAGCCCCCAATTGACCCCCTCTAGCACTAGCTTAAGTTAGTTTGCATTCTAGATGATTTTTCTCTGGTAACTGATACTAAATGTAATTATTTATTTCAAATTACCTGGATCCTTGTTAAGGGTTGCCAGACTGGTCGAGAAAAAGTGGCCGCCGACATTGAGTTTCACCATATTGGAGAAATGAACATGCTCGAGTTTTTTTGCTGCCTCGTCAAGAGAATCCATTTCCTTGCGAACTCTGTTCGTCTCGCGGTTTAAAATGTCGAAGACATCTTTGACGCGCTTGTTCACATCCTCCAGTACCTCACTGCTCTGGGAATTGATTTCTTCCTCCGATTTAGGCGATGAAGACATCTTCTTGGGAACAAAGAGACTGCAAACTCAACTCACGATTGTCTAAACTTGCACTGAATTTCGCGGAATTAATAGACGGGTCGCGTGTCTCGTTCCCAGAGACATCTGTCTCTTATAGCGGGCCGGGACCTTGGCACGAGGAAGTCTCTCTGGAAATACATGATTTGATTGATTTGATTTGTTTCTTGGACAAAGATCTCTGGCTAACCAGGAGAATGTTCATTACAGCTCTCCACAACGAAACACATGAACACCACTTCTGGCCAAAATTTTACTTCTGTTTTAAAAATCTGTTGAGGTCGGTACTCTGACAACGGGTTTTACCGCTCTAAACTCTTAATGGGGGGAACGAGCGTTGAAAGGCCTAACAGGCTGGATGATTGCACTTGGGGAACGATTAGCTCGGAGCAACTCGCTTGCTGGGGGAGAGGAACGGAACTTGTGAGGCGTTCCAAAGTGCTACAACTGGGAATAAGGACACTCATAGAACTTGCACTTCACACGTTTATTCCTCGTAATTTCGCGGTAAATCGTAGATTTAAATCGTGTTGCGAGGATTATAGTACTCTGTGTACTCTATTTATGCTAACGAAATACACGATTGCATCATATTAGGAACAAATAAAAGAGGGCAGAATGAAGTCAGTTTGAAACCTGAAACCCGACGTTGCTAATCGAACCAAATCGAACTCAATCGAAACTATTCGAGCACCAATCGCTGTATGGGGCTCGATTAAATTCGGTGATCGAACACAATCGAACAAAATATTTTGAACAATCGAACTCCCCCCGGGACACACATAGGGCCAAAGTTTTGCTAAGTACATACAGTGGAATCTTTAGCAATGAGTTCCAAAAATATTTTGTAGGTACCGTATACTTCAACTTTTCATAAGGACTCTGAGTTTTTCTTCAAATTCTCAATACAAATCTTGTAAACGATGTGCAAAATCCCGCACTATTGGGACATTTTCTCTCTCGGCGTGCTGAGGACATGTATTTACTATACCCTGCGAATAATACGTCATGTTAACCTGTTTATTTCGTCCTCAGTCACGTGTAATCCAAATTGGGGTTTTGTATGCGCAAGTGTTGATCTATGGCCCATAGCTGATCTAGTACCGAAATAATTTATCATATGCCATGCAGATTAGAAATAAACTGATAGGTTCGTGTTCTGCGCGCCCAGATACTACTCACACCGATTGGCACCACTGCGCATCGTTATTGCACACTTAATTCATGTCAAATATAATAACAAATAAAGTTTTCCGGGCGCATTTAAAAAACTCAATGCGCTTACATTACTATATAGAAAATGAAAGTTTTCCGCGTGCATTATCTGTTCCAAGAAGCGAACAGTTTTCCTACGTATGTCACACCCGCAATCAGATGGATCTACTATTTAACACCAATCAAATTTCCTGTTGTAAAGGTAAATGGTATGTGAGAAGATTTGATCCCGATGCAGTTCAGAACGGCCATATTTATTCTTCTATAAAAGAGGAGGAAGTATTCATACATTGGGCTTACTTCTTCATTTTCTATGGGTTAGGCTAAGGAACTTAGCTATGAACGAGATGAGTCTCGCGAGTTCGCGAGTTAGTAGAATGCAAATGCACCAGATATTTTTATTTTTAGTTTTATCTCGCATCTCGCATTTTTATCTCGCATTTATCTCCAGAAATTGTTTTCTTCTCCTACTAAGTCGCATATCAAACGTCCCTTACAGGCTTCCGTACTACGGTTATCGCATGGTTGTAATTATTGGTTTCCTGTTCAGTGCGAAATACTTGAAAATGTCTTCCATACTTCGTAATCGTTTCGTAATCGCTTACTGGCAATACCTTTATTTGCACTTTTGAGATTTTGAAGCTTGCAAAGGTAGGCAGTTACTTTTACTCCTGTAGGTATAAAATTGCATTTTCTGTGTAGTATGTTGACACGAGAAAGAAAACTCCTCAGGCTTCTTCCATAAAGAAGTTTTAATATCTAGATGGAAAAATGCTAGCTGTGGTCAACATCCAAGTTAACCAATCGATTTAATGGATTTCCGGCTATAGTGTTCATATAACAACAAACACGAAGTTGTTTAAGGGGGTACACGTGAAGGCTGTTTTGAGGTCGCTTAACACGGCCTTTCTGCCAATATCTCGGTCACGTTTCAAGCAACACTAAATCTCTCTGCTTATCTCATTAACCACTGTTTGGCAGTTTTGTGTAAATTTTTGGGCGATTTTTGGGCATTTTGGGAAAGAGATATTTTTTCTCAAAGGATGAGTTAAATTGAGGAAAATATGAAATGTTGAAGATTTGATGGATTTGGAAAATTGAAATTTGAAGTGAAGAATTAGTAGACGGATACCAAACAGTCCCCTAGCAACCTGGGGCTCTCTTTTGCGGGGGTCAACTGTCTGGTAGTGTTTCCAACCCATCTTAATCCTAACAATTTCCTTTTTTATATCACTTCAAATTTCACACCTATTCATGTTTACCCCCGCCCTAAGAAATGTTTACCATTACTTTATGAATCATGCTACGGTAACAGTCCAATGTACCAACTTAAACACCTTACTGATCAGCTTTTAAAGAAAGAGACTGAGATGTGATGGCGTGCAAATAATTTTTCAGTTCAGATACAAAGCACTAGCTTCTTACTTGTCAAAACCAAAAACTTCCATTTCATTGACAGTAAAGTTTTGATTTCCTGTTAAAAATCTGGTTACATCCTGACCGGTTGGGCACTGGTACGAGCTGTTCAGGCGTACATAGCAGTTGCTGGAATTTGGTGCACTGGGAATATGAAGATCATGGCCACTTCCAAAGGTTGGTCCATAGCTACTGTTGCAATAGATAGCATGTCCTTCTTGTCCAGCTATCAAAGGCATCTTTGTTGGTGGCAGACCGCTTGGGTTGACAAGGCTGAACAGGAACGAGCCTGGTGCTCTTTTGAAATTTCCAGAACCTAATGAGGAAAGGAAATATACTAAATATCTTACTGATTATGATTGCGGATCATTGACTGCAGACCCAAACCTCCGATTTATATCTCAAGAAGTAAATAATTACTTGAAAAATAGCTGGTAGATATATCTATTTCTAATAGTGCCATTGTTGTATGCTGTACGTACCTCTCCCTTAGGGGGGAAACTACCAAATGAAATTTACATGCCTTGGCTAATGAAAGATTTTATACATAGTAGTAGGGGGCGTTTTGACGTGAAGAGATAGGTACCAAGATGGTTGCATTAGATCACCTTCTACTTGTGTTGTCACAACCTCAGGTCACCAATATACTCAGATTGCTTATTAAGGGCCTGATTACATGAGCCGGGCTGGCCCGCTTAGTCGGGTTGGTGTCAGTTTGCCGGTATCTCGGCACGTTTGTTAAACGCAACAAAAATCAACCTCGCGATTACATGACAACCGGGCCAGCCCGGCTCATGTAATCAGGCCCTGAAAGTCATTTCGGCACACTGAAGCAGCCCGGCTAACCGGGCCAGCCCGGCTCATGTAATCATGTAGACCGGGAAGCGTTTTCGAGAGCTCACTGATTTTTCAGTGAGCTTCGCCCGGCGCTTATTTTATCCTGCACGGCAGATTTTTTTTTTTATTGATTCTTATAGAAAGCAAATATAGTTGAGATATAAAAACTGGGCTTTCTTTTTCTTCTTTTTATTCAACTACAAGTTAAAGTTCGCATAAATTTTGTAGAAGCCTTTATAATTGTCATTTCCCTCCCCTAGAGCTACACCATTTTCTTTTTCTCAGACCGGTTTTAGCGGCCTAATCTGAGCTTAATCCAAGGATAGTTAATCGAAGAATAAATCTGTTTTTGGCAACACCATCTTATAACCCGATTAACTATCCCGGGAATAAAAAATATTTAATCGCGAAATAACCGCCAACCACGAGTTATTTTAATCGGCTTTCGAACAACGTAATTGGAATGTCAAAAAACATAAAGTACTATTGATTGAAAATAATAAATGAAAAATTGCCGTCTCCCTCTCGTTTGTCAATGGCTCTAGTTAAATAGGTTGTCTTTACATACTGGAAAAAAACAAATTTTGTAATATTTTGCCCTCCACAGAGAAATCCTCAACCAATTAGTTTAAAACTGATGTTAGGCAGGCCTGTGGAACAAACGGCATTCGTCAAATACCTGGGTCTTATTATTGATTGCAATTTAAATTAGAAAGTTGGTAAGAAAAGTTCAAGGAGCACTGGCATTTTATCTAAACTTAGACATTTTGTTACTAATGATATTGTCAATCAGTTATATTATTCCTTAGTGTATCCTTTCCTTACTTATCGCTTGATTGCCTGCGGAAACACTTATGTCACAACTCTTAAACCTGTTGATGAAAAAGTTCTTATCTACCTACGTTTGATGCTAGCTTGCTATTGTCAATTAATTCTTAGCTTATTGCTTTTCAAAACACAAGAATTGATACACTCAAACCAAGTGAAGCGTACCCCTCAAGATTGCATTAATGAATTGATTATTTGAATATTGAACCATCTAGTCGTTTCAATTACGGGTTAGAGACTGTTGTGAGTGTTTTGTTTTCAAATACACGCACGCGCTTACTGTACAATGAACGAGAAATTTTCAATACTGCACGAAGCGACGCTTAGTGCAGTATTGAAAATTTCGAGTTCATTGTACAGTAAGCAAGTGCGTGTATTTGAAAACAAAACACGAACTAACAGTCTCTAACCCTTTTAATATTCAATTTGAGTTCACTGCTGGCGATAGACTTACAATGGCTTCCCGCCCGAACACTGCACAGTTTTTATGCGTTATTGTAATAACGCACTCTGTCACTTTGATGTCGCCAGGTAACGAGAACTCACGTGATCAATTTTAACCAATGACGCGTGCGGATTTTAGACAGTGAACGAAGATTGAATATTAAGAATGCAATAATGAATTGATTATTGGAATATCGAATTCACCAGTCGTTCCAAGAGTACGGCTAATGGGTTTAATGTTGAAAAAATCAATTTAACATTGGTTTTTGAGATGACTACCGAGTTCAATTTTCAAATAATCAATTCATTATTGCATTCTTGAAACGACAGGCGGGTTCAATATTCAAATAATCAGTTCATTAATGTAATCGTGAGGGGTACCCTTCACTTGGTTTGGATGTAAATAGCATACTACTATCTGGTACCGTTTTTTTTCCGTTCATTTCTCTTCAATTTTTTTTCCTAAATGTATTTCCTTTACATGAATTAAATGATTTCATTACTTCGTTGTTGTTTATCTTCTAGTTTCTTCTTATCTTCTTATATACTTACACACACACAAGAGCTCATAATTTATTGAAACTACTGGCACAACACTTGTCCGGCTTTTTTCATACATCAAACTGAGAGCTTCAAAGACAGGCTTGTGTATCAACCAATCCAAGTTGGAAATCGGTAATTAAAGTAGCACCTACCATCCCAGTGTTGTTCCGTGTAGCCTCCAAATATATAATTTCCACTCTTGATCACTGTCACAGTCGGTCCCTTGCTGTCACAATAAGAGTGAAAGTTGGACGCAGCCCAGCCATTACGCGAGGCACGGTACAACAACTTGTCACTGTCGTTTGTGATGACCCGACTTTCCTTCAACCAGTTTACCAGTGGTTCGCGTTGATCTGATGATAGGATCACTGAATCCTTGAAGCAACTTACTTTCAGTGCTTTAATTATCCCTTCAACTTGATAAAATTCGGCCTCGGTCAGCAGCTCTTCGCGAATTATCTCGTCTTTAGGCACAATAAGCTGCCCAGTGTGAAGATAATTCAGAATATACCGGAAGTGAGTTCCATCGCGATCAATGAAGTAAGATCCATCCTCGCTTGGCTTTGTGTCAAATCTTCCTGAAAACATGGCGTGTAACATCGAACGAACAATATCTGCAGTCCTGCAACATTCCAGTTGTAACAATTAATGTTTCCTGGTTCGACCAGGCTCTTATACGCTTCCGTTTGATCATGTTTATCCCAGGTTGAGCAACGGTGATCAGACAGTCACATAATCTGTGATACTTTCAATATACAGAACGACAAAAATTACGCCATGTTCTCAATATGTGAAAATTACATTAATCTGCAAAAATTACATTAACACTTATTGCTGCGCAGCGAGCGTAGGGAGCGAGCAGCAACATAATCAGGATTTAAGAAGAATATATAGAAGGGGATACGAATTCTCGAATTCATCACTTTTTACCAGAATGCATAGCATTTAACCAGAGTGCACTGCGCTACTTTTTACCAGAGTGCATTGCGCCACGAGCAACACGAGGATGTCAAACCATCGAGCCGTCGTCTTATTTCGCTTAGATCCCAGTGAGAAAGGTAAGTGGTTTGTTTTGCTCTGATTTACCTGTGAAACGATGTGAAGGAGATCGTGCTTGACTTTCACAACTCTTGTTCTTAATGCATTATTTGGACGTTTGTAAATCTGGATGATTAATTGTGACATCTTAATTTTAACGTACTGAGTATGTCATTTCTTAACAGTCTCGCCTCCTTGACAGAAATCGTAAATGAAGAGAAATTGGTCGTTACTAAAGCTTGTAGCGTAATTAAAAAAAACGAAAACCGTACAACACGCTAATTTCATATTTGCTGCGATCTATTTATCCAAACATGAATTAAAGCTGAAGCGTTATTAGCATTTCACACATCGCGATAGACGCGTCCTCGGCACAGTCTGTCAACATTCTAGAGACATTTAATGCGTACCAGTACAGAATTTATAAGTTAGATTTCTGCTCCTACAATTTCGACATCTTTCGATTTTCGCGATCCGATTAATGGGAGGTCAATGTGAATCGTTTGATATCCAAACATAGTTCAGATCACCATGTGTTTTTTTGTGATGATCCCTTGTCACACCTCGCCATCGATGCGTCATCATACATGAAGTTGATGCATACACTGAGGACAGATTTTAAGTCAATTACAACGGCACTACGATTTGACACTACTTTGAGAACTAAAGGTTAATGTAAGGTAGATGAATCACTGCGTAAAATATGTCACTATCAACAGAATGTACCGCAGCATTACTATCTTTTAGATACCCTATAGTTCTATCTGTATAATAGAGGCACTGAAATCTCGCCAATGATCAACTTGATCAGCGACAATATATGCACGAAAATCTCGCTGATGATCAACATAATCAGCGACTAGGTAATTCTGTCGGTATAATAGAAACACGAAAATTTCGCCGATGTTCAGCTTGCTCAGCGGCGAGATAATTCCGTCTGTATAATCACGGAGGCACGAAAATCTCGCCGATGATCAACTCGAGTTGGCGGCATGGAATAAAGACGGTGACCAGGAATGGTTGCAATTTGTAGAAGAGAAGGACGTGCGACTGTTAGATGATAGGAATAATTCATACGGGGGGTGACAACTCTAACAAACGCTGTTTCGGGACAAAGCCGAAATTGTTCCGGGAATCTGGAGATTTCTCCGGGAATCGGGACACTTAAAAATTTTTCCGGGAAACACGCGATAATTCCGGGACATTGCAGAAAAAAAATCGGGAAAAATTCCCAAAAATTCGGGAGGATGATCCAAATTTCCGGGAGGACTTAAGTTAAGACCTTGTAGTGCTCAAACAGCGTTTGTTAGAGTTGTCACCCCCCGTAATTCATGGAGTATTACTAGAAGTTTCTTACCTCAGTTCCTGAGTTGAAAGTTTTGATTCAAGGATTAAAAGAAAAGTTTACTCTTCCACCTCATTTTTCCAATCAAAGATCAGTTTTCGGAAATGCGCGTATTACCCGCTTAATGAAAATTTAAATCCTATTAGAACTATGCAGTTCTAGGGGCCAAGAAATATACAAACTTCAAAGATTAAAGATAAAACAATATATCAATATACCTTCGTTTTCTGATTAAATTAAATGGCAAAAGAAATATCACTTTTTGCAAATACACCCAGATATTAGGCACTAAAACTGTTAAAAGTGCAAGTACTCAAACTGCACCGAGAGTTTGTTTTGCGATATAGGCGAGGGTGGGAAGTGTAGAAAAAACATTCAAAACAACGTTTACAAACGCAACGTGATTTTTTTTTACAAAATTCATCCAGTAGATTTTAACTTCTGATAACAAGTGAGTTTAGAAAAGTGAAAAATTACCGCCCTGAATATACACACAGCATCCTCATCAGAATTACCTCGCCGATGATCATCATCAGGGCCTCTGTTCAGTACACAGACATGATTATCTCCCCGCCGCTGATCAAGTTGATCATCGGCGAGGTTTCAGTGTTTCTATTATTCAGACAAAATTATCTCGCTGCTGATCATCAGCTTTCTTTAAGAGAAGTTATAACAAATGGTTTTTTGATCACACGGCAAACATGTAAAACAGTTTTTGAGAATTTTTAATTAATTTTCTGCGTAGACTGATGTTTTTTAATCGTGTGGTATCATTCATTCATTCATGTTGATCATCCCCGAGATTTCAGACAGAATTACCTCCTCGCTGACGATTATCAGCGCGATTTCAGTGCCTCTATTATACAGACAGAATTACCTCGCCGCTGATCAAGTTGATATCGTCGGCGAGATTTTAGTGTTTCTATTATACAGACAAAATTATCTCGCCGCTGATCATGTTGATCATCGGCGAGATTTCAGTGCCTCTATTAAACAAAAAGGAATTACCTTTTCGCTGATCATTTTGATCATCGCGAGATTTTCGTCCCCCTATTATACAGGCAGAATTACCTCGCCGATGATCATCGGAAATTTTCGGAAATTCTCGGAAAATGTTCGGGAGCGTTCGTCCTGCCTTCGGAACAATTTTGAAATTTCTTCGGAAATCTTCGGAAGGTGGTCGGAAATCTTCGGGAAATCATCAAAAACGCCGTCATCAGCATGTCTATATAATAAAAAGAACATTACCCGGCGGCTTGAAGATATGAATTTTATTTTCTCGTGGCAAAAAAACAATATTTTACGAACTCGCTGCGCTCGTTCGTAAAATATTGTTTTGCCACTCGAAAATAAAATTCATATCTTCGCGCCCCGTGTAATATCCTCTATGTATATATTTTAACAGTCACATAATATGTGAATTATGTATGTACACCGGCCCACACAGCGAACACCTCATTCTGGGAAACGGAGAAAAGAAGAAAAGAAATATTTCAAAAACATACTTGCTTCCGAAACTTGTTTTTTCGAAATCTGGCCAACTGACAACTGACAAACATTTTGATGTTTCTCAGTCAGTTGGCCAGAATTAATTAGAAACAATTAAAAACTGAAAAATTAAAATTTGCGTAGGAATGTTTCGGTTAGTTAGGCAGGTTCTATACCATTACCAGTATAACGGAAAGTGAAAGTTTCGGTCTTGATGACACTAATAAGTTAAAGCTTCCCTGGCAAGATATTTGTTTAACGTAATTATCTATTCCAAATCACCTGGATCTTTATTCAGGGTTGCCAGACTGGTCGAGAAAAGACTGCCGCCGGCATTGAATGAATATTGGCCTACTGAGCAGATCTAGACAATAGGGAATTTCGCTGGTAAAATATAAATTCAGTTTTCGACTAGCCGTCGACATCGCCGTCGTCGTTGCTTGAGCTCCCTACAAAACCACGAAGCGACGTCGATTGCAAAATGAATATATATTTTACTTACGAATCTCGCGGGATTCTACTAAAGTCATTTGCTTATCACTGTCAAAACAATCACAAAACCAAGTCTGGAACACAGCGATAGACTTAGATAGAAATTAAAAAAATTAGCCGTTGTGTCTCACGTTCTCCGCTAACGCAGAAATTGGTCATTTCACGTTGCTGTTTTGCAGATGACGGCAAAGAAATGTGTCAAAACTTATAACACACGTGCACAGCCATTGTTCTGCTCATCAAATCTTTTGTTTAGCGACGTTCCCGTTGCCGTTGCCGTCGTGGTTACTCGCTACTACCTTCTAGAATATAATCTTCCCGGGCAAGATACTTAAACGTATTTTATAAATTATCTATTCAAAATCACCTGCATCTTTATTCAGGGTTTCCAGGCTGGTCGAGAAAAGGTGGCCGCCGACATTGAGTTTCAACATTTTCGAGAAATGAACATGCTCGAGTTTCTTTGCTGCCTCGTCAAGAGCTTCCATTTCTTTGCGAACTCTGTTCGTCTCGCGGTTTAAAATGTCGAAGACATCTTTGACACGTTTGTTCACATCCTCCAGCACCTCACTGCTGTGGGGACTGATTTCTTTTTCTGAATTACTCGGTGAAGACATCTTTTTGGAACAAAGAGACTGCCAACTCAACTCTCGATTCTCGGAACTTGCGATTTCGTGGAATTGTATTAATATTTTAGCCGCGCGGAGCCTTTGACACGAGGAACTGGAACTTCCAGAGACACATGGGGTGTCATTATGCCAAACCGACCGGTCAGAGATCAGTGGGAGAATATCCGAGAAAATGGAACGACATTTTCCGATTAAAACGGACCAACTAATTGAGATGGCTCTTACCATTTTTTTATTCCTTTTCCGAATTCCCTAATTAGGGCATGGCAAAGAACTGGTTAATGTTAAAAATGGAACGGCGAATTTTGGCCAACTTTCGGCAATCCTTTGCGTGCTTTTCGGCAATCCTTTGCGAGCCATGTTCTCAAAAATAGAGATTTTTTCCTGCCACGGTGAAATTTTCCTTCCTACACGCGGGGGCAATAAACCTGATGCGATGAAATATAAGTGCGGGCTTATGTCAACAAAAGTAAATCAAGTGCAAGTCAGAATACTCAAATAATCGGCCGTGGGACAGAAAAACCCAAAATACCGCACAAAGAAGAAAATAAATTACCTCTGAATTCAAAGATTCAAGAGACTGAACCACTGGTTTCACTTCGATTGGGTACGTGACGTTTTACATGTGCTAACCGTCGAAAGCCTTTGTGCTCCATTCGGCTGCCGAATTTCGTTGTGAATGATAGTCTTCCATATTTTGGCCGGAGACGCCAGAAATAATGTAGCATTCTTCATGGGCAAAATTCGACTTCGAAACCTGATAAAGCGGGTAGTTTTTAGCTACTTACTGAGGATTTGAAACTCACAACATTTGTCACAGCAGCAATCAAAACACTCTGCCACAACTCCTGCCCAACAGATGTTTCACCAACCAGATTCTGGGTGGTCACATGACCAGCTGCAACCAGGGTCCATCTCCCGACAACAAAGGAGGCAGAGCAGAGAGAGCCTGGGAACGAGATTGGGTAATAAATGATGACGTCACATGAAAACCGGCAATAACCACGACGGTAACGTCAAGGACAACGTGGATTAAAGAATGAATTTATATTTTACCTACGAATCTCGCGGCCCTCCAAAGTCATTTACTTTATCGCTCCTAACTCTATTTATCACTGTCAAAAATATTTAAAAACTAGGTCTGGAACACAGCGATAAATTTGAAATAGAAATTTAAAAAAAATAGTCGTCGTGGTTCACGTTGTTCAGACAACGCAGAATTTGGCCATTTCACTAGCACTGCGGAAAAGGGCTACGTTGCCAAAGGACGGGAGAAGTTTAGTACGAGTCAGCTCTTCCTCTCTAGGATCCAGTTGACGAAATTGCCAATTTCTTTCATCTCTGAGTGCAAAAAGACGGTTTCATGTACTCTGTGTAGCTGTGCTTTTTACAAAGGAATATGTCGAACTGTTTTCAGTTTTGTTTTGTTATATTATTTTTTCATTGTTAATGGAAACCATTCCGAAACTGAAGGTTATCCCAACATTTTATGTTATGAAATGGAAGTGGCAAGCCTTTTCAACTCGTGATTAGTTTCTGGTTGCGATGAAAAACTATTTAGACTGTATTGTCAGAGACGCTAAAAGCGCTGTTGCAACGATCTTGTTATTAAAAACATACCAAAAAGAGTATTTTCGAGAGAACTTGATTGCGAGAAAATGGACCGGGCGTATTTCGCGGGACGTAAATTTTGCGATTTGGCCAAGAAAAAAAAAACGTTAAGGACGGTGCCTACTAAATGTAAAGGTTTTTGCGCCAGATAAGGACCACGCGGAAAAAGTAGATCTTTGAAAGAGCTATTGGAATCCACAATAAAAAATGGGGAAGCCACGAATTGTTTTCGAGATAATTGGCCTTGAATCTCAACAAAAATGCTGACATCAGCATTTTTCTGAAAAATAGAAGGAAAGGATATTTCTTCACAATTTTTTTTTCTTCACAAAAACTCGCCTTTACATACAGAAAAGCAAGCACATTTACAAAGATCTTAAAACTACTTGGTAAAAGGTAACATAAATGCATGATAATATAAAGGTAGAAAGCGATATCCATAGGATGAATCCTGATCCAGTGAGAGAAAAGACTTCGTGCAGTTTTGAATTTTTTTTTCTGTTTATTCTCTTGTTTTTGCCAAAGCAAGAAAAATACCTTAAATTTAACATCTAGATGAAAAAATTACAACTAAACTGATTTTGCGCAACTTCGCTGATTTTAATGGATCGTCCTATATAACCTTAATGTCCTGTTCCTGTGCTGAAAACGTTTTCAAACACTAACTGATCAACTATTGTAAAGTCTTACATGTAAAAGAAAATCAAGTAACCTGTAGTAGTTGTTGAAACCACCATATTTCAGTTCAGTTACACAGTAATCTTCAGTCATTTCTTAAATACGAAAACTTCCATTTCAGCGATCGTAAAGCTCTGAGCCCCTGTAAAAAATGTAGTAGCATTCTGGCCGGTTGGACACTGGTACGAGTGGTTCAGGCTCACGGAGCAGTTGTATGAATTTGGGGCACTGGGAATGTTAAGATCATTGTTTCCTCCAAATGTTGGCCCATAGCTACTGTGGCAATAGATAGCATACTCTTCTCTTCCAGCTTTCAAAGGCAACTTTGTTGGTGGCAGACCACTTGGGTTGACAAGGCTGAACAGGAACGAGCCTGGTGCTCTTCTGTAAACCCCAGAACCTAGACAAAACAGAAGTATTTTATCAATACTGAACTAATCTCATCCCCAGATTCCTATCCAAAATGGCAGCTAAGCCTAATTGCTGCGCAGCGAGCGTAGCGAGCGACCAGCAACATAATCAGAATTTAAGAAGAATATATAGAAGGGGATACAAATTCTCGAATTCATCACTTTTTACCAGAATGCACTGCGTTTAACCAGAGCGCACTGCGCCACTTCTTACCAGAGTGCATTGCGCCACGAACAACACGAGGATGTCACACCATCTAGCCGTCGTCTTATTTCGCGTAGATTCCAGTGAGAAAGGTTAGTGGTTTGTTTTGCTCTGATTTACCTGTGAAACGATGTTGAGGAGATCGTGCTTGACTTTCACAACTCTTGCTTTTGTTCTTAATGCAGATGTGAAAGTTTGTTAATCTGGATGATTAATTGTGACATCTTAATTTTAACTTACTATGTCATTTCTTAGCAGTCTCGCCTCCTTGGTCGAATTCGTAAATGAAGAGAAATCGACGTGGGATAATTAAAAAAACGAAAACCGCGTATCACGCTTATTTCACACATGCTGCGATCTATTAATTTTCATCCAAACATGAATTTAAGCTTAAGTGTTAGCATTTTCAAACATCGCGATGGACGCGTCCTCGGCACAGTCACAGCACAGTCAACATTCTAGAGACATTTAATGCGTACCAGTACAAAATTTATAAGCTAGATTTCCGCTCCCATAATTTCCACATCCATTGAAATTTGCGATCTGATAAAGGGGAGGTTGATGTGTATCGTTTTATGTCCAAACATAGCCTGCGAGCAGGCTCACTTGTTGTAGGCACACGGGAAAAATCGAAAAGGGCGACGGAAGGCGGGGAGAATGGGGCGAGGAAAAGTGAGCCTGCACGCGAGCTTTTGAGTTTTGAATTCCGCCCCTCGCGAGGTGTCATCAGGTCGGCATTTCACATGTGTCAAGCAAAATGTAAACAAACATGATAACGCATTGCACGTGTAGACTTTCGCGAGGATGTTCAAACTTTCTTCATGGACGGCGCGGAAACCCCGAAGAAACCCGTGAAAAAAAGAGTGAATCAAGCGAACGATTGTTGCCGAATGTGCAAATGTTCCTTCAATGTTATGTATCGAACCGGACAATCAGGTCGTATGTCCACACAAAATTCGTACGTAGCCTCAAATCGCGATGGCAGCCGTGGTGAAGTTTTGGCCTCGATGTGCCAGAACATTGGTGTCGCATTTATTAAATCCCCGAGTTTGTCCTGCCGCAAAATCAGGAATTTGTACAAGCTATTTGTTGTTATTTACATCTTGCAGTGACGCACAGGTCAAACCAGGCGATTGCCCTTCCTTAATCTGATCTTCCATCAGGCTTATCAACGGGCAAATAACTAAATTCACACTGATCGGATGCAATCCTTTTGAAATC
>OZ026608.1:18166478-18168978 GCA_964020085.1 Micromussa lordhowensis
CCCAGTTTATCAGCAACGACGGCGAAAAGCAGACCGCGACGAATCGGCATTCTATCACCCATGAGTTTCGTGCTCTGCAAAGTTCAGCGCGCCGACGGCCCATTGACACTTCAGTAAATCTTTTCACCGTCTCTCTCCTTTCGAAGTGACTTCGGCTTTCAGTGATCAAGGCCCTGAATATTCTAAAATTATTCAATCACCGCTCGCAAGACCTCCATAGTAAGACCAGAGACGTGGTTCAAAGATCTTCCATACACAGCCTTGGCGGCGGCGTGCAATTATTCTTTTGCCTTCTTGGGGAGATTTTTACAATACGTAACGTTCCTAACTGAACTAGACTACACAACCTACAACCTACAGCAGCTTGGATTTCCACTATCAGTTGATGGATAATTTTCCTCGGCGTTGGCAAAATATCACCGCCGTTCCTGGTTTATTTTGGTGACAACATATTCCGAACGCAGGTAGGCTAAGTATAGACAAAATTCCCACTTATCTGCCCCTCCCTCAAACCGTTTATTTGTAATCTGCTAAAATCTGGCAGACACGTGACCAGACCAGACCAGGGTCTCTCCTCGCTCGCCTCAGGGGGCGGTAAGATGAGAGACCCTGGGAACGAGGTTGCTCGGAGGGTTGGGAGAATTCACGAATGTTATACAAACCAGAGATGTAGTCGAGATTTTGCATAATTGTCTCGATCGAATTCTCCCAACCTCGTGTTTAGACGAGGCTATGTAAACACGGAAAAAGTGCTCTTTTACTTATAATTTGAAGCTGTTTCACAGTTGATAACTACTCACAAAAAAACAACTGATCATAAAATAGACCTTAGAGATGTGAATGATAATGAATATATTCTATATACGTTTGTCTAAGACTTCATCAAGAGAGTGCCAAAAAAACCACCCCCTTATAATCCTTGGCGACTTTAATGCTAGAGTAGGGGACGACCAACGGTCATGGCCCATCTGCCTTGGGCATGCTGGTGTTGGCAAGTGCAACGAAAATGGTCAGCGGCTCCTCGAACTCTGCACTCATTATCAGCTTTGCATTACCAATACATTCTTTGCGGTCAAGAAGCGGCACCGTGTATCCTGGATGCACCCAAGATCCAAGCATTGGCACCAGCTGGACCTTATTATCATCCGCCGTGAGCACCTCCATACTATTCGGTCAACCCGTACATTTCACAGTGCTGACTGTGACTCCGACCACTCCTTGGTCATCACCAAGGTCACCTTGCGTGTCAAGAAACTTTATCATGTCAGGAACCTCTCCAAGGTCCGTATCAATGCAGCCGCCACTTCCATCCCAGAGAGAGCCTCGAAATTTAAAGATCTGCTTAACAGCAAACTGAAAGACTGCTCTAATCTAGGGGCCAAAGAATGCTGGGACCACATCAGGGACACAACTCTTGCTGCTGCCACACAGGCCTTTGGCGTGACAAAAACTAAGAGCCAGGATTGGTTCGATGCAAACATTGTCACCCTACAGCCACTAGTAGAAGCCAAGCGAGATCTACTGCTGGAACACCACAAGAACCCAACAACTGAAACCCTTGCTGTCCTAAGGCTGGCCAGGAGCCGTGTAAAAGAAGAGTGCATTAAGTGCGCCAACAAATTTTGGCTGGATCTCTGCTCTACCATCCAGATTGCCGCTGACACTGGCAACATCCGCGCTATGTTTGAAGGCATTAGGAAAGCTATAGGTCCAACTCAAACCAAGTGTGCCCCACTGAAATCCTTAAATGGCGAATTAATTCTAGACGAGGGCAAGCAACTTGAAAGATGGGTTGAACAATACTCCCAGCTTTATGACCGTGAGAACCTAGTCTCTGCAACTGCACTTGACCAGATCGAGAGACTGCCAACCATGCCTGAACTAGACAATGCCCCTACTCTAGATGAGCCTCTAGATGCCATCAAAGGCATTCCATCCGGCAAGGCAACAGGATCAGACGGCATACCTGCAGAGTTATTCAAATGCAACGGCGACCAGCTTCACAATGCACTTCACTGTTTGTTGTGCAAATGCTGGGAGGAGGGAGCAGTCCCTCAAGAGATGCGTGATTCCATCATCACAACCCTGTACAAGAGTAAGGGCGACCGCCGCGACTGCAACAATTATCGCGGCATCTCTCTCCTTTGCATCGCTGGCAAGCTCTTTGCCCGCGTGGCACTTCGTCGCCTTAAGCAGCTTGCAGAAAGAGTGTACCCCGAGTCCCATTGTGGCTTTCGATCCCAACGTTCAACGGTTGATATGATTTTTTCTGTGCGACAGCTACAGGAGAAGTGCAGGGAACAACAACAACCTCTTTTCATTGCCTTCATTGATTTAACTAAGGCTTTTGACCTGGTTAGCAGAGATGGCCTCTTTAAGATCCTGTCTTTTATCGGCTGCCCACCAAAGCTTCTGAGCTTTCTGGAGTCTTTCCACAACAACATGCACGGTACTGTTCGATTCGATGGAAACATGTCTGAGGCATTCAACATTCGCAGCG
>OZ026608.1:18171478-18183978 GCA_964020085.1 Micromussa lordhowensis
GTAATACAATGTTCATGCGCTATGGTCTCCCGCGATCCATTGCATCAGCCATCAATCGGGCTGGCTCGCCTCATGTAATACCGGACTGAAAGTCATTTCGGCACACCGACGCAGCCCGCCGGGCCAACCAGCCCGGCTCATGTAATCATGCCCTTAAAGCCCTAAAGTAAGACCTACAATCCCAACTTTGGTCGGTGTAACCTCCAAATATGTAATTTCCACTCTTGATCACTGTCACAGTCGGTCCCTTGCTGTCGCAACAAGAGTGAAAGTTGGACGCAGCCCAGCCATTACCCGAGGCACGGTACAACAACTTGTCACTGTCGTTTGTGATGACCCGACTTCCCTTCAACCAGTTTACCAGTGGTTCGCGTTGATCTGATGACAGGATCACTGAATCCTTGAAGCAACTTACTTTCAATGCTTTAATTATCCCTTCAACTTGATAAAATTCGGCCTCGGCCAGCAGCTCTTCGCGAATTATCTCGTCTTTAGGCACAATAAGTTGCCCAGTGCGAAGATAATTCAGAATATACCGGAAGTGAGTTCCATCGCGATCAATGAAGTAAGATCCATCCTCGCTTGGCTTTGTGTCAAATCTTCCTGAAAACATGGCGTGTAACATCGAACCTGGGACAAGCATGCGAAAGCGTATAAGAATCTGCTAAACTTGATCTAGAAACACAGGGAGCCCTCACATCCGTTTAGAATATGAATAAAAGATGAACCTTCCTTTATCGCGCGGGCTGTCGCGCGCGTTTTGTGTTTTGTGGCGGCCATTTTGAATTTTAGATGCTCGCGCGGTCTGCTAGTACGAGGTCTGGAACCGAAAATACGGAAATCACTCGGAGCCTTCTCGGAGTCTCCTCGGAGATCTAAGAAAATGACACTTGTCACTTTAGTGAGAGATCGGATCCTCCGAAAATTTGCGAGGCCCAGACTTCTTAAATTTCGGTTCCAGACCTCGTACTAGCAGACCGCGCGTGCATTAAAAATTCAAAATGGCCGCCACAAAACACAAAACACGCGCGATAGCCCGCGCGAACTTTTATTCATATTCTAAACGGATGTGAGGGCTCCCTGTGTAGAAATACTGTTATAAGCGGAAATTGACGTTACCATAGGTATAGGTTTTAATGGGGTGAAGGTGGAATGGCGATGTTCATGAAAAATTCATTTTCTTGAAAATACAAGATTTAAGACCCTTGAATTTTTCTGCCGCCAACGGCCATAGCAACGGCTGTTTACTATAAGAACGTGACCAAAAATATAGATTAGTTTCAACATACATGAACAAAACTATGTAGAAAAAAGCTTTAAAGACATGTACGACTCGATTGGTATAATTACTTGTGAAAAGCTTTGCCTCGAATTGCCATTATAGGCTCATTCATTTCTCTTATGAAAACGAACATTTCCTCCAACTGCGGTTACTTTTAACAAAATAGAACAACCAGTGCACCCCGTCCCCCGAGATCCAATCTGCACCCCCCGTCCACTATTTGTGGCACAAATGTCTACTTGTGCACCGACTGACTTCACGCCAACATTTCTACTTACAAGGTATTTAAGAAGAATGTCTGAAACTTGGGCTAATCAAAGACCAATAGTGTCGTGATGATACAAACCACAAAAATCGTAACACGTGACATGAGATGATTTGTCCACTGGGTGTAGTGTAAAATAAGGTCATTTCCAAATAAATGAATAAAAGGGGTAAGTTTCTAAAGAAACTGTGGTGCTGCGTCGGCGGGGAGTATTACAAGATAATTTGGTTTTATCAACTGAGTTGATAATGTGAATTGGCCACCGTAAAGAGATTCGAAAGCTGACGTTTCGAGCGTTAGCCCTTCGTCGGAGCGAATCGAGGTTCGTTTGAATTGAATAGTCAGATGGCTCCCAGCTAATCTCAAGCATTTGTGTCATATCGGCCTTGACAATATCGAGTGGCGCACTAGATGCTAGGGAAGAATGTACAGGCCATGAAAATCCTACGTTTCTACAGTAGCGGCGAACCCGAGATCGAAGATCTGTTCGATGTCCGACTTCGCTCAAGTCTGCACACTGCTTTCAGCTTTTTCTCGCTTGTGGACGAGTGTCAGAAGCAAAACATTGTTGGTCCCTCGATGACGTCACAGACCAACTCGCCCCGTTCTTCGCTACTGCTCGATCATAGCAACAAACAAAATAGCCGATAGTCGACAAGTTTCGTCCGCGGTCACATATAGTGAGTCTACAATTTGTAAGAGAAGAAGGAGGGGAAAAAAGATGACGAAAGTGTGGGAAAGGGAATGGCTTAGGAGAAGAACAGAGCAAGGGGCTTGTAGGCAGTTGTTAGAGGAGTTGAGACCTGAAGACGAGGAAACTTGAAATTACCAGAGATACTTTGGGATGAACGCGGAAACATTTAAAGGCATTCAGTGTCTGGAATCCTTTTTTAAAATAGGTATTTAGTTATTCTCGTTCTACGTACTGCAATGCACAGTTGTAAAATATATGCTACTAATTTCAAAACTGTTATGTGGCAGGCTAATTATACGGTTTCGAGTTCAATTTGCCGGAATTAATTTGCACGAGTGAGTTTTTCTAAAAGCTGAGAAAAACCGTATGATTACTTATTAATAATACAAACATGAAAAAATTCGCGCAGAAAAATTGCCAGAAGATGTTTTTTGAAGCCATTTTTTCGAATTCGAGAAAACTTTTTTCAGAGTTTCCGTACAACATTTTTGTCACTGCTTTACATGATATCATTGGCCTACAAAATTTCTCATTGTCTTTCTGCCAATCATTATCCAGAATTACGATGTGTAATTTGCACTGGTTTTACACTTTACAAATAAATCAGTTCTAAATATTGAAAGGTCATAGAACAATTAACTCTGCCAGTGAATATGGGCCTTGTGTACTGAATACTTTTTGTGCTTGGGATAAGGTGGGGAAAACTCAATCAATTTGCTGTCTACCACAAAATGGGACGTTCGCTAGAAGATGGGTGTAGAAGCCGTTGAGATGGACTAATAAGACTAACACCAAGTTCATGTCAATTGAAAAGTCGTCACATGACCATACATTCACTTCCGGAAAAGCCAGTACAAGTGTGTATGTTATTAAAGCACGATGTTCGTATGAACATTTTCGATAGTAATTGCGTTGAGATGAGTGTAGAAGCCGTCGAGATGAACTAATAACACGGTAAGCTTTGAAGTTACACCAAGTTGATGTCAAATGAAAAGTCACATGATGAGTTATTCACTTCTGAACAGAGGAGTAGTATGTAGAACATCGTTTGCGTGAGTGTTCGGTGCAAATTGATAGTTTTGAATGCAGCTAGAAAATGTTTTTGAACAACTGGTAAGGATATTTAACTAATTTTATGCAGCAATTTCCACTGCCGACTTTTGATTCGAATTGGCAGACAGTTTCAGCCGGTCGAATTGGGAGACAACTTCTGCTCGGTTCTAACTGCCGCTCGTACTGCGGACATGCCATCATATGCAATAGATCGTTTTCAAGTGACGTAATCACGTTCTAAAATCCAAAACTAAAGAGCCACCAAAGTGTTTTATTCTCATCAGGCATAAGAGGCGGTTTGTCTATATCTGTTTACAATTTTACAGCTCACTAGCGTGATTCGTTTTGAATTTCAGGGTTATGCGGGAGGTGCGTGACACAAGGCTACGTTCGAGTTTGTTTAAAAATATATACTTATCTCATGATTGGAGCATTAGGAAAAGTGCTTATGTAAATGCTTGTTTGTTTAGTACTGATAATCAGTCGCCTAGATAGCCGAGGCGACCATCACTAGAACTCATAACTAGATACCCATCACTAAAACTCATACTGGGCTCGGAAAATTTCTGCGAAACTTTTCGACGAATATCTGAAGTTCGGGGAAACACACAGGCCTAAAACGTGGAGAAGTGTCTTATTTAGTTATCTTCTATAACATCACAATTTCTTAGCTTTTCCACTGGATCGTTTTCGATTTATTTTTTATTGCGTGACAGTGAAAACGATCCATGCGGAAGTCTTGCCATCTGCAACCTCAATACTTGGCTTTTGTCCAAATCTTATGTAAAAGTGGTCAGTTTGGGTCTTGAGCAGTGAAATACCGAAGGTTTCCGATCCTGAGTTTATTTGAGAATGCGTGGGTTCAATCTGTGTGCACGCTCCGTATCATCGCCCCAGGCGCGCAAGCCTTCACGAGACAAAAATGACTAATGCAGTCTAGGAACACTGGCGGTTGAAACCCTTGGTAATAGCATGAAATATCAAAACAGGTCGTTATCTTCATCAGCACACCACGATTCAGTTGACCTAATCATCGATTACTACAAAAATGTTCACGTTTGAATATACAGATCATTATGCATTCGTCCTGCATACAAAATATTGGGCCTGTTCATCCATGACTCCTCGAAACACCCTCAAAGAGAAATTGCTAAACATTAAGGTCCAATTTGTCTAATGAAAATTTCTCCCTGTACCCGTCCGCCAATCGTCAAAGAGCCTTACATTTAACCCTGTACCCATCATCACTAAAATTCAACTGGCAGCCGTCGAAAGCCTAAAAACTAGCCGTCAAGCTCTGCAAAGCTGCCAGCTATCGAAGGAGCCCCCAATTGACCCCCTCTAGCACTAGCTTAAGTTAGTTTGCATTCTAGATTTTTCTTTGGTAACTGATACTAAATGTAATTATTTATTTCAAATCACCTGGGTCCTTGTTAAGGGTTGCCAGACTGGTCGAGAAAAAGTGGCCGCCGACATTGAGTTTCACCATATTGGAGAAATGAACATGCTCGAGTTTTTTTGCTGCCTCGTCAAGAGATTCCATTTCCTTGCGAACTCTGTTCCTCTCGCGGTTTAAAATGTCGAAGACATCTTTGACGCGCTTGTTCACATCCTCCAGCACCTCACTGCTGTGGGAAATGATTTCTTCCTCCGATTTAGGCGATGAAGACATCTTCTTTGGAACAACAGACTGCAAACTCAACTCACGATTGTCTAAACTTTGCAATTTCGCGGAATGTATTGTATTCCTATTAATTAATACTGGGTCACGCTAGACGGGTCGCGTGTCTCGTTCCCAGAGACATCTGTCTCTTATAGCCGACCGGGACCTTGGCACGAGGACACATGATTTGATTGATTTGATTTGTTTCTTGGACAAAGATCTCTGGCTAACCAGGAGAATGTTAATTACAGCTCTCCACAACGAAACACATGAACACCACTTCTGGCCAAAATTGTACTTCTGTTTTAAAAATCTGTTGAGGTCGGTACTCTGACAACGGGTTTTACCGCTCTAAACTCTACATGGGGGGAACGAGCGTTGAAAGGCCTAACAGGCTGGATGATTGCACTTAGGGAACGATTAGCTCGGAGCAACTCGCTTGCTGGGGGAGAGGAACTTGTGAGGCGTTCCAAAGTGCTACAACTGGGAATAAGGACACTCAGAGAACTTGCACTTCACACGTTTATTCCTCGTAATTTCGCGGTAAATCGTAGATTTAAATCGTGTTGCGAGGATTATAGTACTCTGTGTACTCTATTTATGCCAACGAAATACACGATTGCATCATATTAGGAGCAAATAAAAGAGGGCAGAATGAAGTCAGTTTGAAACCTGAAACCCGACGTTGCTTATCGAACTCAATCGAAACTATTCGAGCACCAAACGCTGTATGGGGTTCGATTAAATTCGGTGATCGAACACAATCGAACAAAATATTTTGAACAATCGAACTCCCCCCGGGACACACATACGGCCAAAGTTTTGCTAAGTACCTACAGTGGAATCATTAGCAATCAGTTCCAAAAATATTTTGTTAGTAGCGTATATTCATAAGGAATCTGTTTTTTTCCCCAAATTCTCAATACAAATCTTGTAAACGATGTGCAAAATCCCGCACTAGTGGGACATTTTCTCTCTCGGCGTGCGGAGGACATGTATTTACTATACTCTGCAAATAATACGTCATGTTAACCGCTTTATTTCATCCTCAGTCATGAGTAATCCAAATTGGGGTTTTGTATACGCAAGTGTTGATCTATGAGCCAAAAGCTGATCTAGTACCGAAATAATTTATCATATGCCATGCAAATTAGAAATAAACTGATAGGTTCGTGTTCTGCCCAGATACTACTCACACCGATTGGCACCACTGCGCATCGTTATTGCACACTTAATTCATATCAAATATAATAATAAATAAAGTTTTGGGAGCGCATTTAAAAAACTCAATGCGCTTACATTACTATATAAAAAATGAAAGCAAATATGCTCGGATAGTTTTCCGCGTGCATTATCTGTTCCAAGAAGCGAACAGTTTTCCTACGTATGTCACACCAATCAGATGGATCTACTATTTAACACCAATCAAATTTCCTGTTGTAAAGGTAAATGGTATGTGAGAAGATTTGATCCCGATGCAGTTCAGAACGGCCATATTTATTCTTCTATAAAAGAGGAGGAAGTATTCATATATTGGGCTTACTTTTTCATTTTCTATGGGTTAGGCTAAGGAACGTAGCTAATCCCCCTATGAACGAGATGAGTCTCGCAAGTTCGCGAGTTAGTAGCACCAGATATTTTTATTTTTAGTTTTATCTCGCATCTCGCATTTTTATCTCGAATTTATCTCCAGAAATATGGTATTTTTGACAATGTAGCTTCGCGGAATATGTAGAAATAGCTATTTTGCCGGCACGGACCAGAGGCCTGGGTCCCCGTGAGAGGGTTTATGGGTAGCTTTGTGAGATATGTATATCGTTTGTTATAATTTTGAATCAGTCTAGGTCAGCACTTACTCGAGCTCCGTAATTTTATTTTGTTAATATTGAGTTATTTGTTTTCTAGATATTTTGCGTTCGTAATTTTTTGCGCACCTCAGCCCCCAGAGTTGGCGGCACCGCAGCTGAGTTCAGCAGGTGGGGGTATACGTTCCCTTTTTTCCACGAAGTGGTTTGGGTTTTCGTATCCGGCGGTGCCGTATTTAGCTTCTTTGTATAGGTTGATCTTTTGCGACGGCGAGTATGTCAATTAAGCGTATACTGATACATTGATGGCAGTTTTGCAATAAACTGGCTTCGAGGTCCTCGCTAACCTATAGGCCCCTGCATCTACACTGTTGTGTGTGTTTCTCTGGGTAGTGTAGGCAAAATTGTTTTCTTCTCCTACTAAGTCGCATATCAAATGTCCCTTACAGGTTTCCGTACTACGGTTATCGCATGGTTGTAATTATTGGTTTCCTGTTCAGTGCGAAATACTTGAAAATGTCTCCCATATTTCATAATCGTTTCGTAATCGCTTACTGGCAATACCTTTATTTGCACTTTTGAGATTTTGAAGCTTGCAAAGGTAGGCAGTTACTTTTACTCCTGTAGGTATAAAATTGCATTTTCTGTTTAGTATGTTGACACGAGAAAGAAAACTCCTCAGGCTTCTTCCATAAAGAAGTTTTAATACCTAGATGGAAAAAAGTTAGCTGTGGTCAACATCCAAGTTAACCAATCGATTTAATGGATTTCCGGCTATAGTGTTCATATAACAACAAACACGAAGTTGTTTAAGGCGGGGGTACACGTGAAGGCTGTTTTGTGGTCGCTTAACACGGCCTTTCTGCCAATATCTCGGTCACGTTTCAAGCGACACTAAATCTCTCTGCTTATCTCATTAACCACTGTTTGGCAGTTTTGTGTAAATTTTTGGGTGATTTTTGGGCATTTTGGGAAAGAGATATTTTTTCTCAAAGGATGAGTTAAATTGAGGAAAATATGAAATGTTGAAGATTTGATGGATTTGGAAAATTGAAATTTGAAGTGAAGAATTAGTAGACGGATACCAAACAGTCCCCTAGCAACCTGGGGCTCTCTTTTGCGGGGGTCAACTGTCTGGTAGTGTTTCCAACCATCTTAATCCTAACAATTTCCTTTTTTATATCACTTCAAATTTTACGCCTATTCATGTTTACCCCCGCCCTAAGAAACGTTTACCATTACTGTATGAATCATGCTACGGTAAACAACTTACTGATCAGCTATTAAAGAAAGAGACTGAGATGTGATGGCGTACAAATCATTTTTCAGTTCAGATACAAAGCACTAGCTTCTTACTTGTCAAAACCAAAAACTTCCATTTCATTGACAGTAAAGCTTTCATTTCCTGTTAAAAATCTGGTTACATCCTGACCGGTTGGGCACTGGTACGAGCTGTTTAGGCGTTCATAGCCGTTGGTGGAATTTGGTGCACTGGGAATATGAAGATCATGGCCACCTCCAAAGGTTGGTCCATAGCTACTGTTACAATAGATAGCATGTCCTTCTTGTCCAGCTATCAAAGGCATCTTTGTTGGTGGCAGACCACTTGGGTTGACAAGGCTGAACAGGAACGAGCCTGGTGCTCTTTTGAAATTTCCAGAACCTAATGAGGAAAGGAAATATACTTTTCGTTCTCCTTCGCCAGCTCATCCGAATGAAAATAATTTTCTTACTACCAGCTAAATGACGACACATAGACAATATAGGAAGCACATACTCACGTTTAAACTCCCAACATGAAAAGAACAATGCGTTAAGCGCAGTCCATAAGAAAATACATCAATATCTTCCTGATTATGATTGCAGATCATTGACTGCAGATCCAAACCTCCGATTTATATCTCAAGAAGTAAATAATTACTTGAAAACTAGCTGGTAGATATATCTATTTCTAATAGTGTCAATGTTGTATGCTGTACCTACCTCTACTACCGAATGAAATTTACATGCCTTGGCTAATGAAAGATTTTCTACATAGTAGCAGGGGGCGTTTTGACTTGAAGAGATAGGTACCAAGATGGTTGCATTAGATACCTTCTACTTGTGTTGTCACAACCTCAGGTCACAGGTTGCCAATATATTCAGGTTGCTTGCTAATTAACCTGCGATCAAGCCAAGCTTTGTTCAATATAAATTTAAATCCGTTCAGTTAACGTTCTTATCGTAAATGGATGTCCTTGCTGGCAATTTACTCTTTTTTTTTAGTCGCTGTTTTTTATCTTGTTTAAATTATATTTTGCTGATTTTTCATGTTTGATGAATGCAGTCCTGGCACAGGTTTTTCGAAAGCCGATTAGCGCTGACCCTTAATTAATTCCGTCCTAATCCACGGAATAAACTTATCCTTTGATTACATTCTGTTCCTCGAAGCTCGATTAGCACTATCGACTGCTATCCAAGGATTAAACTAAGGGTTAAATTTATAACACACGTTGCGGATAAACAAATCAAATGGCGGACTTACAGTTTGTTGATTTTGCTTTAATGTCGGGCCCGGTAAGGAAAGAAAAGCAATTCGGGCTACCTGACCACTTTTCCAAAATTAATGTTACTATTCTCTCACGGACAAGCCATCCCTCGTCCGACATTCCCGAGGTTTAATTTTGTTTTCACAGCACGAAGTCCACGAACAGACCGCTGTTCAGCGACCACAATTTGTTTTTACACGACGAGCGCGAAGCAAGAAATTTCAACATTTCCGCTCTCAGAGGGATCTCAGAGGCAGAAATCGTCGCTCACTGGCCGCTGTAATGTAAAAGGAAAGAACAGCGGTGAAATTAAAGACTTTTTTGGCTTCATAAAGTCGAGTATTTTATGGAAGTTTGCTTCCCTACCGGCCACTGAACTTGCTTGCTCTTCAAAAAGTTGTTTGTCTAATTTGGCAGATCTCCGCTCTCTCTTCTTTGCTTAGTTTATGGATTTCCTCTTTTCTACTATTTTCCCCTAGCCAAACTTTTATAGGCTATTCTAAATTTACAAAGTACAATGAACTAAGGCTGAAAATTAGACCGGGAAGCGTTTTCGAGAGCTCACTGATTTTTCAGTGAGCTTCGCCCGGCGCTTATCCTGCATGGCAGATTTATTATTTTTATTGATTCTTATAGAAAGCAAATATAGTTGACATATAAAAACTGGGCTTTCTTTTTCTTCTTTTTATTCAACTACAAGTTAAAGTTCACATAAATTTTTTTAAAGGCTTTATAATTGTCATTTCCCTCCCCTAGCTAGAGCTACACCATTTTCGCCTTTCTCAGACCGGTTTTAGCGACTTAAGGTGGTTCGAAATAGTTTTATGGCGCGCGCAAACTGGGTTCTAATCTCGCGCGCTGCGCAGTTTTTAAAACCCACGAAGCCAAGTAAACAAATATGGCGACTGTGATGTACTTTCGCCTCCTTTTTGGGCGTCGCTGCAGAGCTCATGGGAGAAATTGTAATAGCATGCTCTCATCTATCTGGAAGTCTTCTACGTTGGCTACTTCCTTTCTGCAGCGTTATGTCCGTGCTTTGTCGCCAACTCGCAGCGACTAAGTTGTACAAAACGCTGCCAACTGCGAAATCAACAAGCCTAATCTCGCGCGTGCAGTTGACGCACATGCGCAAATGCTGATCTTGTCGTGTCGAAATTTTGGAGTTTTTATAACATTAATCGCTTATATTTCCGCTTCCGCTCGGTGGATTTTTTTCATTTTTTCGGTGATAACCAGGATCAATTGGCTGCATACATAGTCCGATTTTTAAAAAATTCTGTAGGCAGGAAAAAATAAGAGAACAATAGTCAAAAAGAGGATTTTTTCTTAATCTACCCTACAGATTTTTTTAATCTGAATTATATTTTAAAGGTCATTTCTGGTGACATATAATATTGCAGTTTGAGAAGATTTCACCGACCACTTTTTTAAAAAAGACAATAGATTTCGATTTTAGGGGCTCAACTGAATGCGTTATATGGTTGCTATGGTAACAATTCACTAGTCGTTCCAAGAGTACGGCTAATGGGTTTAATGTTCAAAAAAATCAATTTAACATTGATTTTTGAGATGACTACCGAGTTCAATTTTCAAATAATCAATTCATTATTGCATTCTTGAAACGACTGGCGGGTTCAATATTCAAATAATCAATTCATTAATGTAATCGTGAGGGGTACGCTTCACTTGGTTTGGATGTAAATACCATTCTACTATCTGGTACCGTTTTTTTCCGTTCATTTCTCTTCAATTTTTTTTTCCTAAATGTATTTCCTTTACATGAATTAAATGATTTCATTACTTCGTTGTTGTTTATCTTCTAGCTTCTTCTTATGTTCTTATATACTTACACACACACAAGCTCATAATTTATTGAAACTACTGGCACAACACTTCTCCGGCTTTTTTCATATTTCAAACTGAGAGCTTCAAAGACAGGCTTGTGTATCAACCAATCCAAGTTGGAAATCGGTAATTAAAGTAACACCTACCATCCCAGTGTTGTTCCGTGTAGCCTCCAAATATATAATTTCCACTCTTGATCACTGTCACAGTCGGTCCCTTGCTGTCACAACAAGAGTGAAAGTTGGACGCAGCCCAGCCATTACGCGAGGCACGGTACAACAACTTGTCACTGTCGTTTGTGATGACCCGAGTTTCCTTCAACCAGTTTACCAGTGGTTCGCGTTGATCTGGTGACAGGATCACTGAATCCTTGAAGCAACTTACTTTCAGTGCTTTAATCATCCCTTCAACTTGATAAAATTCGGCCTCGGCCAGCAGCTCTTCGCGAATCATCTCGTCTTTAGGCACAATAAGCTGCCCAGTGCGAAGATAATTCAGAATATACCGGAAGTGAGTTCCATCGCGATCAATGAAGTAAGATCCATCCTCGCTTGGTTTTGTGTCAAATCTTCCTGAAAACATGGCGTGTAACATCGAACCTGGGACAAACATGATCAAACGGAAGCGTATAATTATAAGAGCCTGGTCGAACCAGGAAACATTAATTGTTACAACTGGAAACAGAATTTGAATGTTGCAGGACTTCAGATATTGTTAGTTGAGCCACGGTGATCAGACAGTCACATAATATGTGATACTTTCAATATACAGAACGACAAAAATTACACCATGTTCTCAATTGCTGGTTTTCACATGACGTCACTAAAATCCAAACTACAAAACTATTGATCCTATAGATATTTTACGTCAATGAGGTATAAGAGCAGCTGAAAACTAATATTTAGACGATTTTTTGTCCCGAATGGGTTCTTGGTTTTGCGATAGGTTATGCGTGACGCTGCATTTACATGACGGCCGGGTTGTTTAAAAAGTGACTTATTTCGGGACTTATTTCGGGAAATGTGGCTATCTGAACGGGTTCTTGTATTAGGAGAAGTATTATTTTAATGTTTTTGAGTTCCTCGAGAGATAAATTTACGCTTTTGTAATAAAACTCAGTGACAGATGTTTCTGTTGGTTTCCGTCCCATACAAATCTCTATAAATTTGGATGACACACTTCTGCGAATAGCGCGCGAATTAGAAACAGCAGAGACCTGATTCTAGGCGAGGTTGTTTATATTGCAATCATCTATCATATCCCAGATTCTTGAATTGATTTATTGAACAGTTACGATTTTTAGTTTTGATCACGTGACTGATGAAAACCGAGAATATGTGAAAATTACATTAATCTGCAAAAATT
>OZ026608.1:18188978-18208978 GCA_964020085.1 Micromussa lordhowensis
GTCAGACACACACTGTAAGATAAAGGAGACTCTACTTATCAGGGAATTAAAACCTACCCTAAACGATAAGGTTAGCAGCGAAAAGCTTTATCTTTATTAGTTTGCAGCTTCGGATATGCAAATTTGTTTCTCAGTTTCTGTCATCGTTATTGTTAATTAGTTACTTATCTATAATTTGAATTTAGTTGCTACTCCTGTTACAAACGGTCACTAGTACTTCTGAAGATGTATGTTGAAACATACGAAACGTCAAGTTAATGAATTTTGTTTTCCAAAATGCGTTTTATTGTCATGTTTGTCACCGCAGTTTGTGTGTTATTTCTTATTAAGAAGAATATATAGAAGGGGATACGAATTCTGTAATTCATCACTTTTTACCAGAATGCATTGCATTTAACCAGAGTGCACTGCGCTACTTTTTACCAGAGTACATTGCGCTACGAGCAACACGAGGATGTCAAACCATCGAGCCGTCGTCTTATTTCGCGTAGACTCCAGTGAGAAAGGTAAGTGGTTTGTTTTGCTCTGATTTACCTGTGAAACGATGTGAAGGAGATCGTGCTTGACTTTCACAACTCTTGTTCTTAATGCATTATGTGGACGTTTGTAAATCTGGATGATTAATTGTGACATCTTAATTTTAACGTGGTATGTCATTTCTTAGCCGTCTCGCCTCCTTGACCGAATTCGTAAATGAAGAGAAATTGGTCGTTACTAAAGCTTGTAGCTTAATTAAAAAAAACGAAAACCGTACAACACTCTAATTTCATATTTGCTGCGATCTATTCATCCAAACATGAATTAAAGCTGAAGCGTTATTAGCATTTCACACATCGCGTCCTCGGCACAGTCTGTCAACATTCTAGAGACATTTAATGCGTACCAGTACATAATTTATAAGTTAGATTTCTGCTCCTACAATTTCGACATCTTTCGATTTTCGCGATCCGATTAATGGGAGGTCAATGTGAATCGTTTTATGTCCAAACATAGTTCAGATCACCATGTGGTTTTTGTGATGATCCCTTGTCACACCTCGCCATCGATGCGTCATCATACATGAAGTTGATGCATACACTGAGGACAGATTTTAAGTCAATTACAACGGCACTACGATTTGACACTACTTTGAGAACTAAAGGTTAATGTAAGGTAGATGAATCACTGCGTAAGATATGTCACTATCAACAGAATGTACCGCAGCTTTACTATCTTTTAGATACCCTATAGTTCTATCTGTATAATAGAGGCACTGAAATCTCGCCAATGATCAACTTGATCAGCGACAATATATGCACGAAAATCTCGCTGATGATCAACATAATCAGCGACGAGGTAATTCTGTCGGTATAATAGAAGCACGAAAATTTCGCCGATATTCAGCTTGCTCAGCGGCGAGATAATTCTGTCTGTATAATCACGGAGGCACGAAAATCTCGCCGATGATCAACTCGGGGTGGCGGCATGAAATAAAGACGGTGACCAGGAATGGTTGTAAGTATTACTAGAAGTTTCTTACCTCAGTTCCTGACTGAGATGAAAGTTCACCTACGGCTAGCCTGAAATGTCTGACTTTGAACTCAGCCTACACTTCGCTATTCATCTCGGAAACGCAAAACGTATAGATTTAATCAACGGCTTAATAAAAACGATTTAATGAAAACTGTTCTCCAGAGTGGTTGCATTGAGCTGATTTGTCACGGAGATGCAATCCTCAAGAGAAACCGCTCAAGGAGAGACGTTAATAGTGATGGGAGTTTTTTTAACCGCCGCCTGGTTAGCTCAGTTGGTAGAGCGCCAGTCTGCTGTGCGGAAGGTCGAGGGTTCGAGCCCCAGACCGGACCAACACTCAGGGTCTTAAAATAACTGAGGAGAATGTGCTGCCTTTGTTTTATCTGCAAATGGTTAGATGTTCAGGTCTTCTCGGATAAGGACTATAAACCGTAGGCCCCGTCTCCTGCATCTTCAATATTACATGGTTAGCAGGGGACGTTAAAGAACCCACACACTTATCGAAAAGAGTAGGGCACGTAGTTCCCGGTGTTGTGGTCTGGCCTTGTCTCACGGGTTGGTGCTTTACATAGGGATAACCTCATGCACCTTTCCCCCTTGGACAGAGTTGTCCAAGAAAAATTGCTATGACAAAAAAAAAATTGCTATGACATTTATATGCATTAAATATATACATATCACAACTCGACTGCAATAAGGCTTAGAAATTGAATTATATTCGTGATTCTGCATGTAAAGTTATGTCTGGGATACACCAATCACAGGAACATGTTATGAAAATTAATCGACATTTTGATTCAAGGATTAAAAGAAAAGTTTACTCTCTCACCTCATTTTTCCAATCAAAGATCAGTTTTCGGCAATGCGCGTATTACTCGCTTAATGAAAATTTAAATCCTATTAGAACTATGCAGTTCTAGGGGCCAAGAAATATACAAACTTCAAAGGTTAAAGATAGAACAATATATCAATATACCTTCGTTTTCTGATTAAATTAAATCACAAAAGAAATATCACTTTTTGCAAATACACCCAGATATTAGGCACTAAAACTGTTAAAATTACAAGTACTCAAACTGCACCGAGAGTTTGTTTTGCGATATGGGCGAGGGTGGGAAGTGTAGAAAAAACATTCAAAACAACGTTTACAAACGCAACGTGATTTTTTTTTACAAAATTCATCCAGTAGATTTTAAGTTGTGATAACAAGTGAGTTTAGAAAAGTGAAAAATTACCGCCCTGAATATACACACAGCATCCTCATCAGAATTACCTCGCCGATGATCATCATCAGGGCCTCTGTTCAGTACACAGACATGATTATCTCACCGCCGCTGATCAAGTTGATCATCGGCGAGATTTTCGTGCTTCTATTATACAGAGAGAATTACCCCGCCGCTGATCAAGTTGATCATCGGCGAGATTTTCGTGCTTCTATTATACAGAGAGAATTACCCCGCCGCTGATCAAGTTGATCATCGGCGAGGTTTCAGTGTTTCTATTATTCAGACAAAATTATCTCGCTGCTGTTCATCAGCTTTCTTTAAGAGAAGTTATAACAAATGGTTTTCTGATCACACGGCAAACATGTAAAACAGTTTTTGAGAATTTTTAATTAATTTTCTGCGTAGACTGATGTTTTTTAACCGTGTGGTATCATTCATTCATTCATGTTGATCATCCCCGAGATTTCAGACAGAATTACCTCCTCGCTGACGATCATCAGCGCGATTTCATTGCCTCTATTATACAGACAGAATTACCTCGCCGCTGATCAAGTTGATATCATCGGCGAGATTTTAGTGTTTCTATTATACAGACAAAATTATCTCGCCGCTGATCATGTTGATCATCGGCGACATTTCAGTGCCTCTATTAAACAGAAAGGAATTACCTCGTCGCTGATCATTTTGATCATCGCGAGATTTTCATCCCCCTATTATACAGGCAGAATTACCTCGCCGAATCATCGGCGAGATTTTCGTTCCGTATTTAAGTGAAAATAAATGTATCACATATTGTAACAATCCTATAAAATAATTTCAATGTATATATTTTAACAGTCACATAATATGTGAATTATGTATGTACACCGGCCCACACAGCGAACACCTCATTCTGGGAAACGGAGAAAGGAAGAAAAGAAATATTTCAAAAACATACTTGCTTCCGAAACTTGTTTTTTCGAAATCTGGCCAACTGACTGAGAAACTGCAGTCAGTTGGCCAGAATTAAAAACAATTAAAAACTGAAAAATTAAAATTTGCGTAGGAATGTTTAGGTTAGTTAGGCAGGTTCTATACCATTACCAGTATAACGGAAAGTGAAAGTTTTGGTCTTGATGACACTAAGTTAAAGCTTCCCTGGCAAGATATTTGTATAACGTAATTATCTATTCCAAATCACCTGGATCTTTATTCAGGGTTGCCAGACTGGTCGAGAATATTGGCCTACTGAGCAGATCTCGACAATAGCGAATTTCGCTGGTAAAATATAAATTCAGTTTTTGACTAGCCGTCGACCTCGACATCGCCGTCGTCGTTGCTTGAGCTCCCTACAAAACCACGAAGCGACGTCGATTGCAAAATGAATATATATTTTACTTACGAATCTCGCGGCATTCTACTAAAGTCATTTGCTTATCACAGTCAAAACAATCACAAAACCAAGTCTGGAACACAGCGATAGACTTAGATAGAAATTAAAAAAAAAATTAGCCGTTGTTTGTCACGTTCTCCGCTAACGCAGAAATTGGTCATTTCACGTTGTTGTTTTGCAGATGAAGGCAAAGAAATGTGTCAAAACTTATAACACACGTGCACAGCCATTGTTCTGCTCATTAAATCTTTTGTTTAGCGACGTTCCCGTTGCCGTTGCCGTCGTGGTTACTTAAACTCGCTACTACCTTCTAGAATATAATCTTCCCGGGCAAGATACTTAAACGTATTTTATAAATTATCTATTCAAAATCACCTGGATCTTTATTCAGGGTTTCCAGACTGGTCGAGAAAAGGTGGCCGCCGACATTGAGTTTCAACATTTTCGAGAAATGAACATGCTCAAGCTTCTTTGCTGCCTCGTCAAGAGCTTTCATTTCTTTGCGAACTCTGTTCGTTTCGTGGTTTAAAATGTCGAAGACATCTTTCACACGTTTGTTCACATCCTCCAGCACCTCACTGCTGTGGGGACTGATTTCTTCCTCCGATTTAGGCGATGAAGACATCTTCTTGGGAACAAAGAGACTGCCAACTCAACTCCCGATTCTCGGAACTTGCGATTTCGTGGAATTGTATTAATATTTTAGCCGAGCGGAGCCTTGACACGAGGAACTGGAACTTCCAGAGACACATGGGGTGTCATTATGCCAAACCGACCGGTCAGAGATCAGTGGGAGAATATCCGGGAAAATGGAACGACATTTTCCGATTAAACCGGACCAACCAATTGAGATGGCTCTTACCATTTTTTATTCCGAATTCCCTAATTAGGGCAAGGCAAAGAACTGGTTTGTTAAAAATGGAACGGCGAATTTTGGCCAACTTTCGGCACTCCTTTGCGAGCCATGTTCTCAAAAATCGAGATTTTTTCCTGCCACGGTGAAATTTTCCTCCCTACACGCGGGGGCAATAAACCTGATGCGATGAAATATAAGTGCGGGCTTATATCAACAAAAGTAAATCAAATGCAAGTCAGAATACTCGAATAATCGGCCGTGGGACAGAAATACTTTTTAACACCCAAAATACCGCACAAAGAAGAAAATAAATTACCTCTGAATTCAAAGATTCAAGAGACTGGACCACTGGTTTCACTTCGATTGGGTACGTGACGCTTTACATGTGCTAACCGTCGAAAACCTTTGTGCTCCATTCGGCTGCCGAATTTCTTTGTGAATGATATAGTCTTCTATATTTTGGAGACGGCAGAAATGATGAAGCATTCTTCATAGGCAAAATTCGACTTCGAAACCTGATAAAGCGGGTAGTTTTTAGCTACTTGCCGAGGATTTGAAACTCACAACATTTGTCACAGCAGCAATCAAAACACTCTGCCACAACTCCTGCCCAACAGATGTTTCACCAACCAGATTCTGAGTGGTCACATGACCAGCTGCAACCAGGGTCCCTCTCCCAACAACAAGGGAGGCAAAGCAGAGAGAGCCTGGGAACGAGGTTGGGTAATAAATGATGACGTCACATGAAAACCGGCAATAACCACGACGATGACGTCAAGGACAACGTGGATTAAAGATTTATATTTTACCTTCGAATGTCGCTGTACTCTAAAGGTATTTACTTTATTTATCACTGTCAAAAATATTTAAAAACTAGGTCTGGAACTCAGCGATAAATTTGAAATAGAAATTTTAAAAACATTAGTCGTCGTGGTTCGCGATCTTCAGGCAACGCAGAATTTGGTAATTTCACTAGCACTGAGAAAATGTGCAACGTTGCCAAAGGACCGGAGAAGTTTAGTACGAGTCAGCCCTTCCTCTCTAGGATCCAGTTGACGAAATTACCAATTTCTTTCATTTCTGAGTGCAAAAAGACGGTTTCATGTATTCCGTGTAGCTGTGCTTTTTACAAAGGAATATGTCAAACTGTTTTCAGTTTTGTTTTGTTATGTTATTTTTTTCATTGTTAATGGAAACCATTCCGAAACTGAAGGTTACCCCAACATTTTATGTTATGAAATGGAAGTGGCAAGCCTTTTCAACCCGTGATTAGTTTCTGGTTGCGATGAAAAACTATTTAGACTGTATTGTCAGAGACGCTAAAAGCGCTGTTGCAACGATCTTGTTATTAAAAACATACCAAAAATAGTATTTTCGAGAGAACTTGATTGCGAGAAAATGGAACGGGCGTATTTCGCGGGACGTAAATTTTGCGATTTGGCCAAGAAAAAAAAACGTTAAGGACGGTGCCTACTAAATGCGCCAGATTAGGACCACGCGGAAAAAGTAGATCTTTGAAAGGGCTATTGGAATCCACAATGAAAAATGGGGAAGCCACGAATTGTTTTCGAGATAATTAGCCTTGAATCTCAACAAAAATGCTGACATCAGCATTTTTCTGAAAAATAGAAGGAAAGGATATTTCTTCAAAATTTTTTTCTTCACAAAAACTCGCCTTTACATACAGAAAAGCAAGCACATTTACAAAGATCTTAAAACTACTTGGTAAAAGGTAACATAAATACATGATAATATAAAGGTAGAAAGCGATATCCATAGAATGAATCCTGATCCAGTGAGAGAAAAGACTTCGTGCAGTTTTGAATTTTTTCTGTTTATTCTCTTGTTTTTGTCAAAGCAAGAAAAATACCTAAGTTTTAACATCTAGATGAAAAAATTACAACTAAACTGATTTTACACAACTTCACTGATTTAATGGATCGTCCTATATAACCCAAGTGTCCTGAAAACTTTTTTAAACACTAACTGATCAACTATTTCAAAGTCTTACATGTAAAAGAAAATCAACTGAGCTGTAGTAGTCGTTGAAATCACCATATTTCAGTTCAGTTACACAGTAATCTTCAGTCATTTCTTAAATACGAAAACTTCCATTTCAGCGATCGTAAAGCTCTGAGCCCCTGTAAAAAATGTAGTAGCATTCTGGCCCGTTGGACACTGGTACGACTTGTTCAGGCTCACGGAGCAGTTGTATGAATTTGGAGCATTGGGAATGTTAAGATCATGGCCACTTCCAAATATTGGCCCATAGCTACTGTTGCAATAGATAGCATACTGTTCTTTTCCAGCTATCAAAGGCATCTTTGTTGGTGGCAGACCACTTGGGTTGACAAGACTGAACAGGAACGAGCCTGGTGCTTTTCTGAAAACCCCAGAACCTAGAAAAAATCAGAAATATTTTATCAATACTGAACTAATCTCATCCCCAGATTCCTATCCAAAATGGCATCTAAGCCTAATTGCTGCGCAGCGAGCGTAGCGAGCGAGCAGCAACATAATCAGAATTTAAGAGGAATATATAGAAGGGGATACGAATTCTCGAATCCATCACTTTTTACCAGAATGCACTGCGTTTAACCAGAGTGCACTGCGCCACCTCTTACCAGAGTGCACTGCGCCACGAACAACACGAACATGTCACACCATCTAGCCGTCGTCTAATTTCACGTAGATTCCAGTGAGAAAGGTTAGTGGTTTGTTTTGCTCTGATTTACCTGTGAAACGATGTTGAGGAGATCGTGCTTGACGCTCACAACTCTTGCTTTTGTTCTTAATGCAGATGTGAAAGTTTGTAAATCTGGATGATTAATTGTGACATCTTAATTTTAACTTACTATGTCATTTCTTAGCAGTCTTGCATCCTTGGTCGAATTCGTAAATGAAGAGAAATCGACGTGGGATAATTAAAAAAACGAAAACCGAACAACACGCTTATTTCACACATGCTGCGATCTATTAATTTTCATCCAAACATAAATTAAGCTTAAGTGTTAGCATTTTCAAACATCGCGATGGACGCGTCCTCGGCACAGTCACAGCACAGTCACAGCACAGTCACAGCACAGTCAACATTCTAGAGACATTTAATGCGTACCAGTACAAAATTTATAAGCTAGATTTCCGCTCCTATAATTTCCACATCCATTGAAATTTGCGATCTGATAAAGGGGAGGTTGATGTGTATCGTTTTATGCCTGCGAGCAGGCTCACTTGTTGTAGGCACACGGGAAAAATCGAAAAGGGCGACGGAGGGCGGGGAGAATGGGGCGAGGAAAAGTGAGCCTCCACGCGAGCTTTTGAGTTTTGAATTCCGCCCCTCGCGAGGTGTCATCAGGTCGGCATTTCACATGTGTCAAGCAAAATGTAAACAAAAATGATAGCGCATTGCACGTGTAGACTTTCGCGAGGATGTTCAAACTTTCTTCATGGACGGCGCGGAAACCCCGAAGAAACCCGTGAAAAAAAGAGTAAATCAAGCGAACGATTGTTGCCGAATGTGCAAATGTTCCTTCAATGTTATGTATGGAACCGGACAATCTGGTCGTATGTCCACACAAAATTCGTACGTAGCCTCAAATCACGATGGCAGCCGTGGTGAAGTTTTGGCCTCGATGTGCGAGAACATTGGTGTTACATTTATTAAATCCCCGAGTTTGTCCTGCCGCAAAATCAGGAATTTGTACAAGCAATTTGTTGTTTTTTACATCTTGCAGTGACGCACAGGTCAAACCAAGCGATTGCCCTTCCTTAATCTGGTCTTCGATCAGGCTTATCAACGAGCAAATAACTAAATTCACACTGTTCGGATGCAATCCTTGCGAAATCTTTTTCTGTTCGATCGCCGTGGAGAACAGCTGAAAAATAAAACTCTTGCCGAAACCGGTCGGCATCACAGCGAAAACATCCCTTCCTTCAAGTAGACAATTCACAGCTATTTTCTGCTCTTGCTTTAGTTCAAAACTCAAGTCAGAACCGAAAGCTTGAGGAACGCTCCTTGGACTTGTATTGTGAACTGAAGTACACACTCTATTGCCCTGGTTTTTGTAACCTGTCATTTTTAACCAATCGGATCGCTGCGTTCGTCAGCGAACGCGGGGAATTCAAAACTCAAAAGCTCGCGTGCAGGCTCACTTTTCCTCGTCCCATTCTCTCCGCCCTCCGTCGCCCTTTCGCGTTTTCCCGTGGGCCTACAACAAAAAGAGAGCCTGCTCGCAGGCTAGTCCAAACATAGTTTAGATCAATGTGCTTTTTGTCACGATCCCTTTTCCGACACCTCGCCATCGATGCGTCATCATGCATGAAGTTGATGCATACAAGGACAGGTTACACAGCACAATTTGACACTACTTTGAGAAATGATGGTTACTGTAAGTCTTGAAACGCGCAGATAGAAAAATCACTGCTTAAAATATGTCACTATCAACAGAATGTGCCGCAGCATTACTATCTTTTAGATACTCTAGTCAAATAAATAATGGCAGTGATTAAGAATAATCCATCCTTTGGTGAGATTTCTGGACGTCAATTGGAATTTGATCTTGGTTTGTCTCAGCTGCAGATAAGCTATTATCACTCAATTTGCAACCTCTAAAAGGTAGCTATCTATTACAGGCCCCTGATTAGGTGGCTTCGGGATATGGACATTAAAGTTAAAAAATTAACGGGATACAGAATATGTGGGGGGAAAAACTACTGGCATATGGAATACAGTGAAACCTGTATTAAGCGGACACCGTTGGGACCCTCACTAGTGTCCGCTTAAAACAGGGTGTCCGCTCTAAACAGGTTCAGAAATAATAGTTAAGACTGCTCTTAGCATAATGTCCAGACAGTCAATATATCAATCTGGGATAATCTACTGAGCTTTAAAACGACATCGCTGAACAATGTTAACGGTGTCTGAGCTGAGCTTTTAGAAGTAAAAAGACCTTGAAGTGTCCGCTTATTACAGGTTTTGTGCAACAAAATGCCTTAATATTGGCGTCCGCTTAACAGAGGTGTCCGCTGAACGCAGGTTTATTTTACAGTAAACGTGGGAAAAAAGTTTAGGGACTCAAGCTGGTGTCCACTTAATAGAGGATGTCCACTTAATATGGGGTCCGCTTAATGCAGGTTTCACTGTATTTAGAAGAGATGATCCCGGGATATCAAGAAGACAAACTGATAATTATGAAACTGAAATTAATAGGATGTGGGATATCTAGGCAAAACATTAATGGGATACAGGCACACAGCGGTCAAAGGCAAAAAATCCAACGCCACTTCCGGTCTTCGCCGCCTCGAACTTCGTAAGAGTTTGAAGAGAAAACCTGGAAGACTTCTGTAGGAAAATGTTATAAAAATAGTACTGTGAGAGAAAATTACAAGCTGGGAGGACTTTAGGATGTCCATCACTAAATGTCCTGGTCATATGCGAAGTTTAAAGCTTAACTTTTCAGCGACTGTCTTAACTTTGGGCTTGAAAGCGAAAATTTTCGAAAATTTAAGACTTTGTCAAGCGAAATTTTGGGGAGAACTGCGCACGCGCGCCACGTTTGATCGCTGTGTGGGATACAGGATACTCAGACCCGGCCAAATAGGGCCTTGTTAAAGAACGTCTCACCACTTTCCCATGGTTGATCGGTATAGCCTCCAAATATATAATTTCCGTTCTTAACCACGGTTACTGTAGGTCCCTTGCTGTCACAACAAGAGTGAAAGTTGGCAGCAGTCCAGCCGTTTCGAGAGGCACGGTATATCAAGGTATAGTCGTAGCTTGCACTTGTGAGTGTCTCCTTCAACAAGTTGGTCAAGGTCTGTTGCTGATCTGATGACAGGATCGCTGAATCCTTGAAGGGCTTTGCTTTCAGCTCATTGATTATCCCTTCGACTTGGTAAAATTCGGCCTCGGTTAACAGCTCTCTTTGAACAACCTTGTCTTCAGGGACTACAAGCTGTCCAGTGCGAAGATAATTCAGAATATACCGGAAGTGAGTTCCATCGCGATCAATGAAGTAAGATCCATCCTCGGCTGGTTTTGTATCAAATCTTCCTGAAAACATGGCGTGTAGCATCGAACCTGGAATAAATGTGACAAAAACAACAGGTATTAAGACTGGACAGCAATAAGTCCAAATTATGGAACAAAAGGCCTACTGAAAAAAATGCTGAAAGGAGTGCACATCGTGAAAAACTCTGGGTGCGTTGCTTTGGGGTGATCTGGATCAGGGTCAGCTATCCAAGATCTGTCTGGATCATGGTGTATCAAAGGATCCGATGTATCCATGACCAGAGTGGACTCATCGGCTCCTTTGATGCACCATGATCCACCATGATCCAGACAGATCTTGGATAACTGACCCTGATCCAGATCACCCCAAAGGAATACACCCTTAGTCTAAATTTTTCAAGTTCGTCATTTGCAATCCTTGTTAATCTTCTCCATCCTTTACCATCCTTGTTCCTTTAAGGTTGAAAATTATCTCTTTGGTGTTTTGTTATCTTAGTAAACTAGTATTTTCGGGTTTTCTTCAATGCAAAAGTAAATTTGTACGTGGCAAAAATACAGTCACTAGGCTCCTTTAAACTCTAAAACTTTTGATCCAGTCACGAAATCTTCCTTTTTGATGACTCACAAACCCTGTTTCGTTTTTTGAATGTTTCGCCCTGTTCTTTCGTTTTCCAAATGATACCTAGATGAAAGCTAGATGGTCGGAGTCGACAGCAAAAATGATTGATTGGTTCTTCTGGTTCTGCTTCCGGCTCCGACAACCAAATTTTACTGGAGCTACAGAGTCGTAAGAAATTCAGTCTTCCATTCCGTCACGCGATCTAGCTTATAACGACTCTGGGTTTCGATTTTCACTGTGTTGCAAGCGTTCTTTATAGAGAGCTTCAGCAATGACAACGGTGATTCCGACGACAACACCTGGACAAAAATGGATTTATATTTTACCTTCGAATGCCGCTTTATATTGTCTAGATCAGTTTAGAGCGTCTGTTCGACTCCGAGCTTGCTCAAGCGATCAACTTGAATTCCAACTGAAAATACGAAAAATGAGCGTCCGTCGTTCGCGTTTTCGAAAATACGCAGAACTTAGTTATTTGCCTTGTTCACGTTGTACAGAGAACGGCAAAGAAATGTACAAAGATTTATAACACACGTGCACAGCCACTGTTCTTCTCATCAAACCTTTTGTTTAATGGTGTTCTCGTTGCCTTTGCCTTCGTGGTTTTGTTAAGCTCTCAAATTACTACTCCGTCGGTAGCGAAAACCAGTCTAGCCTAAATAAAGACTTAAAATCAGATCTTTCGGGATTGGTCGCAAACAAATGTTGAAAACCATCAATATCCACTGTACATACTTGTGGCAACTGAACCCGAAGACATGATGTCGTTTTATCAGCAGTGATTTCTGCTTTGACTTCTGACTTCGAAAATATTTCCTCCTGGGGCCCCTATTGCTAACTTCCTCGAACGAATGCCATCGAAATGGCATTGACAGTAAAGGTCTAAATTTCAAAACATACCTGGATCTTTATTCAGGGTGGACAAGCTAGTTGAAAAAAAGTGGCCTCCAACATTAAGCTTTAACATTGTCGAGAAATGAACGTGCTCGAGTTTCTTGGCAGATTCGTCAAGAGCTTCCTTTTCCGCGCGAACCTTCTTCGTCTCGCGCTTCAGTATCTCGAAGGCTTCTTTGATGTGATTGTTCACTTCCTCAAGCGCTTCATCGTTTGATGAATTGTCTTCTTCCTCCGAATTTCGCGATGAAGACATCTTTTTTCTGGCTGTGTAGAATAAATGCAACGAAACAATGCCTCTTTGTTGATTCGATTACTGGAATCTGGAATCTTGGATTCCCAGAAATTGTGTTTTGGTTGACTACACCCGCTGTCACGCGATCAGGGTTTCTCCAGTCCTCACCGGCCATTTCCAACGGGGCTATCGCATCGGCAGAAAGAGAAGGGGGAGATACTCCTTTGATAGTTCACTGAATACAAAACAACTGAACAAGCAAACAAACCAGAAAACTTATGGACATATTCTAATCGTTACTTTGTTTTGACCATGACCACTACTGCAAATATAACAATGCTTTTGTATACCCTCCTGTTTCAGACGAATAGGCCGAACGTTTCAATTCTTCGTTCAAATTATTTCCATCTGAAACATTTGAATTTATAAAATAACTGAGCCACTACGCGCGCTCTCATTGGTCGATAGGTGTGTTTAGATGAAAGTATGTAAACACGGTTGTGACGTTTTAGATTCGCGCGTATTTTTGAGAATTAATTTATAAAAGCAATAGAGTACTTTTTCCGTGTTTACATAACCTCACCTAAACACTCGGAGGTTTGGGAGAATTCACGAATGTTATGCAAACCGGAGACGTAGTCGAGGTTTTGCATAACTGTGTCGAATTCTCCCAGCCTCGTGTTTAGACGTATGGCGTACCATCGGGGCCAAAATTCAACTTTTGAATTTTGCTTGTACGTTTGGCATTTGATGTTGTAATTTTACAATTTGTACTTACATCTGCAATTCAACATTCAAGTTTGCAATTTCTCTATTCCAATTGACGATTTGACATTGTTTGTTTCACAATTCAACATCCAAGTTTACGCATTCAACATCCAAGTTTACAATTCTACATCCAAGTTCACGCAATAGCAGATTTGCACGTTGTCGTCATTTGACTACAACTACCAGAACTCCTTTCGTTTTTTCTTTGTTATTTAAATTGTTATATTCCCAGTGGGGTTTAAATAACAATTGCCCTAATTAACATAAGAAACAGAAAAAGTGAAGGATTCTGGTAGTTGTAGTCAAATGACGCCATCATGCAAATCGCCTATTACGCCATTCAACATTCAACTTTGAAAAATGCATGTTTTCGATATCCAACCGCAATCCAGTCAATGACAGTCAGTGTGGGCTCAGAAAACTATCAAAATTCTCCCTGTGTAGGGGCTAGCAAAGGCTGGTCACGCTACCCTAGACAGTAGCTTTTACCACGTAAAAATGGCGCCTTAGTCATTCTTTTTACACCCAACACGCGATCGTACGGAAGTAATTTATTTGTAAGTTCAGATATACAGATACACCACATCCATATATCTAACTGTCCTTAAGTTCAGATATACAGATACACCACATCCATATATCTAATTGTCCTTTCTGCCAGAAAGGACAGTTAGATATATGGATGTGCCAAACGTACAAGCAAAATTTCAAAAGTTGAATTTTGGCCCCGATGGTACGCCATATAGACGAGGCTATGTAAACACGGAAAAAGTCAGCTCTTTTACTTATAATTTGAAGCTGTTTCAGAGTTGATAACTACTCGCAAAAAAACAACTGATCATAAAATTCGACAGACCTTAGGGATGTGGATGATGAAGATATTCTATATACGTCTGTCTGTATTAAATACTACACCCAAATTTTTTTCTGCGAATTCGTGCACACTAAACTATATTAATTTGCTATATATTCAATGCTGGGGCGATACGATCCAGTGAAAATCAAACTGACAGAGTCGGAAGCAGACAACCGATTCCGCTTATCATTCCGTCGGCACTATTCGTTTACATTTTTACTTTGTTGGTTGTCAGTTCCAATTAGCTAGGAAGCTGCCGCCTGGTTAGCTCAGTTGGTAGAGCGCCAGTCTGTTCAGTGTGCGGGAGGTCGAGGGTTCGAGCCCCAGACCGGACCAACACATCTGCAAATGGTTAGACATTCAAGTCTTCTCAGATAAGAACTATTATTATACATTGTAGTTACCATCTGTCTTCTCATTGGCTAAAAGCCTACTGTTAATTCTGGGGAACAGCGCAACCTACAGATTATTCACTAATCTGTACCTACAGATTAGTGAATAATCTGTAGGTTGCGCGCGCAATGCATGATTTCCAAGGGCAATCATGTCAACTTCGCGCGATTCGTGTTGCTTGCCGTCAGTGAAGAAGCAGAAACATGACTTCCAAGTTTTTGCGTTCGTTCCGCAATGTATAATAAAACGATTATTAGATTCGGTTTTTGTGATATCCAGAATAATCAAGGTCTCGGTAAGGGTTATCAGCCTCAGCCTTCGGCTTCGGCTGATAACTCTTACCTCGACCTTGATTATTCTGGATATCACAAAAACCTCATCCAATAATTGTTTATAAACCGTAGGCCCCGTCTCCTGCATCTTCAATGTTACATGGTTAGCAGGGAACGTTAAAGAACCGACATACTCATCGAAAAGAGTAGGGCAGTGGTTTATCTTCTGGTCTTTCTGGTCTGAGTAGGGTAGGGTGGAGCACCTCGCATAGGACTCGAGTCCTGTTCGTGCTCCTTCCCTCTGGGCAGGTTTGCCCCGTAGAAGAGACAAACCAAACCAAGCCTGTCTACCGTGTGCGAGTTAGGCCGTAAGTACTAACGCTTCATTAAAAGCTGCTGATGGGGAGGTTTCCATGCAGTAAAATCAATATTTGTAATTCTCAGATGTAGCTCCGAGTTCGTACCCACTTCGTGGGCATAATGAAACAAAATCACACAAACCATGTTTATTTTCGTTCTTTAATCCATTGAAGGCATAGTGAAACAAAATCGCACACAACACGTTTGCTTCTGGTTCTTTAATCCATTGAAGGTGAAGGCGAACTCGAAATAAAAAAAATTACAATAAGTTTAGGGCTGCGAACTTCATTGGGAGCAAAAGAAGTAGCATTCTTGTCAGATTATGTGGCAATCAAGAGACCATGATCTAGACCATCGTCTCTTTCAGCAAGAACTATAAGCGCGAAGACTTCGTGAAATAAGCCCGAAGACGTCGTGTAAAGGTGTAATAATTTTAACCTGCTTTGCTTTTTCTTTTAAGTATAGTTAAAAAGCTTTTTAAGGCGGACACCTTTTTTTCGGATAGAAAATCGCCAAAACTTTGTAAGTTGCACCTTGCACAGCTGACTTTTCATTACCATCTCAGGACAGGATTGTATCCCATGAAACATATACATGTAACTTTAGCAGGGGGGGACTAGGTAGGGCGAGTCCATTTTTGGACGTTAGTAACAGGTCAGAGAAGACATATGCATATGTAATGGTATGCTTCATGCATATGCAACGTGTCAGGTAGGTGAAGGCTTTATTCAATTAATTAACGTTTTCTCTACGTTAAAGACTGGCAATAAATGATGTTGATATCTTCACATGTTAACAGTGCGAACTGTAGAGTCTGGAATGCAGTGACTCCTTGTGAAGGTTAAGTCTGCATATGAGCCGAGTGGCCCATCAGGCCGGAGTTTATCCCGGTTTCTGTATGAAGTGACTAGGAGTATTTCTACTCCCCCCTGGACGGGATGCTAGGCCAATTTCAGGGTTACACCCAGCATTAACTTCGCCAATACCAATTCATACACCTGGGTGGAGAGAGGCACTGTGAGAGTTAAGTATCTTGCCCAAGAACACAACACAATGTTCCCGGCCAGGGCTCGAACCCAGACCGCTCGATCCGGAGACAAGCGCACTGACCATGAAGCCAGCAGCAAAAATTCCAAGTGGATGTTAAGGAGGGGTGGATGAGGAAGGATGTGTGACCTAAAGCTCCAGTTGACTTTAAGCAGGAACAAGTAAATATGTCAGTAGATGCCCCCTTACGTGTAAAACAAATTAACTGAGCTGTCATCATCTACAACCATCAAATTCCACTTCAGTGGTCATGTATAAACTTCTTATTTCTCAAATACAAAGACTTCCATTTCAGCGATGGTAAAGTTCTGACTTCCTGTGAAAAATGTGACATTATTCTGACCGGTTGGACACTGGTATGTGTTATTCAGGCTAACAAAGCAGTTGCTGGAATTTGGTTCATTGGGAACACGAAAATCAGGACCACCTCCAAATGTTGGCCCATAGCTACTGTTGCAATAGATGGCATTGCCTTCCTTCCCAACTATCAAAGGCAATTTTGTTGGTGGCAGACCGCTTGGGTTGACAAGGCTGAACAGGAACGAGCCTGGTGCTTTTCGGTAAACTCCAGGACCTTGACAAAACAGAAATATTTGGTCAATAACCAATTAAATCCCAAGATACCTTTCATCTTGGTCAGCAACATTAGTTTCTACTTTGTAGGTGGTGTCAGACTGGCAGAGGTAACCCTGAGGGGGGACTCCATGTGAAAAGGTTGGGGATGCCTGTCATCTAGCTTGTAGGGATGTAAATCACAGATTTTGATCTCACTTAAGGAGTTCAGGATAAAATGCCATAATTTCAAACCATCAAGGTATCTTTTAGGGTAACTTTTGCACTTAAAGAGATAATAAAAAAACACTGGTATCTTTCAGGGGTCAAATAAAGCTTGAGCCACACCCAGAGCAGTTACCCTTGAGCAACACTAATCAACTAGACTACAATTTATCTGATACATAGCATTATCCACTTTTTGAAGTCTGTGCAATAATTATAGTAATTAATTAATTATCATTATAATAAATTATAATTATAGTTATAATTTTAATAAATTATAATTATAATAAATTATAATAATAATTACCAGTATAATTGGTTGTAATTAGTTATAATTATAATACTTATAATAATATTATTATAATGTAAGTTAATTCAGAATGGCAGGTAAGAGTATTATCCAATAAATCTATCCTATAGGCCATCTCACGGCAAGATCACTGATCTATGTTTGTCACATCTTCAATAGCCTGCGTAGCAAGCGTTCCGAAAAAGCTCTTTCGCGCTCGGCTTGTACGGGAACGCTTGCTACGCAGGCTACATCATGTGGCTTGATTCATTAAAGAAGTTCTTACCACTTTCCCATGGTTGCTCAGTATAGCCTCCAAAGATATAATTTCCATTCCTGACCACTGTTACAGATGGTCCCTTGCTGTCACAAAAGGAGTGAAAGTTGGCCGCAGCCCAGCCATTACGAGAGGCACGGTATAATAAAACATAGTTATGGCTAGCGCTTGTAAGTGTCTCTTTCAGCCACTTGATCAAAGTCTGCCTTTGATCTGATGATAGGATCACTGAATCCTTAAAGGGCCTTGCTTTCATTTCATTAATCATTCCGTCAATTTGATAAAATTCAGCTTCAGATAACAGCTCTTTGTGAACAACCTTATCTTCTGGTACAACAAGTTGACCAGTGCGAAGATAATTCAAGATATACCGGAAGTGAGTTCCATCGCGATCAATGAAGTAAGATCCATCCTCGCTTGGCTTTGTGTCAAATCTCCCTGAAAACATGGCATGTAACATCGAACCTGGGATAAAATCAATAAATGGTTTTAGAACAGTCAGTAATCAGTAAAATTTTTGTATGTATTTAGAGTAGAGGGGTTGGAAGCCCAGGACCAGAGGATTGTATTGTCCAAGGTGACCCATAGGAGATTTGATCTGTATCCAAGAGACTCCTGGATATCCAGGAGAGTTGGCATAGATGAAAATGGCCACCGTATTCGGCTAGCATTTGAGGCGTATACCAGTAAATATAACAAGGGGAAGGATCCTCTGCTAATCAGCTTCTTTTGTAAGTGTCATATTTTACCATGAATTTTTCAGGATTGCTTGCAAATGATCAAAAGTTCCACAATACCCCTGGGGTAGTGTTACCATTAGTGACATGGATGGGAAGCAAGTTATTCAAATATACCATTTTGCAGCTGTCTGCTTAGTGACCTGGCCTTTGAATGGCTGTGAGGCTGCAGGTGACCTTGTTTTGATAAAGAACGCACTGCTTTTGTTGTGTAAAAGTGCTTCTAATGCTAACTACTGTAGTTGGCATTTAAATGAGAAATACAAAGAGGTCTGTATCAAAGCAAGTTACCTCCAGCCTTGCTTGCATTCAGCCTGGTAACTAATATGCACACAACTGTAAAATGTACTTTCTACAACAACTGCAGAAATTCTCGCACCCTCATTGGCTAATTTTCATAGTCAATAAGCGGACAGACACATGCATATGCATCAACAAGTGAGAGCTGACAATTAGTTATAATTTGTAAAAAAAACAATTTTAAGCTAACTGTGAAAATTCTTGCACACTTTGATGTCAGTTTTTCATGGAGCTGTCCTGTTATTGACAATGAATTTCGTCATAACATATTCTGCGGATCCACTCGGCTATTACCTCGTGGATCCACAGCTACTTTTACAATGTTATGACGAAATTCATGATCAGTAACAAGAGAGACGCATGAAAAGCTGACGTCAAGGTGTTCAATTATAACTAGAGCGTTTTCACATGACGTCACGGTAGCCATATTGGAGTTCCAATACAATGAAATGGCGGCCATGTTGCTGTTAACCAAAACATGTAAAAACTTTATTTCGTGCGAATACATTTGCATCTCTGCTGACCACGTGAGTGAAAACGCTCTATTCTCGTTTTATATTAATAAATCAGTTTAAATGGGAACGGGGTGATATTAACGATAGAGGTATAAACTTCAAACATACCTGGATCTTTATTTAAGGTTGCCAAACTGGTTGAAAACAGATGGCCTCCAACATTAAGCTTTAACATTGTCGAGAAATGAACGTGCTCAAGTTTCTTGGCAGCCTCGTCAAGAGCTTCCTTCTCCATACGAACCTTCTTCGTCTCGCGCTTCAGTATCTCGAAAGCTTCTTTGATGTGATTGTTCACTTCCTCAAGCGCTTCATCACTTGGAGAAGTGTCTTCTTCTTCCGACTCACGTGATGAAGACATATTTTCTCTGGCTGTAGAATAACTGTACAACGAAGACGCGTCTTTGTTCGAGTACGATTTCCCAAAAATTGTGTTGTCACAGCACATCTGTCACGCGGATCAGGGTTTCTCCAGTCTCTCTCGTCATTTCTAAGGGAAGGACCATTAGATTTGTGGTGGGGTGGGGCGGGGGTGGTAGAAGGGGGAAAACAAAAACAAATTCCAGCAAGGGAAAATGGCAGGAAATAAAAACTGTGCAAAAAAGTGTGCAGAAGAAGGGTCGCATTTTGGATCAAAGCAGTCTAATTATAACTCAGCCAAATTACAAAGTTAAACGGTGGTCTTTTA
>OZ026608.1:18213978-18216478 GCA_964020085.1 Micromussa lordhowensis
ACGGAAATTTTGGAAATGTTTCCGCGGGTGGTTTGATTTCGAAAGTCGCGTATCAAGGAAAACGGTGGTAATATAAACAGAGGTTCTCTTCACACAAGAAGTTTTGGGCGTATTCACCTCTGCGTTTTCAGATACAGATGAACTAAAAATGGCTTTACGGGCCCGAAAAGTTTCCGGTGCTTTCGAGAAACGGGCCCTTGGTCCGGGTTCATCAGTTTCGTCAATTTCAGAGCTGTTGACTGCTGATGCAGCAAGTTCTACAGAGTCATCATCGAACTGATTTTCCAGTGGATTCACTGACGCTGAAATAACGTCAGCAACCAGCTTACTAATAGCATTTGGTGAAGCAGGGGCTTTACCACCTGTATTCTTACTTTTATTTCCCTCCGTTGCTCATCAAACTTTTTACGTTTGCAGTTTCATGCGCTTCCAACATCCCTGAATTGCTTTCATATCGCGCTTGTTACCATCTGGGTTTCCTGCGTTGAAACTTTGCACAACTTTTTCCCACGATGGCTGTTTTCTTTTTAAGCTGACATTGTGATATCCTTTGTTTTCTATATCGGGACATTGCTTCCCGAGCTCGGCAAGTAGAAGTTTTTCTTCTTGGCTAAAATTTGCATTTCGAGATTTTGACGCCAATTTTTTCATCTGGCCTCTTCAAAATTCTGAACAAGAGGTATTTGGAAACAATAGTAATATATCAAACACGAGAGGCAGTGTTTCATCGGGATACCCTAACACCAGGAGCCGGTAACACCGAGAAGAGAGTTGAAAATACGACGCGCCGCGGAGTATTTTTGACGAAATTCAAGGTGTTTGGATAGCCGATGAAACGCTGTCTCGAGTGTTTAATATTTCTTCTCAATCGAATCAAAAACTAAAAAGCAAACGGAGAAGTGAAATCTTCGAAATATATGCTAATTAAGACCGGGTATCCAAACCTCCTTCACGGTTGTGATTTTCTTTGTTTTAACTTGATGAATTATTAATGAGTTTAAGAAGTTTGGTCAAACCCCGCTTAGAGGTGGTCTCTGTGGAAGTCGGCTCGACTGCATTTAAATAATGCGATTTAGACCACGCCTAGCCGTCGTCTTTGGAGGCCTTGTCTAAACCTCGATTTAGTCAAAAACCAGGTCTAACCTAAACTTCGTTTAAATATTTCGCTCTCTGTTTTGCAACGTTTTCGCACAATGTCGACTTATCAGTGTTCTGTTTGCTTCTCGAAGTCATTGAAAAAATCCAAGCGAATAAAACTGTGCAGCTTGTCACTTTCCTCACCGGGAAATTCTGTACCATTCACCCATGGAAATTTCAGATAATTCACACCGGAATTTTCGGTCGAATGGAAAGCGCCATGCGCCCCGCGTTTTTCCCCGCGCTGGGCTTTACGATCCTAATTTTTACGATTTGGGAAGACTTTTTTTTTTTTTTTCTTTTTTTTGATATATATATATTTTTTTTTTATTAGATAACAACATTTACTTACATCAACATACGATACAATACATTATTTACAAACTACTACAGACCTACTTAGCATACATAGGAAAAAAAAAAAAAAAAAAAAAAAAACGTCATTGCTACGACTTCTCACCTAACTTTATCTGTCCAGTCTCGTACATGGATGGCTTCTTAACTTGTTCTAATTTATTTATTTATTCATTTAAATTGTTTTTTTTTACTGCATTTCTATTTTTGAGGTTTAGGAATCAAAAAGGTATTAAAGAAGACAGAAAGCTAGGAAATCTCTCTATTTTTGGGAGTACTTCCTTTGTTCTGCGGGACCAAACGTAATATCTGGCAACAAGGAAGTAAAAGTACTGCTTTGTGTCGGATAGGGTGTCCGACCTCAGGCCAATTATTATATCGGGAGTGAAAATTTCGGATTTTAGCTTTATTTGGTTCTCGCCCAATCATTTCATAATACCCTGCCAAAAACACGACTAAAATAAATGAAAAAGAGATTCTTTCTCGGTTCTGCAAAAGGTACAGATATCATCTTCTCTAATCCTATTGTATTTAGAAAATCATTTGTGGCTAAACGCCTGTGAAGAAGTTTAAATTGAAAAATAATTAATTTGGTAGCTTTAGTGCTGTAGAAAGGTAGTTTGTAAGCCATCTCCCAATCGATTGTCTTGGAGCACTGAAGACTGCAGTCGGCTGTCCATTTTTCTTGGCCAGTTTTTAACAAAGTAAGGTTCTGCATCTTTCTTGGGTATAAGTTTGATTATCCCACGTCTTTGACTTATTGAGAATTTTCCTTCGGCATAAGCGTAGTTAATTGTGTTTAAAAGGCAGTCTGAGATTTCAGTCTGAGATTTGGGAAGACTTACATTTCCGAGCAAGGAAACAAATATTTGCGATTCTTAGTAAGAGGATTTGTTCAGAGTTATGCGATGGCTGATCAGTCTTCACTCCAAAAAGGAATGAAAAATGTGTCGCATAATAAATGGCCATCTAAAAAGAAATAGCTTCGGTTGGGGGAAATCGAAAGAGT
>OZ026608.1:18221478-18251478 GCA_964020085.1 Micromussa lordhowensis
TGAGTCGTGAAATCATAACGCTGACAGTACATGTATGTTGTTACTATATGTATCTGTAAAGCTGGGAGCATGAGTTCCAAAAATAGTATAAAATGGCTTGTGAAAAAAATGTAGCTTATATAAGGAACTGTTCAATGCTAAGATCTCATAGGTCTGTTTGAAGCCCTAATATTGAAGAGACTGCGTAGTGTTTTTTATACTAAGTAAAAGTAACTGATTATTGTTCAAAGGGCGCTAAATGGCGGTATAAAGAAACCTACGTTTCGGCATTACTGCCTTCTTCAGGGTGTTTAGCTGCCAAGTAAAATAACGAGATCGTTATTTGCAGTCGTGTGCTGTTTTGACTGTTTGCACGTGCCAATAGTACACGCGTGTGTCGACACTTCATATAAATGAAAAATCGCGATAAAAACCCTGTCAGGCTTGTTCCTTTTGCAGTTTATCATTACATGTATGTTTTGCTAGTTGATGTAATTGACATTCCTCATTCTTTGTTTGTAGCCGCAGAGCGTGCACAAGTGGAACAGTTTTTTAAAGACTCTGCGTTGTCTGACAGGCCTGTGGTGTGTGACGTGAAATAAGTATACTGATAATTTTGTGTACAAAAATTAAGATGAATTTGTTTATCAACAAATTTTCGAGGGTATTAATTTTTGCTTTTGACAGTACACATGTATGTAGGAGGAGGCAGGTACAAAAGTCGGACCGGATCAACTCGGATCGCTGACTTGAATAAGAATAGCACCTTTTCAAGAACAAGACATTCAACAATATATTCTTATTCAAAACAGCGATCCTAGTTGATCCGGTCCGACTTTTGTACCTGCCTTGTAGGAGGTGCATTGATCTCTGGTAATGCGCTGAATTCTCGACCAAGTGTTCTGGATAAGATGCCACTCTTACAGAGTTTGCACTCTCACATTGCTCCACCCAGGAATATAGATGTATCAACTGTTTTACTTATTAATTTCAAAAAATAAACACCCTGACTTTTTTTATTATTTAATTTGCTTTGTGTTGTTCACAGAGACACAAGCTGCCCAAAAACCAGTTTGTTCCATCGGCGCTAAAAAACATTGCTGTGACTGGTGTTTTTGGACAAAAGGTAAAATAAGGGGTTAATTTGTGTCTGATGATCACATCTTTGATAGTAATGTGGAAAAAGATGATTTGCTATGTGGGAGAGGTGACCTTTATTAACATGATATGTAGCATGCCATATTTTGTTGTTATAGCATGAGTGAAGTTGGATCTAACGCGTGATCTTATTAGGTGATTTATGGTCATGTTGCAATGGCTATGTTACGATAAGTCATGCTTCGGTGATCTTTATACCTTTTGATTGGCAGTTTGCCTTATTTGGAATAAACACGAGCTTGCAAGGTTGAGCTTGCTCGAGAGTTAATGCCGCTTGTTGTTGTCTGAATGACTAGCTAAACAGGCTAAATCTAAATGTTGCTGCCGGTTGGGTGACAATTAAGCTATTGTTGTACAGTCTCCCACTAAACAGAGGTTACTTTGACTTGAGGGTATTTCTTCTTGCCTCGTTACTTTATACTAAACTCCAGCTATATAACAAAACACGACTTCATTGCTGATCCCTTGGGAAGCAGTTACTTTTGTTTTCCCTCAAATCTCCATGTTTCTCCTTAACTTTGTCTTGGGAAACATCAAGATTCTCGGGAAAACAAAACAAACCGTTTCCCTTGAGACAAGTAATTAAGTCTTAATAATTATTATTGTGTTATTTATAAGCTGGATTTTTAGTTCCTAAATGTTTCAGTCTACATTGAATTTAGAGTAAAGAGCCAATGCTGTGGAGCCACCAGATGCCTCCAACCAAATTCATTGTTGGATTGATGTTTATCTTTGCCTTTGCATGTTATTTTTTTTTCAGAGGGAACACTTGATGAGAAGATTTCCTTTAAAGGAAAAACTGAATGTTGGTAAGTTATAAAAAAAATTAAATCCCTTAAACTAATGGACAACTATCCTGCTCACAAGTATCACTTGATTGATTGTTCTCTGTTTTGCCTTGTTCTTGAACAAGATCTGGACAAGCGACGACTCTTGTACCTTGCCTATTGTCTTCAGCAGCAAGTTGACCTTTACATGAAAAGCACCGTGACGTAAGTAGTTACTACACTGAAGTAAAGTCTTTGAACTAATGTTAGGCTAAACATTCAACATTCATGCCAAGATCCTAAGATCTCTGATAGATCCTTGAGGGATGCATACAGCAAATATCAAGCACAGAAGCTAGACAAAGTAGTTTGTGTTGGCCCAGGGTGAAACACTGATGCATGGATTCTTTGTATAGTTAACTTTCGGCTTTGTTATGGCAGACACTTGTCAATTTATAAACAGACTTGTATCAATATGCGAGCTCAACATTTGGTGTTCAGCAATTTACATGTCTCTCTGCTGTCTTGGGCTGATCATTAATGATTCTGATCTCAAACCAGTCCAGCGTGAGCCTCTTAGTACTATTTCTAATTCCTATTGCAAGCTTCTGGGATTTTTATCTCAGGAATTACATGCAAGAGCATAAAGTTGATAACTCTGATATAGTGCACGTATGCTCTAATTTCAGGGGCAAAGTGAAGCCATCACCGCTGATAGAAAACTTAATAAACTACAGAAATGAAGACAAAGATAGGTGCAACATGCTACTACTCATGTTGGTGGTGAGTCATTAGTCAAATGGTTAACTTGACCCTCAGCAAAGAGCTGTTTTTCTTTGTGTAGGTAGGTAGTAATTAAAGTCTGCATACAAGCCAAGTGGCCCATCAGGCCGGAGCTTATCCTGGTTTCTGTGGCATGAAGCGACTAGGAATATTTCTACTCCCCCCTGGATGGGATGGCAGTCTATCGCAGGGTTACCCCCAGCATTAAATTCGCCGGTACCCATTTATACACCTGGGTGGAGAGAGGCACCGTGAGAGTAAAGTGTCTTGCCTAAGAACACAACGCAATGGCCCCGGCCAGGGCTCGAACATGGAGCGCTAGCTCCAGAGTCGAGTGCACTAACCATGAGGCCACTCCACCTCCCTCTTTGTGTAGGCATAGTTAAAATTGTTGGCCCGACCTATCTTGAGCATATGCCCCCAATTGTAGCCTCCGTTGGATCCTTATCCAGAACTTCTATGGACCCCATGAGGTCACGGTGCAGAATTAGGGTTTTGTACTATATTACATATAAGTTAAGTGTAGGTTTAAGGTTTATGATTATGATCCAAGAGTGCTAGAGGTTAGGGTTCAGTTACATGGGCATCTGTTGATGTTTGTTAACATTATTAAACATTCCAGAATTTTTCAAGTTGGGTCTGAGACTTACTTATTTCTACCATTTGAATGATTATTTTCATACAGAAAGAGATGACTCAGGATTTATTCAAAGTGATATTGTTATTCAATATAGAGTGATTTTAGATGCAACATAATCAATATCTCTTTTTTTTTTTAATTTACCGGTAGGCAACTTTGGAATTTGCTATTCCCTCATTGCTAGTCCGGCAAACTCTTGATATTGCAAGACTTCGAAAAATAAGGTAGGTGCTCGAAGAAGTATTTTCACTGATGTCAGTTTTTGATGTTCTGTAAGTTTTGATTGTTGATTAAACTGTTGTGTTTCAGAAATGTAGATACTATGGATGTGTTCATGTTACCTCGTGACATCAGATGCCATGTGATTTCCTTGCTTCTTGGTGCAGTGAAGATAGAACGAGATCAGCACATTGTAAGTGGTGCATTAATTGTAGCGTTATTTCCTTACTTTAGCATTGTAATTTCACGTGTGCCCTTTTGTTTTCCCTGTTCCCTTGGTTATGAAATGGTAGTAGGAGATTTCGCACCCTATCAAGATCACACCATCAAAGTTTGTACCACATGTAGCCAAGTCTTCAACAGACTCCAACTGTAACTATATTTTTTCACTAGAGACGTGAAAATACAGAGTGTTTCTTGTTCTGTAAGCCTGAGTATGAAAGTGAATGCGGGGAGCAAACTTCTTCAACATCTTTGTATGAACCCCAAAAGAAAGGTGCAAGTTTGAGCGGGTGCGAAAACTCCACAATTCTTTGAAACAAACTTTAGAAAATAATATTTCAATCACAGATTTTTGATGAGCTAGATGTCTCATTTGAGTGCCAATGCTCAGTTCAATGTTTAGTTTTCGTATGGTCTGGCTAGGATCACAGTGTATAACATCTCCTGACATAGGAAATGGTGTATGTCCCATTATGTGCAATATTCCAAAGTACTTTTTTTTATTGAAAAAAAAAACAAACAATAAATACAATGTTTACATTACTGACTTACATTAAATAATTAATTAATTTGTTAGTTAATTAAACAGTCAAATTACTAATAACAGACACTGACAGTATATACCTTAATTAAAAAATTACATAGATTCCTTTTCTTAGCTTACACAGTACTTAATCACGGGGTACATAGACTGTTACATTAAATACTACCAATGCGTATAAATATCGTACAAAAAAGTTACATTGTGTACAAACCTTGTCTACCTATCCTCAACATTACATTCCTACTAATCACAATACAATCACTTCCTAAACCATAACACAAGATGATTCCCACAAGAAAGAAATATTATATATTAAGCAACAAATTACAGTTAATTGCCCAATCATTTACATTTAAATTCATCTAAGGTATTATTTTTAATACTAACATATTTTTCAATTTCAAACTTAGTTTTAACCTTATGCTTTAGGCCAATTATTTCTGGAAGCATGTTTGTCCTTCTGCAGTCCCATAGGTAGAATTTAGCTATCAGTAATGCTAGGTTACTTGTTACTGTTAATAATATTCCAAAGTACTTAATATGAACTGTCAGTAGTGATTGTATAACATTGTTTGATCTGTGTTGTATCAGGATGGTGGTTTATACAACAGATTATACCTGTGTCTTTATGATCTTGTGGCTGATCTGGTGAGACTTGCCAATGGGGACAGTGTATCCAAGTAAGAATTCTGTCCAGAATTTTTTCGTGTTGCTGGTAGATCTCAGTAAAATAATTCAAATGATTTGCATTCTTTCTTTAATTTATTTTGTAGATATCAAGCAACAAGGAAGAGGTTGGATTCCAGGTATGTTTTGTGAAAGTGGCTCCTTTCATTGACCTTGTGCTCGTTTATAATATTGTTGTTAGTTATATTGACCTATTATTGTCATTAGTATCCTTCCTTGGATCAAGATCACCAGTAAATATGAAGCATATTTAACTTGATGTGTGCCTTGATCTTTCCCTTTGTGCACCTAATCCCCCCCCCCCCCCACCCCATGGCAGAAGCCTAAAATTCAGCCTGAACAACTCCACTCTACGTGATGTTGCTCTACAGAGAGTTTGTGAGAGTGTCTATTCAATGGTTAGATAATGAGCTTGAGATTTCTATCACGCATAGAAATCAATGGCGAATAATCTAATTGTTTAAGTATAAATCTAGTAGTCGTTCAACACTGTCTTTATCTAAATCCTCTTCACAGACACCTTGCAAATGCAAATTAAAGAAGCAGCTATCATTTTGTTAACAAGCGCACACTGCTACATGCTACTCACTGTCTACAGCAGAATAGATAGTGAGTAGTGTAGCCAATCAGACTGCGGCATTCATGATAGAACGCTAGTAGATTTATACTAAAAGTGGTTATTGCTTGCACACAGATGCGAAGTTGAGCAAAAACCAATGAGACACTTTCCTTGATATGTTTTGAGCTACGTCACTCATCGGTATGAAACATTTTTTGGGTCCAATCTTAGATCTATTTCTTTCATTAACAGGGGGAAAAGTGTGAAGAAAGATTATCTGAAATTTATCAATATTTTAGAGTGCCAGATCCTGCCATTAGTACAGCATCTGCAGCTCACTAATGGATACTTTTTTTGCAGCTGATGAAGATAATTTCTTAAATTCTTTGATTTATTCATCTGCAAGCCTATATGTATGGGTTATTGACCAAGTGTGAGGTCAAGATGGCTGGATATTGGCCAAGTTCTTTTTTTGCGTGTTTATGGACCTCGACTTCGTCTCGGTCCATAAACACGCAAAAAAAGAACGAGGCCAATATCCAGCCATCTTGACCGTACAAACTTGGTCAATAAAGGATTTATTATATGGCTTTTGGTGAAATTTTGCATGCGGGATACAGCGGGTAGTCCCGAGCGGGCAAGATGGCTCCATCTTGCCCGCTCGGGTAGCCAATCACAGCGCGCGATTAGGTTCATCTTGCCCGCTCGCGGAGCTAGCCATATAATAAGATAAAAATATTGTATTTTATATTCTAGGATTTGGGAGGTCCATCTCTTATAAGCCTTCTGGTTTCTTATGGCCCTCCTTGCCGCTTCTATTAATTTATGAATGTATTTAAATTTTATTTCATGATGTGTAACTAATTGTGGCTAAATAATAATAATAATAATAATAATAATAAGATCTTGAGATTGAAATCGAGAAAACGTGGGGAATGAAAACAACAACTGTCCCAGTAATTATTGGAGCTTTTGGGCTTGTTAAGAAGGGAACAGAAAACTACATCGGCAAAATCCCAGGCAACATCAGAATAACAGAGCTACAGAAGACCGTCCTCCTTGGAACTGCTCACATACTTAGGAGGACCCTATCCATCAAGTAATCCAGCAGACTTTTGACTGCCCTAGGCTCATGGATTGAACTCGGCACCATAAGTTAAAAGCAGCAAGACTTTAAGGACTTACAATAATAATAATAATAATAATAATAATAATAATAATAATAATAATAATAATAATAATAATAATAATAATAATAATTTTATTAAAACTTCACAAGAAAATACTTACAAAGATAAAAAAGGAAAACCAAAAAGGACATTCGAGTAAATTGTTATCATTTAAAATATCGTTTTCTATAAAAAAATGGAATATTAAAATATTAAAAAACATTTCGACAACTCTTATTAATTATAGCTTACTATAATAATTTATTTAAAAATTAGATTATTTACAGATTAATAATAATAAAAATAATAATACAATGCCAAAATTTAGAACTAAAAGTAACAACTTACATCATCGAATATCTCGTTTTCATATTATGTCCATTTTCAAATTATTGTTCATAGTTCCTTAGATCAGCGTAAATCTGGGATAAAAAAATAACAGTAATAACAAAGCTATTAAAAAACTAAAAATACTAAAATCTTGCTAGTTCTTTGTACGTGTAGTATTAATAAAAATGTATTTACAAGTAAAAAGTGTCGGCAAGACATAGTAATAAAAACAATTGTCATAGTAATAATAATATAGAAAAACAACCTGACAGAAAAGAAATAGATAATAAAAACAAAAAAATTAACTCAGTCCAGCCAGTCCATTTTCTACTTCTAAGTCCCTGTCTTGGATATCGATTATCCTTCTCCGTCTTGTCCTAGATCCTCGTAGACATAATAGTGTGCTGCGTAAGATTGCAAAGGAGACTTTGGCACGAATCCAGGAGATTGTGGTGGCATAGTCCTCGTGTTTCTTTGCTGAAATCAGTTCTGCTAGACGAGCGTGGTAGCGCAGGCATTCATCGGCCATACCTCCGGTCGTGGTGAAGACAAGCGGCGTGAAAGTTCCCTGTTCAACTTCGATCACACGTGAAGCATACTTGCGCTTTTTTTTAATAATAATAATAATAATAATAATTATAATAATAATAATTAATTATTAATACTACACGTACAAAGAACTAGCAAGATTTTAGTATTTTTAGTTTTTTAATAGCTTTGTTATTACTGTTATTTTTTTATCCCAGATTTTCGCATAATAACAATTAATGTAGAAAATTGCACGAATATATGACCCAAAGTTTTTGTTATTCTTTAAATATAATAATAATAATAATAATAATAATAATAATAATAATAATAATAATAATAATAATGATAATGATAATGATAATGATAATAATAATAATAAACAATACTCCAAATGTTCTGCCATTATCCTCCAAAAGTGACTATTCTCTTGGAGCTGATCATTTTAACTGCAATTATTTTTTGTGATTTATTTTGTAATTCAGGAAGTCTGGATACAGATGTTTGTTGGCTTCAGAAGTGGTTCAGCTGCTGTGTATTGTACCCGTTTTCTTTGACTTTATTGGAAAAGACCCTGGTAATATAATATTCTCCATATTTCTGGTCCTAACAATGAGCATGTTTATACATGTAGTATCTTCCACGAAATTACTTTCAATTGGCCAGAAACAGTGCAATACATTTTAATCCCAAATTGTACGGTAAAGTCTGCATACAAGCCAAGTGGCCCATCAGGCCGGAGCTTATTCTGGTTTCCGTAGCATGAAGCGACTAGGAATATTTCTACTCCCCCCTGGATGGGATGCCAGTCGCAGGGTTACCCCCAGCATTAAATTCGCTGGTACCCATTTATACACCTGGGTGGAGGGAGGCAACAAGAGAGTAAAGTGTCTTGCCCAAGAACACAACACAATGTCCCAGGCCAGGGCTCGAACCCGGAGCGCTCGCTCCAGAGTCGAGCGCACTAACCATGAGGCCACCGCGCCTCCACAATCCCAAATTGTAATCGGTAGGAATTCTTATTAAGTTTCTATGGAATTGATGTGTAAAATACTGTTGGCACTGTGATTCCTTCAAAATTATCACAAGGCTTTGTAGAAAACTGTAACAAAATAGCCCAACATGAATCTACTTCCTTAAGGAGGCTTGTAATAGTTTGAAGTCCTTAATATGCTATCATGGATTAAGTCTATCACCACTTTTGTGATTTAAATACAATTTAAGAACCTTCATAATACAACTCAGGTAAGGGGTAAGGTAAAGTGAGGCATATGAGCCAAGTGGCTCCATCAGGCTGGAGCTTATCCCAGTTTCTGTAGCATGAAGCGACTAAGATTATTTCTACTCCCGCCTGGATGGGATGCTAGTCCATCGCAGGGTTATCCTCAGCATTAAATTCGCCGGTACCCATTTATATACCTGGGTGGAGAGAGGCACTGTGAGAGTAAAGTGTCCTGGCAAGAACACAATGCAATGTCCCCACAAATCAACTCACTTGATCATGAATTTACAAGGATGAGTGATTTTGTTTAGCAACAGCTCTCCTCTTAAGTTTTCTCTCTTTATATTTCCACGGCACTTTCCTTATCCTTGAATGCAAGTATAAACATTACTGATTGGTATTTGACTGTATTGATTGATTGTATATGTTTTATGTTTGCAGGTGTTCTGGACCTTATCATTGTAGCTACTAAAGATTCTACAGTTGGCGAAAAGATCAAAGCATTGACCTGGAAGGTCCAGTCTGAAGGGGTAAGATCAAATACTCTTCTTAGATTTAGGCAAGCAGTACTAACAGTATTAGTTTTACAAGTGATAACCCAGTCTCCTCCGCAGCCGTTATTAGGGTCGTCATGCAACGCTTCTCCCCCACTAACGGGGAGAAGCATTGTGTGACGACCCTAATAACGGCTGCGGAGGAGACTAGTGATAACCTTGAGTGATAAAACATTCACATCAAAGGTCCAGCCTGATGGGGGAAAGACGGCAACTCTTCTTCCAGGGAAATGCAGTTGCTTTGTACTTACAGTTATCATAGTGATGGCAGGAACAGCGCATTTCACTTTTTTGTTGGTGTCAAAGTTTATCAAAGAGAGACTTTTTTTTAGGGGAAAGATGCCAAAATCGGCTGCATTCTCCGACAGTAAAGCCCTCTACTTCAAAATTTGAATTAGCATCTTAGCAGCATTCCTAGTTTCCTTCCAATAGTTTATTGCAGTGATTGTAGTGATAACATTTTTGATGTTGATACATTTGTAATACCATCATTTCATCTGAAACAGGGAGGAAAGAACAAGGTGTCTAGAGAAATAACTGAATATCTTCTTGAATGTGTGAAGGATGCTAATCCAACACCGTCAGGTAAATAAAATGCTCATAATAAAATACTCTGTTCATCATTATCTATAGAGACTTTATTTTATGAGCGTGACACTTGATAGCAAATCAAAAAGCTAACAAACACATGGTGCTCCGAAACTTAGAAATGGACCTACTGATACAATCCTGAGAAAATGATATCACAAGCTGTTGTAGTTGTAGTATAATACATTGTGTGTGTATGGAAAAACAAAAAAATGTTGTCAGTAGGTTTCTTAAACAACTATTTCTGTCATGTAAGAATATTGTTCATTTTTCATTGTTTTAGAAAAAAGGAGCAAAGAAGATGAGAAACTCAAGGAGAGCCAGCTGCAAAATAGCTGTCTAGAGCCAAGCTATGTCATAACAGTAAGGCATTGATAATACTGTGGAATTGTGATTTATTGATTGAGAACCACTTTGGAAAATGGAAGTTAGTTTGAAAAATCAGGAAGTTTGAAATGTCAAGTGTGAAGTCCACCTCACATTTTGCATTGTATTGAGTAACAAAGTATTGATGCAATGCCTGAAACAGGCTATCAAGAGGCTTGAAGATTCAAGGGTCTAAAATTAAGCCATTCTTGAAATGTTAAAATTCTAATGTTGTGCTAAGGCTTAGGGAGACAACGCAAAAGAAATAACATTGAGCTCAAAGTCATGGTGCGGCATTTCAAAAATGGCTTGCTGGAGTTCGGGTTATTTTTCTTGATCTAGTGATCTAGATGTACATGTACTGTACTAGTTGTAAAAGTAGGTACTGGCAAAGTTGGTTGATGGAGGCTAACCCTTTCATGAGGTTGTACCACATTGATGGGGAGAAATATACTGCTAGTCATTCTCTGCCATAGACACCAGGACAAGGACAAGCTCTGCCAAATATTGTGAAACTCATTGGCCCAATGCATGCAGACTGTACATTACTTGATAAGCAGCATGCTTGTTCGACAATGTTTCAATGTTTTTCTTTTATAGTCTCAACGGCTGGTGAAAACAAGCCTGGAGAGACCTCAGTCCTCTATAGAATCAGTCTGGTCAAAACTGCAAAGGTTTGTCATAATTTAGAAGAATTTCATTCCTACTTGCCAGGCTGTCGTAAAGTTTTGTGTTGCACCTGTTGCTTTGATGAGTTAACCATCACAACCATAACAACCTTGTTGCTTTGCTTTTAACATTAAGGACCCATTAAGCATACTCAGCCCTAGCACTTGTTATGGCCTTTAATGACAGTACTGACTAATGTAGTGTTGTTGCGTATCTAATTTACATCACTTGACCCTTACAGTGCAGGCTGTCTTCACCCTGAGACATTTTGACTTCATCAATTGCGAGAAACAGACTCCAAAGTGATTTAAATGCGAGCTCAAGACGTTTAGGTTCTAAGACGTTCAGACGTCCTTGTATAAAAAAAAGCAAATCAGTTCTGGGAGACCTTGGTAGCCTTGCAAAAAAATTGACTGTTAGGCAGCAGACATAACCGCAAAATATTATACTGCAAGACCTGTGGTTTTTGAAAGATGATTTGCCATCCCTTACAATGAGGATGTGAAGATCAGAGTTTACATTGTTCTAGAGCACATATTCTCAGGAACTGAGTTACCTAAATTGTTTAGATGTGACACAGCTGGTGACACAAGGAGCAAGGCTGCAAGAGCTATGTCTGCTGTAGGCGTAAGAACAAGACAAAGTGCTGGACTCAGAGGAAAAAGAAGCAAAGCAATTGATAGAAAGCCTGGTAAACTAATACACCCTGATAAACACTCTTAACTTTAGCCTTTATTTTTATAACATGAAATGCCTCTGGAGTGGGTATGCACAGCATAATTTTTTAAGAACGCCTAAGTCATCAAGTGACTTGATTTTGCATTTATAACTATCTCAATTCTTTGCAATTTGGGGATCAATAAAATTATTGTAATTGAATGACTCAGGGGAAAATAGGTGTTAGCAATTTTTGGTCCAAATTTCACATGTGAGTTTGTTTAAGTGTGTTAGGTTTTTTGGTTTTTATTTTTCAGCTGGGTCTAGATATGACAAATTCAAGTGATTTATTATTGATTCATTGTTAAGTAATTTACTTTGAGGGTATATTTATCTAAAGGAATGCTGTTTTGCTTTGTTTTCCTTCCTTTGTTTACCATTCCTTTCCTTTCATTTCTTTTTGTTTCCCTCTCTTTTCTTCCCACTCAACATATCTTTATCGTTCCATGCCTTTCTTTTCTAGCACTTGGTGACAGAGTGGAAGTTAGTCATCAGGTATGTTTACAGACAGCAATTGTTTGTTTATTTATTTCATTTCCAAGAATGATCAAGGCAGAATGTCTTGTAAGCGCTTCTATCCTTGAAGAAGCAACCGTGTGACAGCACTGAAAAAATCATCAACTAGTGAGAAGTAAAACTAGACTTCAATGAAGAAAGGTTTTACTGCTTGAGAACACACTTTTAATTGAATTAAGTCTCCTTAAGAAGAACTTTGCATGTTGAGTTTGTGGCTCATAATGGCTGGTTGTGGCATATTGGGAAGGTAATAAGTATTTTAAGGGGAGCTCCACCTAACATAGGCTCGATTTCCAGCCGCTGTTCGGGAAACGAGCCCGCGCTCCTCCCCCGAACTCACGGCTGGACTCGTCTGGTTGCCTTTGTTAGTTTCAACCAATCGGAGCAGTGCCCGCAGAATTTCGTCGGGCATAATTTTCAAGCATAATTATAATTGTCAGACTATAATTTCAAAGGCGGGCTGACGAGTGAAGCCATCGATCGTATTTTTAAGATCGATTCCTTAAAGGAATTACAGCGCAGAGGCCTACAAGCTTTAATTAAGGGCCAAGATGTCTTCATGATTCAGCCGATTGCCTGAACTAAGCCGAACAATGGCATATAGAACACCAGACTTACGCGTAAACAGCTTCATTTGAATCATGTGGTGTGAGAACGAACAACAGGAGGAATAAAGTAAAACATCGAACGCGAGAAACATAAGCTCGATCAGATATATGCAAGAAACATAAGAACGACTCTAGACAAACAGATAGCTTTCTCGAAGTAAAGCTACGGTGTCTCCAAACAATAACATAACATAAGAGGACAAATATGATATCCTTGATAAGAATCTACATACTGCACTTATACTTGCATGCAGTTTTAATCAAACAGCCGGGCCCGGCGTCACACTGTATGCTGCAAGTAAGCAACATGTTCACGGTAAATTTCATATTTTGTCCCTCGAAAGAAAATTCTTGGAGACATATCTTGCATTAGAAATAAGCCTAAGCAATGCATAAACACATGGCAAATTACAGAGGTGTCAAACTCGGTAAAGCGATATGCCGATAACAGCGGAAACTATGCAGACCAATGACCTCTAAATTTGCTATAGCACAGTCTAACGGCTCAGCTCTACTAAAAATTCATCTTTGTAACACAACATGAAGTGCCCTTAATAAACACAAGTGAAGCAACAAAAAGGTCGAGAGGCCTAACAGAGAACGGAAAATGTACAAATGTCGTGAACCGTAGGAGTCGTGTAGGCTAGTCACCTCATCTTACACGTACAAACAGCCCTCTCATGTTGCTTTTTGTGACACCCGAGAACGCATAAATTAATTTTTTTCGATGACGTCACGGACATGGATGGCCGCTCACGCGTCCAGCCGTCTCTTTTCGGGGAGGAACGTAGACCGGACACGAGAGAGCGGCGGAAATCGAGCCTACACCTAACAACAATCCCATTAATACAACAGCCTTGTACTAAGTTGGTCATTCTCTTATTTTAAGGATTCCTGTAGCATGAATGCCCCTAAGATACAATAATATTTTTATTGCCCAAAGGTAGTGATGAGGATCTGCTGTTAGTATTAAAGTTCTTTTAATGCAAAAATATATTTTTCATAAAGTTGTACACGTAGTTGACATTTTTGCTCATGGATGTTACATAACATCCATGAGTGTAGGGGGCAATCGGATGGCACTCGATCACTCGATCACTCACTCACTCACTCACTCACTCACTCACTCACTCACTCACTCACTCACTCACTCACTCACTCACTCACTCACTCACTCACTCACTCACTCACTCACTCACTCACTCACTCACTCACTCACTCACTCACTCACTCACTCACTCACTCACTCACTCACTCACTCACTCACTCACTCACTCACTCACTCACTCACTCACTCACTCACTCACTCGATTCTGATTAATTTATTCATTAAACCGGATTAAATCGTTTCTACCAACCCTCCCCTGCTTAGTATGGTTCTTGTCCTAGGCACTTCGTGAGGTAGGTTCAGCAGGTTTTAGCGGGGTACTAGAAAGACGAATTTTTTGTCCGACAACATGGAGTTCAGACATATGGCGGCTAACGCGGCACGAAGATGGTTTTTGGTTCAACTCGTGGAGTTGTAAAATTGAAATTTTGTCAAGCTAAGCAGCAGTAGCTGTAACAAATGGACATGGAAAGACAAGAAGCATAACGCTCGTCAAAAACCCATACGTAAATTTATATTGAAAGGTCAAGGTGTTTTTTCATTAGACGTAAACAAAATTCTCCGATTACAAGTCACGCTAAACTCACGCTATGCAAAGAATGTAATCAGATACTCTTTTTTTCGTATATTTGCTGAAGGGCAGGAGAGTCACGTTTAGCCTGCAGTGCAGGCGTATTTTGGACGCGCGAGTGTACATTTTCGTATTAGGCCACCATCTTGGATTTGGTAACTGTGGAGGCTTGGGGCAAGGAAATATTTCTCAAGGGAGTAGGCGTTAAGTTCCAAGATGGCGGCATCGAAAACCCGATTTATTATCTAGCGTTCCGCTCCAAAATAACGCCTGCACTGCAGGCTAAGTCACGTTTCGCAGACAGTGTGAGTAACCGTGTTTCTTTAACCGCGTTTTTTTAAAGCGCGGTTTTCAACCGCATACTGCGGTTCTTGTTCTTCCTCATTCGTGACCAGAAGGTTTTGCGTGATCTGTGAAGAACCTGAAATATTAACCGAATATTCGTGATTTTACCACACAACTCTACGTGATTTTGAGACACAAGTTCTACGAATAGTTACAGTGGTCAATCGAGAGTGCCTTAGCCATGCAATATGCAATACGGAGCCTTGATTTAGCCATTCACGATTTTGCTTCCTACAAACACTGTTTTTAATGTAAGAACAGGTCCTTACTTTCTTATTTTCTTATTTTCTTTCTTACTTTCTTATTTTCGTAATTCGTAATTCGTAATATTTTCTTTTATCCGTGAACCGTGATCCTCTGTATTTCCTGTACGACCCTCTCGATATCTAAAGCTTTTAATCGGACATTGTAAACAGACCACGAAAAGATGGTAAATTGTTTTTTTGTTAGATTATTTTTTATCAGTGCTGGCCTGATGGGCCGCTTGGCACATATGTAGACTTTGACTTCCACCGTCTGAGTTTCTATTTGCAGAACGAGTGCTTGTGCCAAACGTTTCCCATGAAAATCACTTGATTTTCATGCGAATGACCGTGCAGGTGACATATATTTTCATACCAATAGTTTCGCTCAAAGACTCGTTTTGCCACAGGGGCAAAAGTAAACTTGGCATTGGGCTATTCATCCATGAGCTGCTCAGAGAGCCTTTGATTTGACAAAAGTGCATGGTAAATATTTTTCAGACAATTGGTCATCTTGCAGCCATTCCTGAGTCCAACATGGGCTTGATTCAGTTAGACACTGTAGCAGGTATGTCATTTTCCTAGCACGTATCGGTAAAGGGTGACCCGAAAACACTGACCCCTGCTCCACGGACCCCCACTACGGACCGGGTCCGTGGACTACCTACGGACTGGTCCACGGACTACCACTACGGACCCCTCTACATACCACCCCCAAAATAAAATTTAAAAAAAGAAACAAAAATAAAGATTTAATTCACTTACTGCTTGTCCCGGCTGCTTATCACTTGTGTCGAAATTTCGAGCATTACGCTGGGAAAATGTAACACATCCGAGTTTAGTCTATAGGGCGCAAGTTATATCATTGACATTCTTTTCTTTCCTGTGGCTATAAGTATATATGAAAGACCTGGAAATCTCCGGGAAGCCTCGAAATTTGTGCTGCTTTGAGTGCATTTCCTTCGCCATTTTGTTCGGTCTATTCTCCTGCCGGTTGTGAACTCGTCCCAGGCTTCATAATTTGAAATATAAACAAAATGGCGTAGGAAAAGAAATCACAAATTTCTTAGGTTTGCCGGTCTTTCATGCAAAGCCACAGCAATGAAAATGGCAAAGATGTAATGATCTGCAATGACATAACTTGCGCCCGAGACTGAACCCAGGCCTGTCACATTTAACCAGCGTAGACCAGCGTAACACGCGAAATTTCACTGACACGAGTGATATATTGGACAAGCAGTAAGTGAAATCTTTATTTTTTTATTTTGTAACGTTGCTAAGAGACATCTAGTACCAGTCTGTTCGCGGTCGGAACCACATGTGTTGTTGTTGTTGTAAGTCGGATTAGGTCGGCCATTATTCGTAGTCGTTTTGTAGAGGCACTGTAGCCGTTTTTCAAGAGCAAGTAAAGAGTTGTTTAGCTGTTACAATTTTATTTGGCGGGTAGTCCGTAGAGGGGTCCGTTGGGGTAGTCTGTGGACCGGTCTGTAGGTAGTGGACTGGGGGTCAGTGTTTTCGGGTTACCCATCGGTAAATGCAGTTCCACTCTGTACTTATAATAAGATCTTACTGTGAGGAAAATTTAAGCACCTTGGAAGTACCGGTACTTGTCATTTTGGATTGCAGTTATGGAAATTTTGGTCATCTAATGCATGTTATGATGAGCTTTGTCAACACTGTGCCAAGTCATTTTACATAAGGTTACGAAAACACAATTTTGACATTGGTATTTTGTAAAACAAAAACAAACAAAGTAGGTTCTCTCTGTTTATGTAACTTGGAAAAATGCTCAAGATTAGTCTGTGAGAATTCAAAAGTCTTATGTGAAACTCAGCTTCCAATCAGCTTGGAATTACATAAACTTTTGAATTATTGTAGACTTTCTCCCAAGTTTGCTCAGGCTATGTCAACATACAGTCATATGATTTAGTACAAATCTTAAGTTTTGTTATCCTTTTGAAAACAGAACATTTTCCATATTTTGTGGTAAAAAAAAGCTAAATAAATAATTATGTACACATCTACCCCTTCAGCACCAAAGTTCCAGCAGGCAGACTATCCCATCAGCCACCTGGATCAGCAGTTCACATATGTTCATTTTGCGGACATCAAGTGGGACCCTGCATCAGAGACATGGAAGCAACATTCCTATCCAAAGTAAGTACTTACATGTACCAATAGAGTACATTGTCTTCAGAGCCCTTTGGGAACCTACAAGATCACATGACTGTATTGCAACTTGAGCTCAGGAATATGTAATTAAAAAAAAGCCCAAAGAAAATACCTGTGCTGATTGGTTTAAAACAATGATAGAAACGATAGAAACACAACGCAGAACTAGCAGGAGATGTTGACTTGGTGAGGAGCAAAGAGAATTTAAATTTTGCTGATCAAGTAAACAAATTGTTTTTCTTTTTTCATCGCAGTATTTGCTAAAACAATGACGTGTAAAACAATGATATGTTTACAAAGAAGTCTCAAAGAATAACGCTTGGCTAGTAAAAAAAAGTTTAGCTCGTGACATCTAAGTTGTCACAGCCATTAGACTAGTACGTTAAAAAGTTAGTGTCAAGCCATGACTTTCAGTTGGAATGTGTTGTAACAATCATGCAGACTACAAAAACATAGCATCTTTATAGTCAGTGAAATAGCTTTTTACCTTAAAGTTGGTAAGACATAATTTTTGACTCTTTCTGTAAATAGTGTATTATAATAGTCTTTGAATGGTGACTATTCTCTCAGGGTTCGACACATGGCTACCTGCATTACTAGCCACCGGGCTAGTGATTTCTAGAATTTACTAGCCCGAAACAAAACTTGGTAGCCCGGATCAATTTCCCTCGAGGTCTACTTCAACCCCAAACATGCAAACCTTCCTCTAAACTTATTGGCAAGATCTTTTAAAATGATAAAGAATGGCATTTTTTCTTTCATGTGTCATTTAAGGAGAAAGCTAACAAAATGTTCGTTTCACATTCACTTGACTGTGTCTTTAATTGAGCTTCACTTCACATTTACAATCAGTTGCTACTGCTAGGTCAACAAAAATTATTCAAACATTGATGTCAGCATGTCGTAGGCCTCGTTTTCTTGATCTATCAACTTGTCGTCAGTGACCAGTTCATCATTACATGGTGGCGCCTCGAAATTTGTCAAAAATCGCTCCATCTTTACAATTGCTTCAAGTGCAAAGCTATCGTGCAAGGCGATGTGCAAGGCATCACAACATTGGTAGGGAGAAGACTGGGGAAGACAATAATAATAAGAAATGGAATATTTACCCAGGATAACCCTTCAGTACAAAGTATTGTTATCAACGGGGTCCTGCTGACTAAGAATTAAAAATTAAAAATTACGTAATAAATAAGAAATCATCAAACTATGTAAAATAGGAAATGCACTAAGTTAAAAGCCATTAAAAACTACAATAGAAATTACAATAGCAATTACAAGTAATGATCGTCCAAGGCTTTGCTAAATAAAATTCTAGAATCGATGTTTCTTAAACTTAACGGCAGTGAATTAAAAATCGAGGCACCTAAAAAATAAAAACTACGGCGCGCAAAATCCAGTTTGACCTTTGGTATTTTCACTGTGTTCCCATTGTTTCTAGTGTTTAAAGCGTTGTGATGTAATCGTTCAAAATAATCTTTAAATGGACAACATACAGTTCCATTAAGGCAGTCAAATACAAATCGGCACGCTCTCTTTTGTAAAAAGTTGTCAATTGTTAAAAATCGAAGATCACAGTTCTGTACACTGCATTTTGGGGTAATTATTTCAAGGCTTCGGGTCTCAATAGAGCGGATCTTGCGTTTGCGGGACTCTGACCATCCAAGACTATTATAACCACAATACGTAAACATTGGCATAATCATAGACTGATAAATTCGTTGGGCACTAAGAGTATCAATGCTGGGACGGATGCGTCGTAAGAGGTTCACTCTTCCTGCTGCCTTCTTGTACACTTTTTGAAAATGTGTTTCAAAATTAAGTGTCGGGTCCAGATGCACGCCAAGGTATTTGTAACATGTAGTGGTGTTGATGTTTCTCTCATGAGAGACATTGACCATTAAGCTCAGAGTCTGGGATCTAACGATGTTTATGAACGACACGCAAGATTAAAAAGACGCCAGAAGTGAAAGGTTTATGCCTTCTTTATTGGTATTATCGTTACATTTTAAACTCTCTTGTTTTTTTTTATCACCTGTAAACTTCAAGTAAACTAATTATATCTAATTTATTTCCATTTTCTACTAGCCAGCGCGCTATTAAACATGGTTTTTTACTAGCCCGACAAAATTTTGACTAGCCTCGGGCTATCGGGCTAGCGGAGATGTCAAACACCCTGTTCTCTACTTCAAGAAAAATCTATTGATTAGTAATTTAATTGTGTATACTTACAGTTTACTCAATTCTGTAATTTTGATATTATAACAATTACCAAACAACAGCAATACAATTCACTGACAGAATATAATCCCTTGTTTGTATCAGAGAATTCAAGGAAATTCGAAGTCGTAAAGGTTAGTGGACAAGTCTTTCAAAGTTTTGCTGCTGTACAGGGCTCAAAATAACGGCCGGTCACCGGACAATGTCCGGCCAAGATGACTATTTGTCCGCACAAAATTTGGGTTTGGCGGTCATTTGGACCGGTCAAGTACGCGGTTTCCAAATAATTCACTAGAAAAAAATTTTCCTTTATTTCTGGAAAATATAAACAGTGAAATAATAAAATATCTCAGCGGCTTTTAGTTACAAAAGAGGAGAATACAGATGAGACGGTTATGATCGTCGGCTTCATGAATGCTGTGGCGTCTTAGCGGCTTGCTAAAATGACACAGGAAACATCGACCTCTGTAAATACGCTAAACAGACTAGACAACAATGAACATCGCATCAATCAACGTCGCAGTTACAGATTTAATTGTCCCCAGTTTATTTCCTACATGCTGACCAGGCATGCTGAGCGGCAGAAGACAGCGATCTTTCACTTGTAGCACAAGCCTATGCAGCCCTATTAGTGTTTGGTAGAAACTTGAAGTGTTTACAACCAAAATCGCATTCTGCATAAGTGGTAAGTTAATATACAATTATGTGCAGGGTAACTACGATAAAATGAGCATTTCTAATAAAATAATATAGCGAGTTTTTATTGTTGTTAACCCAGGCAAGTTTCATGTCGAGTAGAATTAATGCAGTCTGTGGAAATGAAAATCAAACATATTTAACTGATACTTTTAGCGATTAAAACTTTTTTCCTCTTTAACAACACATTTTTGTGCATTTGAGGCGATATTTTTGGCTTAATAGGGAAATTCTTCAAAATAAGCATTTTCAATATTTTGACCGGTCAAAAAAGAGACATGACCGAGCTAAAATTGGTTTGGCCGGTCAACATGACCGGCCACCGTTCAAAGTTATTTTGAGCCCTGCTGTACAAGACGAAGCTGAGCTGTAAACAGTTACCTTTAAAAATAATATTGTTACAAAATGTCCTCCTCCTCTTCTAGGATCCAGGAGTACAACTATTGACACAAGGAATGGAAGGGTATGATTTGCTTTGTTTGGTTTAGTACTGACTTGTTTATGTTGTACTTTTGAGTGATTGACTAACTGACTGACTTGTTTGCTGGCTGTCTGTTTGGCAGACGGCTGACTGAGGAAACATTCGCTGACTGATGTGTTGACTGACTAATTGACTGGCTGACTGACTGACTGACTGGCTGATTGACTGACTGACAGACCAGCTGGCTGACTGACTGGCTGACTGACTGATAAATAGACTGACATACTGATCAACACACTGTCTGACTGGCTGCCTAAATGCCTTCAGTAGTTAAAGACTGATAGACTGACTGATTTAAATAATAGTAATAGTCATAGTCATGTAACTGACTGACTGACTGACTGACTGGCTGATTAACTAACTGACTGACCAGCTGGCTGACTGACTGACTGACTGACTGACTGACTTACTGGCTGAATGACTGACTGGCTGACGGGCTGATTGACTGACTGACTGACCGTCTGATTGACTGACTGGCTGACTGACTGACTAACTGGCTGGCTGGCTGACTGACTGACTGACTGACTAACTGACTGACTGACTAACTGACTGACTGACTAACTGACTGACTGACTAACTGGCTGACTGACTGACTAACTGACTGACAGACTGACTGACTGACTGACTGACTGACTGACTGATTGACTGACTGACTGACTGACTGACGGACCAGCTGGCTGACTGACTGACTGACTGACTAACTGGCTGGCTGGCTGACCGACCAGCTGACCGACTGACTAACTGACTGACTGACTGGCTGACTGGCTGACTGACTAACTGGCTGACTGACTGACTGATAGACTGACTGGCTGACTGACTGACTGACTGACTGACTGACTGACTTACTGGCTGACTGATTGACTGACTGACTGGCTGACTGACTGACTGATAGACTGACTGGCTGACTGACTGACTGGCTGATTGACTGACTGGTGGACTGACTGGCTGACGGATTGACTGATTGGCTGACTGACTGACTGACTGGCTGGCTGACGGGCTGATGGACAGACAGACTGGCTAGCTGACTGACAGACTGACTGGCTGACTGACTGACTGACTGACTGTGTGGCTGCAGTACAGCCGATTTGTGTCAGCGGACTGTGCTAGGTAACCGCTCATCACCCAGATTGTTATCTCGGGTAACCTGCATTCTTCATTCGCTACCTGTGAATAAACAACGTTTTTGTTAAGTCTTGAAACTCTTCTGGGTAAAGTTACCTTGAAGCAGCCACAGACTGACAGACTGGCTGGCTGACTGACTGACTGGCTGGCTGGCTGGCTGACGGGCTGATTGAATGACTCACTGGTTGATTTATTGACCGACTGACTGACTGGGTGGCTGACTGATGAATTGACTGACTGACTGATTGACTGACTGCACGATTGAATGATTGATTGATGGCAGACTAACTGCAGATTAATTGACTGTTGCTAACACTTTAGTTGTATTCTTTTAGCAGGGATCTGCTCGATTTCTATCTGATGCTATCAGGCAAAATCTCCAACTCAGAGTTGATCTCCCTGGGGCCTACAGTAGCACTGTTACACCAGATCAAGAAGAACCTTTAACAACAGGTAACAAAACAAAGAAAACCACTAATGCTCTAGATTTATCATTGAATATGTAGAGGCACAGTGGCCTCATTATTAGTGCGCTTGTCTCAGGATCAAGCTGCCCTGATTTAAGCCCTGGCTGGGGACAATGTGTTGTGTTCTTGGACAAGACACTTTACTCTCACAGTGCCTCTCTTCAGCCAGGTGTATAAGTGGATACCGGCAAATTTAACGCTGAAGGTAACTCTGCGATAGACTAGCATCCCATCCAGGGGGGAGAAGAAATACTCCTAGTTGCTTCATGCTACTGAAACCATGACAAGCTCCGGCCTGATGGGCCACTTAGCTCGTGTGCAGACTTTACCTTTACCTTTATCATTGGATGCCCATCGGACAGATTCTTTACCTCTACTAATGTTTTTTTTTTTCAAGTTAATAATTAAGACTTGCACTGACTTGTTAGTGGGAGGTACGGTAGTGAAAGTGATTAGCGTGCAAATCTTGGCATAGGGGAGTCTGCATTTCTGCCCATACCAGGCTCTTGGAGAAGGATTGAAATCAATTTTTGCTGCAAACTTGGGACTGACGATGCTACAGGTAGCAGCGGCACAAGAAGCTAACTGCAAGTTTGGGTTTCTGTGTTGCTTTTCAGGAGAGACTGTCATAACAGATCATGTGAGATCAATTGTTCGTGAGTGCTTGCAAGAAGCAGATGTGCAGTGGATAAGTTCTCAGGAGTCTGATATCAATGGCAATTATTATGAAAAAGGATATAACGAAGATGAGCAGTCTTCGGATGAGCGGGATGATCAGGTATATAAGGAGAAAGTAACACAACACACAAGGTGTTGTGGTTAGCGTATTGAATATCGTGTTGAGAAGTCAAGGTTTGAAATCTGGCTTTTTTTGCAAGGCAGTTCAATCTCACACTGGGGAGCAGGAATGGTGCAGTAGTGAGGTTACTCACCTTCCACCAATGTGTCCCAGGTTTAATTTTGGCCTGGCGCCATATGTGGGTTGGATTTGTTGTTGGTTCATGCAGCTTCTTCTCTAAATATTGTAATTTTGTTTACTGTTGAGGTACAGAGTCTTTGAGCACTCAGGTTAATGAATGGGTTACAGCTAAATACATGTAGGCTCTTTGCAGCTAAGCCATCACATGACCTACTTTTCATGAAATTGTGGGCTAATACATAAATAAAATTTTCCGAAAAATTCAAGCTGTTGTATGAACTTACTCTTTAAAGCCAGGGGCTTCAAACTTGGCCATTTTTGTATTTTCGATACGCTCTTTCCATTTCTGGCATTCTTTAGGTTATTACCCATAATATCTTTTTTTCTAGTTAACATTTGGTAATGCGACCCCAGCTGCAAAGGGCCTGTTTATTAGAGCAACCTGACAAAATAGGGTGACCTATGATGGATATAGTTCATATTTGGTTTCTACGTGTTAGGCAAGTCCTGGTGTCATTTCTGAAGTTACAGCTAATTCTGATTCTGAGTCCACTAAAGGTATAATAAGTTGGTTAATTTACTTCTTAAGACTCTGATGTTGCCATTATAGCATTTGGACCTTTATTCATCAAATTAATTTTTGTAATCCAACTGAGTTTGGGGTTTAGCACTAGTTTTCAGCAGTGCTGATGTCTTATGGGAATGTACTCATAGACAAAGAACGCAATCTTACTTGGGACTTCAATTGATTTCACTTATGAACTTGACTAGCCATTTGTAACATTGAACTTTGGTTGCAATTTTGCAACAGATGATTTTCTGCTCAAGTGCTGGGCTTAACAATTCCAATTTTATCATATGGCAAATTACATGTTAATTTATTGATGTGTGCCTTGCTGGTAGATGCCGAACTTGTGGAAGAAGACATTGAGACTAATATGTAAGTGTGTAAATGTTAAGGAATATACACTGTAAATTGTTATATTACTACGATTAAGCAATATTTCTCTTTGGTCTAACAAAAATAAGCTCTGGAGTTTGCTTGAAAATTAACCCCCCCAAAAATTAAATAGGAAGAGCCTTACCTGTTCTTCTTTTTAAATGTGCTCTTATAGAATGAAAGGTTTGTTTACAAAGATTTTTGGTGGCTCTGATGGATTGGTTCTGTGGAATAGCAGTGGGAAATTCAAAATATTTCTGTTTATCCTTCAAATGACTCAATATATAATTTCTCCAACATTTTCAAAAGCTGTTGTATCTATAAAGATTTTTCATCCTGAAAAAGGTACAGAAAAAGAAGCTTAGCACTGAGCTTGTAAAGTAACTGGTTCAGAAATTTAGCAGTTCTTGTAAGCTTGAAATTCTATAATTTGTCGTCATAGTGTAGCAGCTATTGTTGTTTTAGGGATAGGAGCATTGTTTCTGTTGTTTGTAATTTATTGTTCTCTCAAAGCATATCAAGCCATTCATGTTAGACAAGGATGTGGTGTAAGAAAAATTTTAGGGAGCCCAATGTTCCTTACCATGATGAAATCCTGGGTGCCCAACACTTCAGTTTATATGAAAAAAGTGAGTTTTTCCAGGCGCCCGAAAAAAAGGTAGTAGAGTGTGGCACCCAGGCGTTTTCTTGTGAGAGCTGCTACCTGACCCAAACAATTTATCAGCCAAGTCTCATGAATCATAACTGCATGGTTTTGACCCCCGTGAGTATTAGTCTAGTCTCAAACAGAAGAAAATCCTTGATTCACTGCAAGAACTGGGCTTGCTCCAGGCCTGGCCTAAGAACTATTATGTGGATGCTTTCTGGAACATCACAATAGGCTATTCCAAGTTGCGTTTTGCCTCTGTGTCAAAACAAGACTTTCTGTGAAACCATTTATATAAACTTCACATGAATGTGTGTTCCGCATACATGTTAATTTTTCATGGAAATCAAACTCATTTTCATATCAAAGGTTTGCCTGAGAACTTGTTTTGAAACACAGGCAGCAAGTAACTAGAACAAGGCCTATTGGCACATGACTATTTTCCTTCTTCTTCAGCAGAGAAATTGAAGAAGAAGCGCCTCTAATGGAGGGTAGTCTTGATGAAGATGAAAATTCTTTAGATGACCTTGATTCAGAAAGTGGTCAGTTCTTTGCTGTTGAGTCTGGAGGCCTAGAAGAGATGATATCTTCCACTGAACATGCAAGAATAAACGCTTGGAAGACACCGGAAGTTGTCAAAAAGGCTGGCAACAGCGGAATACCTTCTAGAGTTGGGAGTGCCACAACAAGGATAAATGTAACCTCCCCACCCCCACAGCGGCCTTCTTCACCCACCCACCCTGGTACAATCCCATTCAGACAGGCAGACAGATGGTTAGCGGGAGGTCGGGATGTAAGCAGTTCATCTGTCAAGCGCGCATTTGTTCCACTCCCAGGATGGATGGAAGGTTTAGATGGAAGAAGACCCAAGTCTTCTCCAGCTCTGAGGGGCCCCAGGTAAGTTCCAAGATTAAAATATAAATTCTTCTTCTGTATTGTCATACATTTCTTTTAATGTCGGTTCTGAGAATTTTGTTGTATTCAATACTTCCGAAAGTGACAACCCTCATTACTTTTGGAATTGAATTAGCAGTCTTTGGGGATCTTCCAGAGGGTTGTTGCTTTCAGGAGATCGTTACTTTTTGAAAGCAAAATATGTTAATATGTGATTTTGATATGAGTGAATTGGCGTCATATGACGTGAATATTCGCTGGAAGGTTCTTAGGGGTGGAGGTCACTTCTGTCGGGATTTACCAGTAACCACAATTGGCGTTTTGGCGTTACTTTTGGGGACTCGTTGCTTTTGGAAGTTTATGGTACAATATCTGCTACATGTACTTAACCAATTTAATAACCATTTGAAACAATACGTTTCTTAATCCTTCAATTATTCACCATGAAACAATACGTGTGTCAACTGTGGTTATTATCTTGGCAGGCAGACATCAAATCCAGTTACATCCAGGACCATGTTGGCAAGACCCATAACAGGTATAGTTGTAACAACCAGTAACACGTAAACAAAAACATTAACGGTTTCTTAACCTATTGACGCTTGTGCCGGCCTTAACTGGCCACGACGAGCACTGGCCTTTGTTCCACTTCTGACGTCATAAGCTTTGACCATCTGTAGGAGGAAAAGATCTTTCCAATGATACCCAGATCAGAGTGACCGGCTCAATGGAACCTGAAATATGCACAAAAATGCTCGGAAATTTGAGTGAAAAACTTGGAGCAAAATTTCCTGCGACTTCAGTTAGCTACTCCATGGTGAAAATTGCCCATCTTGATGATCGGCTTTCTCAGAAGTTTTTCAACTTGAAGCAAGCCCAGTAGAATGTCAACCACAGCAGCAAAAAGATAAGAAAAGGTGAAATAGGAAAGGCAAAAAAAAATAATAATAAACACAAAATCAAAAAAGGCTAATGACATAGGTCACTTTTTCTCAAAATTGTGATTTCTGTGCATGCCTAAACAAATATGTCATAAAATGCGATGTTCATGGAAAGAAAAGCATGCTTTCATGTTGCAAATGCCATTTTGAGTAGATTGGAGCTAATTTGGCTCATATCCAGGCTGAAAATCTCTAAAAGGTCCAAAAAATGTGTGTTTGGCAAAAAGCTCCGGGAGTCAATGGGTTAATAATTCAAGAATTTTAAGTCCCTAAAAATGTGTTACATCATGAAACTTACTATTATACCATCCCGTTAATACTCTCTATATAGCATACAATGTGTTTCATCTGTTCAAAACCCATAGCAAGCACTCAATGACATTCCAAGAGGTTGCTTAAAAAAGTAAAAGAACTTCCTTAGCATAAGTGTATTTTACATCAACCTGTGCTGCTCATCTAGAATGACTGTATGACTTATTTTGTGTTTCTTGTCATTACGTTTAGAGAGTTTTACCATGCAATTGTAAGGTACATGCAAAGGTATAGTCTGCATATGAGCCAAGTGGCCCATCAGGCCAAAGCTTATCCTGGTTTCTGTAGCATGAAGCGACTAGGATGGGATGCTAGTCCATTGCAGGGTTACCCCCAGCATTAAGTTTACCGGTACCCATTTATGCACCTGGGTGGAGAGAGGCACTCTGAGAGTAAAGTGTCTTGCCCAGGAACACAACACAATGTCCCTGGCCAGGGCTTAAACTGGGACCGCTTGATCTGGAGACGGGTGCACACTGACCATGAGGCCACCGTGCCTCCCATCGTACAATTGTACGAACCTTAAAAGCCAGCTAAAAAAGGCCCTAGTCCAGCGCTTATTACCAGAATTTTAATAGATTAATACTCAACATGGATGCATTAAGGAGACCAAAGGCTCAAACAATTCTTGGTGATGGGACAATGCTTGCCTTGTTTTTCGCCACAGTCATTCGTTTTGGGTCACATGGTCCGGGGCGAAAAGTGTGGCCTAGTCAAAAACCCGAAAATTGAGACAAGGGAATTCTCTGGGCATTTCTCGGAGTGACGGCAGGGGAAAAGCAATTTAAACTCTCCGCTTTAACACGGAAATCAATTGACCCTGAAGGCCTGGGAGAAAGCTGTACAGAAACTAGGCAAGGACAATGCCAGTAACTTTTCCGTTAACTGTAGTGAATAAATTTTGTAGATCAAATCAGCACATTTTAAAGTAAGCCTCATGATTTTATGTTATAGGTCGACCCTTGGGAGGTGCCCAGCGGGTTTTTATAAGAGGTTCATCTCCTCCCTTGCATGGATTTCAACCAGCACGAGTAAGTACATTTTTAATTCTGTAACTCATAGAATTATCATCTCAAGAGGCAGTGGTGGCACTTTTGGTGCTTTTCACAGACATGGCAATTATACACAGTGAGGTATAAATCTCTTTAAAGTCACCGGAAATAGGAAAGTTATGTCTCACTCACTAGATGTAAAGTCAAAAACAAGTAACTCCTGTTAATTTGACGACTGCTCTAAATTAGCTCTTTCATGATTATTTTTCTTATTTGCGCTATAATATAATCCGCCATGAATGTGAGGCAATTTCACAGTTTCTGCTCAAAATTGCCATGTATCCATGTTTTTACATTATAGTGCAAAAAAAAACTTAACTGTGAAAAGGACTGCCATAAATCCTTGAATTAGTTGCTCCCCTCAAATAAACACCCCCTTCAAATAAGCACCCCTAACCCTCTATTGGCCAAAATTTAAAAAAAGCACCCCCCTCCCCCTGTCTTATGGAATAGCACTGAGACAACAAAGAATGTATAGTTCTGGTTGTGTTCAATGAAAGCAAGTGATTGTCGACTCATTCAAGCACTGTACATTGATGGATGGTAAGGAAGGTCTGCTGATTCATTGCCTAATATATAAATCCCAACCAACCTTGTACAGCAGGTCTAGACTGGCTAAAGGGGTTATATTACGTACATGTACTAGTTCTTCAAGAGAGACAGGATCCTTCTGAAACTCTTGAGAGGCTGACACAAAGATATATTACAAAAAAAAAACCCATACATATATTACAAAAAAAAATTAAATAAGCACCCGTATCTTCTCCTTAATTTGGAATAAGCGCTCCGGGTGCTAATTCAAGGATTTATGGTATTGGTCAGTGCACTTAAACTGGTTCCTTTTGTTTCACCAAAAGGAGGAAAAGTTATGTAATGATAAATAATGAAAACAATCTTTTTAACTTGTTGCAGGTTGTAATAAGAAGAAGGTGAATAACTACATGGACAATACCAGCAAAATCAGTCAGATGACAGCATTAGGCTCAAGAAGATCAAGAATTAACCAGACTTCACAATTGCATCACTTTATCTGTGAAGTAAATTCTCATCCCTGAGACTCCTCTTGATCCAATGAGAATTTAAACCTGCTCAATTTTCTTAAAGTTTTCACTCCTTTGAAGAGTAGATGATGGCAACTCTTTTTTACACTCAGCTACTTTGGCATCAGTGGCGAATTAACTTTTTGTCCAACTCTCATCTTTCAACTCTTGTTGACGTCTGTTCCCATTTGATTTGGCTGTAGGAAAGCTCCCACTGGTTGATCTGTTTGTCATTCTTTTTTGATCAAACAGACATCAATTAAGTCTCTTATGTAAAAGTCATTGTTTGGAAGACTGAACAAGACAAAACAAGGTTGCGTATGGCAAGACTTTCTGTGACGATGATTTGTTGTAAAGTTGTGTGATTATTTAACAAAGCAAAAAAGCTTAAGTCTTTTATTGACATCTTGAAGTATCAAAAGCAGACTTGAACATCATTTTCATCATCATCAGTTTATTTCTTTGTAAAAATTTACATTTTACAGTTGGACTGGCCCGTGGATAGCTATGTTAGTCTAGGCGGACCAGTCGATCAATAGTTACAAAACAGAAACAGAAAGTGAGGATAAAAAGATGGAAGGAAAACGTGTTTTTTGGACAGTATGATCAGGATTCTCATAAAGTGCTGGCTGCCGGCTAAAAAACTGGCTACTTTATAAAATTATTTCTGAGGCGCCTACTTTTTGTGGAGTAATACGTGTGTAAGTTGTAAAGAGCCAGCCCTATGCCTGCCTAGGGTTATGGTCTAAGTCAAGTGAGTCAAGTTGTAAAGAGTAATGATTAATTAGGGAAAACGCAGGTTTTTTGGAAATTGACTGAACCTTGTGGGTCTTTGTCCCTGGGCAGTCAAGGCTTTAGCTAGAGAGGGGGCATGGGGTCAGGGTGTGGTGTACGTGTTCTTCTCAAACTCTTTAATAATTCATCAAGTTAAAACAAAGAAAATCCAAACAGTGAAGGAGGTTTGGATACCTAGTGTAGATTTTGATGATTTGACTGCTCTGTTTACT
>OZ026608.1:18256478-18353978 GCA_964020085.1 Micromussa lordhowensis
GACTTGTAGAAGGGTTAGGCCTGTGGAGTTAATGACAATAAATTTAGAGCTGACAGGAAAACGTGTAGAAGAAAATTTGAACCAAAACGCGAATCGACAGCACAGCAATGTGAAGTAATAAGCTTTATTGCGGGCGACCAGCGGAGCCCGCAATCCTAATCTCAACATTGGTTTCAAACGCATGCGCGGCAGTTATATAGCCTTGCAGTGACTCGAATTTAGCAAAAAAAGTCGTCCTTCCAAATATTTGTCCTTAGGGACACTAAGAACCAATGAAATGAAAGGACGTAATTTTAGCACAGGCGCTTTGACCACGCGAGACAAACACGAAGCAGCAGTAATTTGAGCACAGGCGTTCTGACCGCTAGAAACCAACACCAAGCAGAAGACAATTCTCACCAAAGCATAGCTGTTTCACCTTCCATAGTCAATGATCTTTAATGTAGTTGAAGGGTCAAATAATATGTAAATTTCGCCTTCTTGAAGCTAAGAATGTCAAGAATCACGTGCAGTTCATGCAGAAGTGGCGGTCCATAAATTGGAATGCACACAACACAATTTTATCACGTGGACGACGTCTATTTCGTCGAAGAATCACGTGCAGCTCATGCATAGCTGGCGCGCCGTCCAATCAAAATCGAGCGTGTGAATTTGTGATCGGAACGTTTCCTGTCCGTGTCTGTTGTTGTCGGGTTACATCAAATGACCTTGACTAAATCAATATGTCCATTTTATAATCAACAGTGTTTTTATTTACAACGTGAAAAAATAACCATTTTGTCAAACCCAACACAAAATAGAACTAGTGTATAATCAAACTGGTGTTACTGTTTCACAAGGTCAGTAAAACCACTCTTAGGTCCCTTTGTCTCGTTTTAGGGAAAACAATCACCCACACTATGCAACCCTTTATTGCCCTGCAAATATAAATGCCCACAATGGAAAAAGAACACAACGGCACTGTTTTACAATGAATTCGTTAACCTCAGTGAAACAAATCATGCATAGCCCTCGCCCGCACTTCCTAACCTGTGGTTATTACTAGTCTTAAGTATAAATCTACAGCTACTTTCATTGACTGATAAGGCAGAATATCTGCATCACAACAGTTTATATTTTGACCATACTAACCCTACATTTCCAATGCCAGCTTGGCCTTGATTTAAAAGCATCTGGCGCTTTTGTTGAAGGTCTTGAAGAATCTGTCTATTCTGTGACTCTGTCATAATTAAACATACAAAAACGAGTATTTTCAAAACGGCTGAAGATTGATGCGTTTGCTGTAATAGTTCGGAGTTCACACTATATGCTAGATCCGATTCGATCACTATTCTTCTAAATATCTACCTTTTGTTAAAATCAATATTTATGTATCGATTCGATGGATATCATCGAGCCAATAATCACAGAGAGCATTTAAGCGTAAATAAATTATGGGAACCAAATAAGGCCGTAGCATAGCCCGGGATGTTTGAAAAGGAACAAAACGCATTTACGTTGTAGCTCGATCAAAACTGTTCATAATCTCTTACAAGCATACCCACCTTGCCCTCCTTGGAGCGGAAACGCCATTCTAGCCTTGTATGTTTTCTCGGGTAAGATTTACTTTTTGTTTTGAAAAGTAGAAAACTTCACATATTTACAGCTGCTTCTCCGCCATTTTATTGTCATATTCGTCCCAGGCTCTCACTCCTTTTTGACAAACCGCTGGTTTTGCATTTTTCTGTCACTTGCGATGTGTTGAGTCACGTCGGGTCACTCGAGGGTCACACAACATTTTTTGGCTCACGAGACTGCACATTCTGTTCAAATGGAGATGATTTCTTTGTAGTGTTTGCCTAGTGTTTTTATATCCTTCGATTTCTTCCTTATTTTGTTTGGTTAGCCGATGTTCATAATACGAATTCCTTTACTAATTAATAAGTTTGCACACTTTTTAAACATGGAGAAAGAATTGTTCATTTTACTGGTACTTTCCTCAACTATTTATGCCGGTAAGTTGATACATTTCGCTTTTTAGTGCGTAGCCGGCCTGTGTACATGGACGAGTAGAGTCAGTATTAATTTACAGTATAGAATCTAAATTTTAGCCAATGGTGTACATGTACCTCTATTAACTATGCTTTATTATGGACAGAAAACGTGATAACATGTACTTTGGGAGGTGGGGGGGGGGTTGTTTGTTTAGGGGGTAAAGAGTATGTTGAATTTTTGCCTGAATCTTACAACTTGACACGTTTTGAAATTCAGTCAGGGGACATGCATCACAACTTCACCCCCCCCCCCCCTCCACCTCCCTAAACAGGACCGTCGATAACATAAATACACAGAAGGCTTTGCTGATCTAGTGTTTCATCAAGTTGTACAAGATAAGCTGATGAAACCCTTTTTTCTCAAAGAACTGCAACTCCAGCAAGCAGTGGTGATATCACGCCATGGAAGTCGGACGCTTCTCACAAAGGATCACAAGACATTTGAAGAAGGAGATGACAGTCAGCTGACCATCAGAGGAATGGATCAGATGTTTAGAGCTGGAACCTTTGTTCAAAGTCATTATAAAGATGTTAGCTTCTTGAATGATGTGTACTCACCTGTGGATATTTATGTGAGGTCCAGTGACTATACCAGAACACTCAACAGGTGAGAAAGATGACAGCCAGGAAGGAGGGGGGGCGGGGGTGGAGTTGATACTCCATTGTGGTCGATATACCATTTATTGTATAAGACTCCAAATAAAACATGTCTGTCTGTCTGTCTGTACTCTCTGAAAAAAAATATTTGGGCATGCTGGCCTGCTCTCCAGAACCCTTACCTGATTTCTTGTGATTTTTAAATCAATACCCTATTTCAGACATGCCTTACATGTATAACCATTCAAGTAGAGGTTAAAATATTTTTGAAAGACGCTTAAATGGCGGTATAAAACAACCGACGTTTCGGCATTACTGTCTTCTTCAGGGTGATTAAGCTGCCACTTCATTAAGCGTCTTTCAAAAATATGTTAACCTCTACTTGTAAGTTTACAAGACACTATGAAGTTTCTTCAATTCTATGTATAACCATTCCCCTAGTTCAGACCAATGTTAAAAGCAATACTTAATGCTTTTATTTGGTAAGCGTACCCTGTTGTGACAAGCAATCAGTTGGCATAAAGAAGGGCTTTTGGTGATGGTCTCTGCAATAAATTGTGAAGAAGAAGTAGCTTCTTCTAAAAGAAATGCCCAACTAGAGTGCACAAACCATAACCTGTATAATTCAGACCAATATGCCCAAATTGATTCCTCACCTAAAATAGCTAATCAAACCATACCCTTTGGGGCTGCACATGCCTATAGAGACCATATAAGGGAGTACCCCCTTGGCAAGATGATAGATACCTTCTGGATAATTCTCTTATTTGGCTGCTAACAGAAAAGACGAGTTATTGTTAAGCCCTCTTTTCATAGATCCATGCATCTGATAGTATGTATTCACTCTTCATTTCACAGTTTCTATCTCAGTGTTTCAATTTCCTCTTTATATCCCTCTTTAACTGCTCTTTGCAAGTGGAAGAAACTACTATCTGACAATTTTGTTACTTGTTTTATTTTCAGTGCATTAAGCTTTCTTCTTGGGCTTTACCCACCAAGAAATCAAACTCTCAATGTTTCTTATGCTGGAGTTTTCAATGCGCCATATAACATACAACAGGTTTGTGATGTTCTCTTATTTTAAAGCCTTGTGATATTATTTGTGATATTTTGTCATTTTACTCATTATTGTGCTGCTCTAATGCCTAATGCTGTCTTTGAAGTGTCCTTTCCCTTACCTCTATCCTCCCAATTCTGGCTTTTAGTACTAAATGTCTGACTCATCTTCTGTCGTCACTTGAGAGGTTCTGAATAGGAAACAGTCTATGGAGTCTGAATGAAACTCCTTGGGGGACAATGGACTTTTGAGAATGACTCAGATTTAAGATTACATTTTATGGCGCGAGCCCAGGGGGGGGGGGGGTACTTGGGTCAATTATCGCTGGGTATGTGCCGCTGGCCACTCAGAACCCCTACCCCATTATAGTCTTTTCTGTGGGCCAATTATAGACCCCATCTTAGTCACTTTTGGGCAAATGTAATTTTCGCGATCCCAACTTAGTCACTTTTTTTATGCCTCTACCTAATAGAATTAACGGAATTCAAAACGAGACGACTGTGAAATATTAAACAACAGCATGAACCATTTTTTAGCCGCTTATCTTCTTATTTTTAAATCCTTGCTTACCAGAATTTCCTTATCCCAGAAATCTCGAAAATATGCGACCCCATTCTAGTAACTCTACTAAAAATGTAACCCCATTATAGTCAGTCCAGTCGTGAAAATGCGACCCCATCTAGCGGCACATCCCCAGTAGCCTCTTATAAGGAAGTACCCCCGGGGGCGCAAGGCTAGTATGTAAATGACTAATCATTCACTGTTTTAACTATTTTTCTTTATGGCAGGTTCCAATTCACACAGTTGCTGTGCAGGATGACCAAGTTCTCAGAGGATGGTTGGCTTGCCCTGAGCTTAACAAAAGACTTGATACATTTTATAAGAGTTCTGAATTTCAGAAGAAAGAGAGTGAAAGTGCTGAACTAAGGAAACAGCTTGAAAGCATTGTGGGCATTGATAACATTGGACTTGAAGACTTTTACAATGTGTAAGACATTGAGGATGACTGCTGTTTAATTTGCACTTAAATATAGTGGTGGGAGGTATTTGTGACTGGCTACTGATTAGAGTGCTGGCCCCAGTTGTTCAAAGGGTGGATTAATGCTATGCAACAGATGAATCACTTATCCAGTGTATAGTGTAGTTTGTTTCACCAACATTTATCTACTTGTTGACGATTTATCCAGTGGCGATTAGCATTATTAACCCTTTGAAGCACTGGTCCCTTCAAGTGGTGTATCATGTAAGTTTAGTGAGACTTGGCTGTTCATAGGTGTTCCCTGGCAAGACAGAGTGTTTCTCTCCACCCAGGTATTTAAAATTAATTGGTACCAGATTTGCAACAAGCTGTAAACGAAGACTTCTAAAGTTGAAGTCTGCATACAAGTCAAGTGGCCCATCAGGCCAGAGCTTAGTCCAGTTTCTGTATGAAGCGACTAGGAATATTTCTGCTCCCCCCTGGATGGGATGCTACTCAGCATCAGGGTTAGCAATGCTAAGTTTGCCAGTATACACTTACCATTCATACACCAGTGGGTGGAGAGATGGTACTGTGAAAGTAGAGTGTCTTACCCAAGAACACAACACAATGTCCCCGACTAGGGCTCGAACCTGGACTGCTCTGTGGCAGAGTGGCCTCATGAATGGTGTACTTGTATCCAGAAATGGAGACTTATTGGCTTAATAACCCCATTTTCTGTTTCTTCAGGTATGACTATATCCATCTTCACCAACTGTATAACCACACATATCTTAACATAACTGACGATCAGTGGGGGAAGGTAGTTTATTTGGCCGACTGGGTTGAGTATAATAAATACAGCAAGGAAATGATTGGCGATATAGGTGGAGGTATTTTGGCCAATGAGATTGCTTCAAGTTTCAGTAAAGTTGCAGAAAAACAAAGCAAGTTGAAGGTATGTTAAAATCATTTGATAGCGACCCATGCCTTGTCAGTCTTACATCCAAGGCATGTGGTTCTTTACCTACTCAATTGACAAAGAGAGATTCTGGCTATTAGATCCAGACATGTCATACAATAATGTCATGTCATATTATTGGGTATAATTATTATGCCCAATAATATTCTTGATTAATACGACCGTGTTGTGTTTGTTGAAATGCTCTGACCAGACCACTTGTCGACTGACAGGGAATCAGCGAGCATAAACGTTAACCTTGTCACATCTTCTTAGGCATTCAGAAGCAGATCAGGCAAGTTTGGTTGAGCCATGGTTCGCATTTTGTGAACGTGTAGTTCAGCCATTAATCACCCATGGCAAGACCAAGTGTGCCTGAGATGCTATAAGTTTACCAAAAAAAGGTAGGATTAGTATTCACTGTACCCAAATTGGACCATAAATTTGGCCATATCAGATGACTGACTTGATATCACAGGATAATTAATTTGGTTTTATCAACTGGGTTGATAATGTGAATTGGCCACCATAAAGAGATTCGGAAGCTGATGTTTCCAGCGTTAGCCCTTTGTTGGGGCGAATCCTTCGTCGGAGCAGATTCGCTCTGACGAAGGGCTAACACTTGAAGCGTCAGCTTCCGAATCTCTTTACGTTGGCCAATTAACATTATCAACCCAGTTGATAAAACCAAAGTATCTTGCAATACTCCCACCGACGCAGCACCACAGTTTCTTTGGAAACTTGCCCCCTTTATTGATATCACAGGGATTGTTAGACAGGATTCTGACTTGCTAACAACATACCACGAGGTTTCATCCTAGAAAATTCATTATTTTGCCTTTTATGTACTTCATGTCTCTTTAATCCATCCTCAGTATCGATAATCACTCAAGTGTCAGTTGATTGGTAGTGGATCCATAACTTGATGTCCTATGGAGTTTCAGCTATAACACTTAGTGATCTCATTTCCTTCTGTCCACTCTTTCAGTTGCTGTATTACTCGGCCCATTATCCAACAATGTTCTCTCTGTTCTCTGCACTTGGTTTAAACAAAGCATCCAAGAGTCCTTTGAGAAGAATACCATATTATTCTTCTTTAGTTTTCTTTGAATTACTGCGCGATTCCAGCGATGGCAAGTTTGTTGTCCAGTTTTCTTTCAAGAATGGTTTAGAGGTAAGTGTGGAAGCTACTCTTTTCAGACTTGCCTCTCAATTTTGTTCATCATGAATTTGTTTGAAGATTTCAACGGCTTTCACGATTTGAGTGTAGATGTGTTTCCTTCACTGCAGTTAGTCATTAAGTCTTGACTATCAGTTTAGTAGAGTGAGTGAAGATTGAAACTACATGTATCTATTATGCTTTCATGTCTCCACATGTTACATATTCCCATTGTTCCAAATATGCTTGTTCCTTTACAGTTGAACAAGAATTTTTTCCCCTCCCTACCTCATTTCTTACCATGTCTCACAAATTGGTGACCTGTTTGGCAGCTGCTATCTGAGTGTCACACGATGCTTCTTCTCCCGATGGTAGGGTTCTCCGGCCTATAATGGCCTATATGGGGAAGCTTCACCTGAAAGGGGTACCTTTTTCAGGCTTCACAACTCACAAGGGCAGGGATTTCACATGCTGAGGTATATGAAAGGGTGGGGAAATTTGTCATTATGTATTTAAAAGGGTCTTTTTATTGAAATATTTGGAACAGACACACATTATGGTTGTCGCATTTAATTTATTAGGCACTGCATGGAAGTGGCAAAAAGATTTCCTTTTTTGCAATTTATTTATTCATAATACACACCGGTTATGAAAGCAAGGGAAAGGGGTACCTGTTTTTCAATTAAGGGTATATGAAAGGGGTACCTGTTTTGTAAAAATGGTATACAAAAGGGTTAAAGGCTGGTTTCCACTAGTGCATATAAAGCATAAGCCGACATATGCAGATGCAGTAAGATGCTGATAATAGTTGTCAACATCTTACTGCGTCTGCTTATGTCGGCTTGTGCTTATCCAGCCTTAAAGGGTGGACCTCGGGCCAGAGTCTCCGTATAAAACTTTATAGAGTAACCCCCCCCCCCCCCCCCGATGGTTTCTCCCCTTTTAAGAGAAAGCTCCATCACCACTCAAATAACCTTAACAGGCTTAAGTAAGTAAAAAAGAAGTAAGGAAAACCTTTATTTATACACGATGGTAATTACGGCGTAAAGCTTGTGAAGTCGTGTAAATAAAAATACAAGTTAACATAGAACGAATAAAATAGACTAAAATATATGTACAGTTTTAAAAGGTAAGAATAAGATAAATATAAAGCTTGAACCTATTTAAGTTTTCCAAACTTGAAGAATTTAAAATTCTCAGTTTTGGCCACGTGTTGTAAAAATGTCTTGACATTGCTCGCGAGTTAAAAATTGCCGTGTGTCGACGTGAAAGAGTGTTTCATAATGTTGTACCTCTGTACGCAATAGAACTCCGCATAATGTTACCTTTAAAGGGAGGTACATTGAGTTTACTAGCACGCAGATGATAATTTATCTTGCGACTTTCGGCAAGGCGCGATAGGCAGACCCGTGACACGTCACAAAGATACATGGCGATTGAAAACGTAATGACATGTAATTCATATTAGGATTATTTTTTTTTTGCATTTCCAGGAACCGTTGAAAAAATACAGCATTCCCGACTGCAAAGACCCATGCTCTCTGGATCAGTTTGTTAAACTTGTAAACTCGCTTGCGGTGCGTGACATTGCATCATGGTGTCACGCATGCGGAAATACCCAATTGTCACGCTGCCGGGTGACATCATCCGAGTGTCCAACTGTGAGAAAACCCACAGTATCCGGGACTGGTGGCTTTTTCCTGGGAGTCTTTGTCGCGCTTCTTATGGTGATATTCGTCGCAGCATTGTGGCATTTTTGTTTGAGAAAGCGTTGTGTAGTCGCCGGGAGTGGAAGCCGCCCCAGGATGGGACTTGTTCACATGGAGAACTGTCCAGATCCTGGTGTCATTTGACGGTAGTGAATAGCAGAGAAATCGTAGCTAGGACAAGTCACGTTTTTAGCGGAAAAAGTTTAAGATCTGACCAATGGCATAATATTTGTCCTACGGGGGAACTCACATACTCGTCATCTCGTTCAGGGGTGTAAAGCAAGCATTCTGGTCTTACTTTGGGTGTTCATGACAAAACGCCGCTATTTTTAGCTGTCAAAGTATCTTTTAGGGTCTATTCGAAGAAAACGTTACAAAAAGCGCTCCCATTTCCGTTTTTAGGCTCGATTTCCGCCACTCTATTTACGATAACTGCAGACATTCTCGCTCGTTCATTGGCTAATTTTCATTGTCGGTAAGTGGACGGACACATGAATTTATAATTTATGCGATGCGCCAACGAGCCAAAGCAGGCAATTTGACAATTTGACAATTTGTTACCGTAAAAAACAAATAGACGGCGGTTTTTCATGCGTCTGTCCTGTTATTGACAATGAATTTCGTATTAATATTGTTAAAGTAGTCTGCGGATCCACAGCTACTTTGACAATGTTATGACGAAATTCATGATCAATAACAGGACAGACTCATGAAAAACCGACATCAATTTGGGTGTTAATCTAGCCTATTCCGTTTTAAGTGGTATCTTTAGGGGTCAAATAAAACTCGAGCTACGCCCAGATTGGTTTCCTTTTGATATCGGAGTCCCTCCGGGAAGTATTTGGCATCAAGACTTCACAGAACTGCTTGGACATCACAATGTACTTTTGGAATGATTTCAAGACAACAGTGCTTAGATTTTGTAGCAGAGTATACAACAAATCTGAGGAGGCGCGGTGGCCTCATGGTTACTGCGCTCGACTCCGGAGCGAGCGGTCTCTCCACCCAGGTGTATAAATGGGTACCTGCTTTTTGTTGGGGAAACCTAACAAAATTGCAGGGGAGTGACCTGCGATGGACTAGCATCCCGTCCAGGGGAAGTAGAAATACTTCTAGCCGCTTCATGCTACAGAAACCAGGATAAGCTCCGGCAGCTATGAGCCAGCCTTGGCTCGAAGGCTTCACCATGCAACGAATCACAGGAGCCCTTTAAACTGAGTACGAATACCGGCAGCATTTTCTTGCAATTTGTGGCGAAACATTGTTGAACAGTTTCTGGACCACGTTACTTGCAAAAAATTTCGAACGTTACATTTCGGAACTGTACAATTTTCGGACACTTTTTTTTCACATATCCTCAAGGTTTTACAGATACACCGACAAAAACAAAACATATTCTATCAAGTCATTACGTATGTCAAGCAGTATTTCTACTAGAGGTCGCTCCATAAAGGAAACTAAGCGCTTTGGAGCTACTTAGTTTTATACTTACCTGTTAGTATTTCGAACGCTCAAAAATTTCGGACGGTTTATGCTCGGACACTTTTTTGTTCCAAATAAAAATCGTCCGAAATTTTTCGCAAGAACTGTAGTTTGATTGATACAAGTGGTCAAAGACAACATAGCAAATAACCTTTTTTTAAGAAGGTCTAATTTTTGAGGCGAGGCTGAATGCTGTCCTTTTTCATGTTTGCTATTTTTAAAGTAAGAGAATATGTTATGCCATAGAAATTCTTGTTTTTACGATGAGAATACGCATTTAAACATTCTGTGAGCGGTGAAACCTCGCATTTACTGATCATAATATTTTAACTGACACGTTTTGTCTTATTATTGGGAAAGAAGTAGTGGAGCACTGTATTTACAAAGAAATCTATTAAAAAACGACTGGACAAAAGAAATGAAAACCGGCAGTTCTTTAGCTTGGGTTGTTTGGTTAAGGTGCAAATTCTCATTATCTCCTATCTTTACTTTTACCTTAGTATTAGTTAACTGCTATAAAAACTTTTGGAATATTTTTGCCAAAATTCGAAAGCTACTCGGGCCAAACTCGATAGGTAATTGTAATAGGACTGAGTGGAGTCCAATTCGGTCTGTAATCATACGAGTGATAACAAAATCGGACGACCGCGGAGCGGGAGTCTGATTTGTTTATCACAATTTGTTTCTATTACAGACAGACGGAATTGGACGACACGAAGTCCTATTACCAATTAAGGCGGGGGTAAAGGTGAATTTAAGTGAAATTTTGGTAAGTTTAAAGAGAGGTTGAAAGGGAAAAAAAGGGTTATGGAACACCACCAGACAGTTGCCCGACCGCACAATGGCACCCCAGGTTGTTGGGCAACTGTTTGGAGTGTATGTACCAATTTTTAATTTCAAACTCTAATTTTAAAACAACAACAAATCTTCAAAATTTCCTATTTCCATCAATTTTACTAATCCTTTGAGAAAAACTATTTCTCTCCAAATATACCTAAAAATCACCAAAAAATTTACAAAACAACCCAAAACATAGCTATGTGAGATGAGCATAGAGATTCTTGATTGCTTGAAACGTAAACGAGATATTTGCATTAAAAACATAATACCCAGCCAAAATACGGCTTTCGGGTTTACCCCCGCCTTAATCATAAAAATTACAATTTCCGAGAAAAGAAGAATAGCCAAGCCATAGCGAAGCATTAAAATTAATACTGACAAAGGAGAAGTAAGTTGTTTCATGTCACTCTGAAATTGAGATTGGTTTATTTAAACTTAAATTACAACTTTGAATGTGATTGGCTTATTGAACTGACCAATAACTATCCAATATAACAAACTGTCCGATAACAACTTGGCAAGTGAATTAGTGGAAAATAGGAGTTTCTTAAACCTATCACAATCGAGGAAATTGTAATTTTTATGATTAGGACCTTAACCAAAAAGCAACGGCAACGGCAACGGCAACGGCAACAAGAACGCCACAAAGCAAAAGGCTTAACGAGCAGAACAATGACTGTGCACGTGCGTTATAAATCTTTGTACATTTCTTAGCCGTCCTCTGCGAAACAACAACGTGAAATGACCAAATTCTGCTTTGAGGAGAAACTGTTGCTGTCATTGCAACGCCGTGAAAACACTGAGTTCTGGAACATTGGCACTTTGAAAAAGTAAAATACTTCGCCACATAATTTATTCCTCAAGTTCTATTACCAGAGCGGTAGCTAAAGTGTACACAGAGAGAATGTTTCAAAAATCGGATTTTGCTGAAGATGTTTGTCATCTTTTCTCTAGCTCGCCGGGCAGCTGATATTTATATAGATAGTTGAAGCGTTATGGGCGATTTTATGCCGGCATATGAACATTTTAGAAATCTCCAAGGTGGTCTTGTTGAAAAAGGTGTTAATATTATAGGTACTTAACGAGTCCTTATTGGAATTAATCAATTACAAATGAGTTCATTTACATTGTTTTATTTCTGATCAAACAAACAATTCGGTAATATATTAATGAGTTCATTTACATTGTTTTATTTCTGATCAAACAAACAATTCGGTAATATATTAAAAATTTAGTAACCACAACGATTTCCACAACGATTTTTACGTTCAAATCTTTAAATATATAAATTATTTTAACCAGATCGGTCGTTCATTCAGACCTTCCAACCCCCATCACATCCAAATCTGCAGGTTTTGAAAAAAAGCCCAGATAAACCTGGAGATTAGGACCTCAAACCTGGAGACGTCAAAAATATGCGTCAAATAATATCTTCCGGAATTGTTTGGCAATTTTAAGGCTTTCTGATTCACCGTGAGATTAAGAGGCAAAGCCGTGAATTGGCATCCCAAACCGTGAGTCTCACGGTCAAACCGTGAGGGTTGGAAGGTCTGGTTCATTTAATTGACACACTACAGATTTTTGGTCGTTATTTGTGATTGTACATGAAACTAACTAGAATTCTATGTTTACAGCTATAAACGAATCAGTGTGAATCAACAATTGAGTGTGAAACAGATCACAGTATGTTATTCAAAATAAACTCCGTACACAGTTGCTGAAGCAAATAGTGACGAGTTTTTGAACTCGAACGAAGCGAAAGTGTCATGGCTCGTATCCCAGAGACATCTGCTCCCAATTCGCATCGCTTGATTCCCCAGCTGCCCAATGTGCACCAGACAAATGATTTTGTAGCGATGAATGTTCAATTCCTTCACTCGGGTTTTAACTGTGTCCGATATCGACTTCGAAAGTTGCCTGCACTGGTCCGCGTCATATTTTGCTGCCGTTAATCTCTCCGTTAAAATTTCCTTCAGTATGGAACGGACGTCGCCTTCAGGGAACTTTCTATCGGGTGTCATTTTGAAAGTGTTTTCCATAGCTACCTCTGCTCCTCGCCGTCCATCTTGTCTCGAAAACGATGTCGCCATTGATTGTGTCATGGAAGCGGTGCTGGGCGGTCGTGCTTTGTTTGATCCGCCAGGTACGAGCTCTTTTCCTTTGGTTGGTTTCAAATTCTTTGCTGCCTTGTCTACTTTACCGTCCTTCGGCGTGTCCACGTCCGATTTGACGATCTCTGTGCTCATTTTTGCTTCTTATCTGTAATTTTGTCGCTATCAGATCAATAAACCCAACAAAATGCAAGACGTAGGCTGTCTCAATTTTGTTTTGATGTGCAAACCCCGATAGTAGACGCTCTCCCGTAGTTTGAATTTAAATTCTGAGGTTGCCGAAGTTTGTTTTTAGTAGTTGTTATAGCGACCTTGGCCAATAATTACATTAGCAAAGTGCAAATGCAGTTTTCACACCTCCATTTTCATTGTTTCATGAAAAATGTGCTTTCAATACTCCTCTATCATTCTTTTATTTCGTTTGTTTAGAGGGATTTAACTTCTTTAAATAGAGACTTAAGTTTATTATGCCCTGGGAAACAAAGAAGTCTTGTGAATATGCAAAACAAAATTATCACTAATGTGAAATATAGACGGCGTTTGTGTTGAGTAGTATCAACAATTTTTCAACACAAAAAAACTTTGAATGTTAAATGTTAAAATAAATCCACAATTTAGAGTTGACGCCCAGCCCTCTATCAAGAATCAAGCCCTTGAAAATTCGCTTTGTGTTCTCTCGAAAGAAAAGTTAACTTTCGAAAGTTCAGGAAAAAAAACCCGATGATTAATGGTAATTTTCACAATACCGAACAAAAAGAGGCAATAATTAGTTCTCGAAATTTTCACAACATCGATAAAGGTGCAATAATTAGTTCTCGCGAAAACCGAGTAAATGCAAACACGTTTCATCAAACGGAAACCCTTTGATCGTTTCAAAAGCCGCAACTGAGTTTATTTTGGTTATGACTTTTTGAACTGTCCTTTCACTGAAACCTATTTCTATTTCAGTCACACACTATGTTCACACACTATGTTTCACACACTATGTTTTATTTTATCGTCTCGCTCTCCTTTGGTTTGCAGAATTGAAAAAACAACGCCGCGTCAAAATTAAATTCGAAATTATGTTGTGAAAATTTCCAGGTGAATGCACTCCATTGAGTAAATATCTACTCGACAGAAACAGAAAGCTAAAATGAAATGAATGGATGGATGGGTAAATGTCATTTGTGAACACAATTTAATGTCATTTTCGAACACAGCTATTTCGCAGCGAGGTTTCTTCGAGAGATGAAGGAAAAGGTCAAGATAGTTTCACAAACTCGACGAGTGAGACCAAAAAGGCTTCGTCTACTCGATGTCAATTTGTATCTTGAAGCAGAATACGCAGACACAATGTTCAAGTCCAAGTAAAAATCAAAAGAGGAAAATCCATCCTAAAAATTCACGTTTTTTCATAAACAAGGTAACCCGCTAGCGCTCGTTTCTTTTCCGTTTCTTTTTCGTTTCCGTTTCTACAGTTTGTTTCAAATTCATCTTCTGTTTTTCCGACTTTTCCAGCCCACTCAGCAACATTCTGTTCTTCAGAAACGAGGCGTTCGTACTCACAACGAAACGAATCTGTACTAAAGAGCTGTTTCCTTGCAATGAACCGAACTTTCTTTGCACATTTGTCATCTTTGTTCTCGTTTCACTTGCTCCAGGGCTTCTTCGTAGGAAATAGTTTTTGGACGATTCCTCCTTATAAACTGCAGAGAGAGAGAGAGAGAGAGAGGAAAAAACATAATCAGTACTGGAGTACTAAAGAAAAAGAAAAATCACTCGTTCTTACATATACAGGATATAAACATTTAAATACATTTAAATACATTTAAATATAATGGTCTGCACGGGGAGGTTCCACCCACAAGGGGTACCTTTTTCAGGCTTCAGGTATATAAAAGGTAGGGAAATATGTCATTTAGTTATTTTAAAGGACCTTTAATTAAAATATTTCAAACGGACGCAACTTATGGCTGTATCATTTCATTTATTTGGCAGTACATGAAAATGACAAGAAGACTTCCATTTTTTGGCGATTTTTATAATGCGGGCCAGTTAATCAAAGCACGTGAAAGATGTACCTTTTTCCAGTTAAAGGTATATGAAAGGGGTACCTTTCCTGTCAAAATGGTATACAAAAGGGTAAAGGGCTGGACCTCGGGGCGAGCCTCACCGTACACAGACCTTTGCAGAGTACTCGCGCGGGGCATTAGCTCAACCAACAATCTCCCACTTAGTTGTCCTAGGAAACATACCGCTGTTTGACACATTGCGAACATTTCGGTTACCAAAATTTTCTCTCTCCACCATAGTTGCATCCTTTTCAAAAATGGCGAAAACTTAGGAAAACCCAAACCTGCTTTCACCTGTTTGCCACACACGAACAGTCGCGCGCGAATTTTGTTCTGCGTGCGTGTTTGCCTCTTACCTGTTGCGTGTCCTCGAGTGTCGTGTATCGGTAGCTACTGTTGACACCAGTGGAGTACGACTCGTACATTCTTTGATTGATCTCCACAAACTGCTCCACCAGTCGGATTTGTTCTCGTAGCATGTTATTTAGCGCCACTATAGCAGGATTGTACGCTGTCATAGCTGATAACGAACAGCAGAAACAACATTTTAGAACTTGTAAAACTAAGAATACCGTATAGTTAGTTCCCTTGTTACTGTCGGAAATAGAAGCTCTTTTCTATTGCTACAATCCGAGAGTCGAAACTTTCCGGGAGTCACATCTTTCGGAATTTATTTCCATCGCTTTGTGAACTTGTATCGCAACTTTAGCGTGATAAAAATTTTGATTAGTGATGACGTACCGGGAGCTCAACGTAGATCCGTTGAACTACGTCATCAGTACGTTTTTTTTGCTAAAAAAATGGACAGTCAGTTGAAGTCAAACAGTGAGACAGTATGATAAACAAAGGAGAATAAGACTGCTTATTTTCACTCATATTCCCAGGCTTTCAAGTGTGTCCAAGACAGTAGTTAACTTGTACAAGCAGAGTTAACAAGAGAATGGTTCTGAAGCCTGGCAAACTTCAAAGGAACAATGATGACAAGATTTATGTTGGAAGGTCCACGACCGTGCCCAAATGTTTATTTTCTGCTGATACACTCTGCGTGCATTATGTAACCGAACCGTTTCTATTGGTTAGTTCCTCAGACCGATGTAAACACATATATCTTGCTTTCTGCATGGCCAAGGCCAAGAACACAAAAACATGCAATAAAGAACTTTGTCGCGCATCATATATATTCCCCTCTATAAACTATGGTACAATCGAGGCTGTTAACTCACCTTCCATGGCCTCTGGTGACACTATGTGTGTTGCTATAGGTGAAGAGTCAACATACTGCATCCCGAGTCGTGGGCCACTTGTTGCCATGCCAACACCAAGGCCTGAGGAAATCAACCAATCAATAAGTCGCTCAGTCAGTTGAACAATCTATTACCATGGTTACCTGGTGTTATGGCAGGCTATCACCATGGTTACCATGTTGTGTGGTAAACTTAAATTGCTCTTTTTACATGTACACTTTGTACCTGGCGGCAAGGTAAGTTATCAATTCCTATGGCTGCCTGGCAGTATGGTTCCATGGTCACCTGACCAGTGGTATAGTGAACTGTTACTATGGTTACCTGGCAATGTGGCACACTGTTGCTATGGCAACAGTGTGGTATGGTAAAATGTTGCTATGGTTACCTGGTGGTATGGTAAACTGTTCAGTCAGAGGTGCTGTTTGGACTCCCACGTCGCACCTGTACCTGTTACCACTGTCTGTGTTCTGCCAATAAGATGGATAAGTGAGTGATAGACGCAAAATCGTTAAGCAGTCCATTTTATGCCAGTTGAGCCACACATAGGCCAAGCTCAGTAAATAGCAACAGCTTGTGCTACTTGTAGTTGAGTGGGCAAAGAGTCAAGTGGCAGAAATGAGTAAAAGTCTGTGGGTGGTTTGGGGGAGATAAAACCATTTTTCCTTTGGTTTGATTGCTTGCCACTCGACTTTACGCTTGCTTAATTGCCTAAAATGGTACTAGCCAAAGGGGATTGCTCGCATTCTAGGTTGATCCAATATTTATTTAAAATGTTCCTTGTTTATGTCATTTCTACAAGTTGGACAACCTATGTCGAAACAGTATTTTGCACATCTGCAATTAGCAAATGAAAGGGATTTATCAAAAGGTCTGTATTCTGAATGTGGTAAAGTCTGCATACGAGCCAAGTGGCTCATCAGGCTGGAGCTTACCTTGGTTTCAGTAGCATGAAACAAACTAGGAGTATTTCTACACCCCCCTGGATAGGATGCTAGTCCATCGCAGAGTTACCCCCCCCCCCCCCAATCCCAGCATTAAATTTGACGGTACCCATTTATACACCTGGGTGGAGAGAGGTACATGTACCATGAGAGTTAAGTGTCTTGCCCAAGAACACAACCCAATGTCCCCAGCCAGGACTCGAAACCTAGACCGTTCGCTCCGGATTCGAACACACTAACCAGAAGGCCACCATGCCTGCCCACACTCTGAATGTGCGCATTGCTTAATTACTGTAACATGATAAACAAAAGGTGATAGGTGCTTACTGCATTACTTTTCAGGATAATCCAATCTATTGTAGACTTAACACCCACAGGTCCTGTGGGTGTTAAGTTGAGGTACTCCTCTTTTTCCATTTGAAAGGGAAAGGTCGCAAATTTCAGTTACCATCAGCTCAATTCTGCAGTTTCCAGACCCTCATCAATGGAAAACAAGAACAGGAAACTGGTGAGCACCCTCTTGTTAGGTTGGTTTGCTGATTTTGCAACCAGTTCCCTCTGAAAAATGGTAAGCATGCTCTAAGACATGCAATTCTGTTATGAGACAGCTCAATGAGTTCAGTTCATTAATACCATGCCATAGAAAATACAGCCAATCAAAATACAGGAGAGCTGTTGCATATTCAATGGTATTACAGATTACATCCAACCTTCCCATCATGCGCCAGGCATATGTCGCATTGATTGTGTTGGACGCTGAATTTTCTATGGCATGGTATAAAATGGTTATGCAATGCTCTCTCACGCTAAACTATGGAATATGTCACCTGTCACTTATATTTTCTGCCTGAACGCTAGTGTGTTAGCAGGGAAAACCCAAGTGAGTCATGGGATATTCCATGGTATACCACTTGAAAGCACCGCATAACTAATATATACCAGTTGGTATTATAACCACAGGCCCATTGTGTGGCATGAAAATATTCAATACCTTGCTCCTGTTGTAATCAGAATTACTCTTTGACCTTGACCTGTCCTGTGATTTTGACCTTTTTGTTGACCTTGAACTTTGTGATGACCTTGAACTTCTAGAAGATCTTGAACTTTGTGATGACCTTGAATTTCTAGATGATCTGGAAGTTCTTGATGACCTTGAACTTTTTTGGTCACTGTAAGTCCGAGAATGTGACCTATCACTGTGGGTTTTAATCTCACTCCCAGAGGAAAAGTCAGTTGTGTAAGAATGTTGTGATTTTGTAGGACTTTTTTCGTGTTTGCTTGTGTGGTTTTCAGCGTCACTAACAGATCTTGGAGGGGATTTATTATCATTTGAAAGACTCCTGTGTCTGTTCACAGTAGTTTTATTGTTTGTGACAACACCTTCTTCAGCAACATCCTCCTCTATCTCCTCCTCCACTTCATCTTCGGTCAATACTTCAGCAGGTTCCGACAAATCATTGACAACTGACCTGAAATCTTTCTCAGAAACAGTCAAGCTCTTCAGTTTGTCATCCAGTTTGTTATTTGCTAATATCTTGTCTGATAATTCTTCACTAAAAGCAAATTCAGCCATTTGCAACCCTTTCATTGGGTTAACTGAGCTTTCAGAGGAGTCAACGTTTGTCGGTGATGGTGATCGAGAGAACATCTGAAGATTAACCTTGAAATCATCATCATCATCGTCAAAGTCTGCCTTTTCTGATGGAAGCTTTTCACCTAGAAAAAAAATAACAATAATAATCTGACAGTAAACTTATAATGTTAATTTATTGAGTGTCAAATATATGCATGACCAACTACTATTTCTCATTTTAGGTGCCTTAGTGATAAAAAAGTTCATAGACAAGCTCTGAAAGCCTGACCAGTGCTTGGTTCCTTGTTCGGTTGCATAAAATACAGATCTTCATTTTTATTGCACACTATTATTTAGGGCTCAGAAAAACTTGAATTCCTGCTTGCCCTTGAGACAAGTATTTCTCAAAAAGGCATGTCCTGGGCAAATCTTAGCTTGCTCCTTTAATGATTTAGTTGGTATACGACTTGCCTGATCCCTTGCCCATCGTGCAAGTGAGAATGAAAATATAAGTTGCCTAAAAGGAAACTCTATATGTCCCGGAGGGCTGGATGGCACTTTTTTGAGCCCTGGCCAGGAGGGTAGTGGGGAGACGATGCTTTTGCTTGCAATCAAGCTCTGTCAGTGAACTGAAAATACATGAAAATATGTCTTCTACATTTGGTTGAAGGAAAACTTATACCAACACCCAGTGACATCCCCAACCTACAGTGTATGCAGATATTCTTCTGAATCTGACCCCAAAAAATGTGGATGCAATTAGACTAATAACTAAAGATAACAATAGACAAGTGTGATTTTCGATTGAGTGTCGTAAAACCGAAACCAATCCAGCCCAGTTACTTACCAACTAGACTTCTCACCGATCTCAAACCCCAGTTAAATCAAAACATTTAGTAACAGGCTCTTTGCATAACTGTGTCACGTACGTGACCTTCTCAATCATGATAAGTGATTGTGGTATAAAATAGATGACAGAAATGGACAGAGCACAGTGAAATTAGTAAGACTGCAAAGTTTGAAGCCACTGACGTTTAAGTGAGAGATTAAAAGGCGATTTTAATGTTAAAATAATCAACAAGATTTGTATGGAAAAAAGTTGCTGGATGGCAAACTTTGCCATCTACTATACAAACCTCTTAGAATTTTCAAACTTTCAAACCACTCTAAAATTGCACACCTAAACGTCAGTGGCCTCAAAATTGACGATAACACTATTTCATCACGCTCTTTCCATTCCTGCTATCTACTTTGTACCAAGACCAGTTTTTATGATTGACAAGGTCATGTGACATGATCATGCAAAGAGCCTATTGCCTGATTACTTTCGATGGTAGGCTCGATTTCCGCCGCTCTCTCGTGTCTGGTCCAAGTTCCTCCCCGAAAAGAGACGGCTGGACGCGTGAGCGGCCATCCATGTCCATGACGTCATTGAAAAAAAAATTAATTTATGCGTTCTCGGGTGTCACAAAAAGCAACATGAGAAGGCTGTTTGTGTAAAATGAGGTTGACTAGCCTACACGACTCCTGCGGTTCGTGACATTTGTACATTTGCCGTTCTCTGTTCGGTCTCTCGACCTTTTTGTTGCTTCACTTGTGTTTATTAAGGGCACTTCATGTTGTGTTATAAAGAGGAATTTTTAGCAGAGCTGAGCCGTTAGACTGAGCTATAGCAAATTTAGAGGTCATTGGTCTGCATACACTGTAGTTTCCGCTGTTATCGGCGTGTCGCTTTGCAGAGTTTGACACCTCTGTAATTTGCCATGTGTTTATGCATTGCTTAGGCTCATTTCTAATGCAAGATATGTCTCCAAGAATTTGCTTCCGAGGGACAAAATATGAAATTTACCGTGAACATGTTGCTTACTTGCAGCATATAGTGTGACGCCGGGCCCTGCTGTTTGATTAAAACTGCATGCAAGTACAGTATGTAGATTCTTATCACGGATATCATATTTGTCCTCTTACGTTATTCTTCGGAGACGCCGTAGCTTTACTTCGAGAAAGGTATACGTTTGTCTAGAGTCGTTCTTATGTTTTTTGTATATATCTGATCGAGCTTAATTCTCGCGCTCGATGTTTAAGTTTATTCCTCCTGTTGTTTCGTTCTCACACCACATGATTCAAATGTAGCTGTTTACGCGCAAGTCTGTTGACTGTATGCCATTGTTCGGCTTAGTTCAGGCAATCGGCTGAATTATGAAGACATATTGGCCCTTAATTAAGGCTTCCAGGCCTCTGTGCTGTAATTCCTTTAGGAATCGATCTTAAACGTTTCTAAAATGCGATCGATGGCTTCACTTCGTCAACCCGCCTTCCGCCGTCATTTTGAAATTATAGTCTGATAATTATAATTATGCGTGAAAATTATGCCCGACGAAATTCTGCGGGCACTGCTTCGATTGGCTGAAACCAACAAAGGCAACCGGACGAGTCCAGCCGTGAGTTCGGGGGAGGAGCGCGGGCTCGTTTCCCGAACAGCGGCTGGAAATCGAGCCTATTTCGATGGTCAATTGAAAACCGCTCTATAGCTCCGATCTATGAGAAAATCTCTGGGGTGGGGTGGGTTGGGGGAGGAGCACACAAGTTCAATGATTTATTGGTCTTTTTTGGATTGCCTGCCAGTTAGTTGTTTCATCACTGTTACAGTCGGTCAAAGTCAGCTTTCTTGTGTTTCCCTTTAACCTTGTTTGACGGTAATCTGATGTCATCAAGAGTTGTTTAGAGACTGAAAACAAGGTTGGTTTCTTAGTACACTGTAACAAGAAAGCCAATGTGTTCCATTACAACATTGCTTTACATAAACAACCTTGCTTTTTCAATGTAAAATTTTGAGTGAGAATTCTGTAAGAACAAACGCTGAGGCTGAAAAAGAGATCCAAAGTGGAAAGAACCCAATAAACGAAGATGAAGTATGAGACCTGAGTCAGAAAAAAAGCCTAAAATAATTTCGGATATCTTACCTAATTCTTCACCCTCTGTGCTAGAAATTGAAATATCTGGAGTTTTGTCGTCCTCATCACGGACAACTCGATTAAAACTGTCCCCTCTCCAAAGAGATTTGATTCCAGACTTTTTCTTCAAAGTTTCTAGATACTCTTCCAGCTCATTAGCAGTTGTTTCTTCCCCAATGATACTGCTCTTTCGCGTAGAGTGTGCCGATGAACCTTGTGACACTCGCCTTGCCTTCTGAACGGAATTCTTCCACGTCGCTTTTTTTGAAGACATCCTTGCATGTCAGAAGTGAAAATTCTAGTATCTTGCTTCTGTTGTAAACATAACAACGATGGGTCAACGGCCGATTTCCTCAACGACCCGGAAATTCGACACGGAATCGATAATAAACCGGAAATGCTCGGAGTACTATCGGAAACGCGCGAAAGAACGGGAGGCTACCAAGCTCAAACAACATCGCGGAGAACGTCGGCAAAAAGTGAAAAAAATAACGAGGTTAAATTGTTACATATAGCTTCACACTGTGTTTGAAGGATTGAACTCATCTCTACGAAGGTACAGAGTTTATTTGCACAAGCTAGGGCAAAACAGCAAATCTCGATCCAACAACAGATGGTATCGATGGCTCTGTGTTTCCCTCAAACAGCACTGGCTTGAACTTTTTCCTAACTTGTATATAAACTCGCGTAACTTGCAACTATGAAAACCATTTCACCAGCCTCTCTTGAAGAGCTCTGCCTAAATTTTATCTGTGCAAACCTGGAGGATTTGTGTTACGAAAATATCACTGATATTTGTGGATTTTCATTTGAAAGTCTCAGCTTCAAGTCTCCATTGCTTTTGCACGAGCAACTCACAGAGAACATCATCAAAATCCTTTCCTACAATGGAAAACTGACAACGAGGACAGCGTCATTATTTATCGATCCCAAGACGTGTCGTATCAGAAAGTTCTATCTAAGGAGATGTCAAGTGGATGCTAGAATTCTTAAACTTCTTTTTAGTGTGCACAGAATAGTAAAACTGGACTTGAGTGGAGCTACAGTGTCATCGTTATTACTTGAACTGCTAAATGAAATGTCATCAACAGTCAGGGAGCTCAATTTGAGCAACACATCATTTTATATCCAGGACTTTTCTACTGTCCAGTCACTGAAATGCTTGACGCACTTAGACATAAATAATACACCTGCGGATGATAGAGCAATGCTCATTGCATCCCAGCATTTAAATTGTTTAGAATGTGTAAACATTTCCAACACTGCAATAAGTGAGACTGCCTCATTTGGAGACTTGAGAGGCCAGCTGAAGGTATTACTGGCATACAACACGCCCCTTTCATGGAGAAATCCCATTGAGTTTAGGAACTTTGGATCTTTACAAAAGCTTGATATTTCCAGAGACCCAGAAAATGTTTTGACCTACATGTCTTGGTCTTCGGATGCTATAAACCTGCAAGATTTGTTTACAGACCAAGAAATGATGCCTAACCTGGTATACCTGGATGTTTCTGGTTTTCTTGATGTCAAAGAATGCGATGAGTCTTTACAATCATTCCTTAGTTACCACCCCAAACTCCAGTTCCTTGGGCTGTTTAAGACAGAGTTGTCTTCACATGCAATTATGAAGAGCATATCTTCTTGTATTGAGGTAGGCCAGTTATCTACATGAGACCCTCTCACTGTCCGGCTACAAAAAAAGTATTCTTCATAAATTTATATCTTTTCAATTTTATTTTTTTTAGTTTACATACCAGTCTGAAAGAACCTGTCCATCCCAAATCACAAACTTAAATAATAAACCTCAGACATATTAAAAAAATTTTCAGGAATAAGATCTTTAGGTTTTGCTCTTCCAATAACAAGCTCTAACTTGAGGGGTCTCAAAGAAAGATATAATATATTTAATTCTTAGTAATACATGTATAAGTGATCTATTGGAGAGATTGTTTTGAATTTTATCCTACAGTAGTACATTGTACTGACAGTGACTTGTGATTTATTTCTCGTTTTCTGTTTAGTTAGTACGCTGTTTTCTTGTCGGAAAGTAATTTTTTTCATTTGGAAAGTTCATGTCAAACTTTCTCCCTTCTCCCCTTGCACCTCAAACAATGCCCCCAAAATAGGCTCTGACAAATACCAGCCGTACTAAGTTCAGGGCTTTTATCAGAGTTTTATGGTGTGGTATCAGGTGACTGGTGATGCAAATGAACAGCAGATTCTATCTTCACTGCGAGCATACTCGGACAGAGTGTCCTATATGGTAGAGGCTCTACGTGGATTTTTCCACATCAGTAAGAACTGGACAGAAAGAAAACCAGAAGTTCTTCAGGTAAAAGAGATTCATATCAAGATTGATCGTATCTTTTAAAAACCCTCAATCGTGATTGGTTCTCCGTGCACATATTTGACACGTAATTGGTGGGTGATTGCACGGATGTCCAATTACAGGTGTCCACTAACAACTGTTTGTAACTGGATACCTACGCCATTGACTCGTCAATTACATGTGTATGTACATGTGTTTTAATGGCTTACTTTGTAACAGTTCTTAGAGATTTTAAAACTTTCAGAAAGTGCATTGGCTTTTCCCAGAAGTTCTCAAAATACTTTTTACTCTCGAAATTTGTTATGGATACAATTTAACTAGTAATTGGACCTCTTGTCATAGAATTTGTAATGGTAATAGGACTGAGTGTAGTCCAGTTCGGTCTGTAATCATATATGTGATTAACAAAATCGGACGACCGCAAAGCAGGAGTCCAATTTGTTTATCACGAGTGTGATTACAGACAGAATTGGACAACACAATGTCCTTTTACCAATTAACCATAACCATTTCAATTTCCCACAAAAGTAAAAGTTTCATTTGAAAAAGAGCTCTTAACAGTCATTTTTGAATATCACAATTTAAAGTATGGAGAATATCTTGCAGAATGGCTGTTAAGCTTCTTTCAAAACAGTCACTGGAGACTAAACCTCCACATTTTACGAAGTCGCTCTCTTGAATTGGTTACTATAGTGATTGTAAACAATGTTGTGATTGGTGGATTTAGTCAAGAGGACTTCAATTGATTGGCTTATGTAACTTTCCGATTTACAGCCAACTGTCCGATTACACTGTCCGATTACCGGTACAACTTTGCAGATTAAGGACGGTGCCTACTTTTGTTAGTATGCAGCCATTATGTGCATCATGCAAGGCATGGTTTAACTGCCTTGTGGGTGCTAGGGTTGGCATTGACGTAATCAGCCACGCTACTAAAATGAAAGCAAAATTTTCCTACTGTAACCAAATCAAGTTTAAATGAACCTGTACTAAAACCAGGAATACCAGAATAGAAGCGTATCGCTAACCACTAACTTTTAACGGCTTCCAGCTGAAAAAGTAGCTGTTATCTGTTGCAAAGTATACTGAAGTTTAACTGCAAACACATACCTGCAGCAGATGGTGTAGTGCGCACACCAAAAAAAGTGCACAAGACAAGTGTTTTAATTACTGGGGAGGTGACAGGAAAAAAATGTAACGGGCACCATAAATGAAAAAGATAAATAAAAAGATGAATGACTTTAAAAAACATGTGGTTACTCCTACATTTTATGTTTTGAAATGGAAGTGGCAAGCCTATTCAACATGTGATTAGTTTCTGGTTGTAGCTATATTTAGACTGTATTTTAGCTGAACCAGAGGAAGGCTGTCGGAGGTTAATTCTAATAGTGCTTTTGCAACAATTTTGTTATTAAAGATGTGCCAAAAGTAGTTTTGATGTTACCATTTATTATGTAGTTTTAAGATCTTTATAAATGTGTTTGCTTTTCTGTATGAAAAGGTGAATTCTAAGGAAATCTGTGAAGAATGATTCTTTCCCTTTGTTGTTGAGATTCAAGGCTAATTATCTCAAAAAAATACATGGCTACCCCCATTTCTTTGTTGATTCCAATAGTCCTCACAAAGATCTACTTTTTCCCCATGGTCCTAACCTGGTGCAAAAACCTTTGTATTTAGTACGCACCTCCTTGATTAGAGCAAAATACAGCAGTTTATGCACCAATCACATTTAAGGAAATTGTAATTGGTATGATTAAGAGAGTAACCGTGCTCATAATTTCAAATCGGCTTTGTACTAGTCTACACGTCCGTACGCTTTTGAAATTACTAGCCCAAGTACTCGCTGAATTGTATTCCACTCAGTCCAATGTATAAATAGGTAATCAGCTGTTCTTCTACAGGATTTTATGACATCAGATTCTGTCTGTGATCAAAAAAACTATAAACATATCAGACAACCATGAAGCAGCAATCAGACTCTACTGTATAAGAGCGGTTTTCAATTGAGTGTTGTAAAACTAAAACCAGACCTGTGCAATTACTTCCAAATTAGACTACTCAGCCAACTCAAATCATGGTAAAACCGAGACCAAAACCAAAGCTTGCCTGATTACCTTTGACACTCATTTGAATACCGCATGAACAATATTAAATTCGTCTCCACCAGCTTCTCTTGCTGGTAGTAATACCGTAAATCATATCAGTTAGAGTCTATTCTTGTTGTGCTCTGTTTTCAACATAGTCCAATTTCTGTTGTTTTACATAGCTTGTCCTGTCTCCAATGGAAAAACATCCTGAAGATTTGCGCATTCAAATGTCTGCCACGTGAGTTCATCTTGATCTAAACCACTTTTTGTTAACCCTTTGAATGTCGACCCAGATACAGACCCTGCAACTGGTGGCCACATTGCATTTTGCTAAAAACATTTCACAATTTAAGGACATTTAGCTCTTTAGGACCACCTTTTTCTCTTCCTTGGCCTCTGTTGGCTGCCACATTTTCCTCTTCACTTTCACTGTCTTCACCAGCACTCGTGCTGTCATCATGGGTTCCTCAAAACGTTTGACTCCTTTGCCACTTTCATCAGCTTCTTTGAAGCCAGAGCTATTTTCATTATATTCTGAAACATATTCACTTTCCCGTTACTAAATTAAGAGTCTATCGGCGAAAACTTTGTCTAAAACTTCTTCGGTTGTCATTTGATGTGAGCCATGTGAACTTCCCGCCATCTTGGATTTTCCATAGAAATACACAAGCTTCCTGTATATATGTTGTACCAACAATGCAAAATTTTCTTGGTCAGCGGATTATTTAATGCCTTCCAGGTCCTTTTAAACGACCCCGGTAAAAACCTGTGAATGACCGGGTGAAAGAAAACAAAGCTTTATAGAGGACGTATGCCGGTATATACGTTCAACATATTGCTGGCATTCAAAGGGTTAAATGCTAGTTTGTTCAACACAATAGTGGTCACCTTCACTACCCTAGCCACTGTCATGACCTGGGTCACCCTAACCACCCCCCCCTCCCCCAGCCTTGCTACTCCAGCCATCATAGGCCACCCTGACCACCCTCAAGTATTTTATGTGATTCATTTCCAGGTTAAAGTAATGCTCAATTGACTTTTTTATTCAGAGCTTGTGTATTTAACATAGTCAGAGGACGAGGAGCTACAGAGGAAGATATACATCCAACATACCTTGGGTAATAAGAGCCAATAGATTTTATTTTCGAACGTGAGCAGGTTTATCTTGCTTTATGTGAGTGTACCATAATATCATTGGCTGCAACCCAGAAAAATTTAATCTCTAATGGTTAGTGCTGGACTCCAGATCTAGGGTTATGGCTTGGAGCACTCTCCACATAGGTGTACCCAGATAAATGTGTACTGGCAAATTACTGCGGGGGTAACCCTGTGATGGACTACCATCCCTTTCCGGGGGGGGCAAAAATATTCATAGCTGCTTGACCGTCTCACTCCCAAGAGTGCCATGTAGCACAAAATACCATTACATGCTCAATATTTGATCAAATTTTATCAAATTTGAACAACATATATTATAGGTCTTGGACAGATCTGTCTTTTGAAAACATAAAGTCATACCCCTATGAGACTTGATTAACCACCCCTACAATTTTTGCAACTTTTTCCTCTTACACTTTTAAGTCAAGTTCATATCTGACAATAACCCACACATCAAGAGCTACAAATTGAGCCATATTTTAGGGAAATACCCCAACTATAGGCAGAGTAAGACATTTTTTTCTTTTTTGTTTTGAACACTTTTCAGTTCAAACCGTGGCTTCCTCCATGGCTGTTAGTATGATTTATGGTATCCCACAAAAATATATTTCAAACAGTATATTCAGTCTTTGGGTCTATAGTTACTGTTTTACAAAAAAATGTGGGTTTTCCCCACGGGAGTGAAAGGGTTAGTCCTACAGAATGGTAGCAGTAGCTCCCATGGTGTTGACCATTTGGCCTGATACAGACTTTTGAGCAATCCTATCTTACACTGAACGTAGGGGAAAGTGAGCCATTACACCCAAATCCATTACAATTGAGACATATTTAATCACTACTGACAGACCTGATTTATTTTTGAGGCAGACACCTGATAAGAGGACATGTACTCATGATCCCAGTATCAAACCTACAGTCTTCACCTTCCAGAATCTGACAGCACTCGTAAGGGTACTCTTAAAATTCTGCTAGATACATCAAATTGACATTTTTTATCATCTTTGTTTGTTATTTTTTCAGCAAAATTGCAGTGTTAGTTTTGACGGCATCAAAAAGGTTTCCTTACAAACGTGACGTAAGAATTAATAAAAGTATTTCTTTCTCACATAATTTAGTTCCCATTTGATCTTGAGAAACCATTTATGCAGTTATATAAATATTTAGATTTTTGTGGGATGAAGAATTTTCAAACCAATTTGATTTTAAGGTATTATGCAACAGTAAGGTAACCCTGCAATGAAATGGCATAATTCCATCCAAGTAACCTCGTACTATAATGGAAATAAGAGGTAAATGGCAACCTAAACCACCACTAGGTCCAATCACCACTCCTACCTTTTAAACATTGGCCTTTACTTCAGAGTAGATGAAACTATTGTGCAGTTTTATTTCAAGTAGATGTAAAACCATGTTAACATTATTTTTAGTTACTTTGTCTTACAGTATATGTTCAAAGTGTAAAATACATTTATCATTGTGTTGTGTGAGGACACTTGTTTAAAGTTAAGTTTGTTTGTTTTTCTTATGAAAGCTTCTGAGGAACTGCTTTGTAATTTTGGAGTCAAGTCAAATCCTGAAAAAAGCGGTAAGTAAGATTTTATTGTACATCATGTTTTTCAAGATCTCTCCTGAAGATGTTCTTGAATGCCTGTGTTTAAGTTTAAGCAATAGAGCACTTTTTCCATGTTTAAATAGCCTCATCTAAACACAAGGAGGGTTGGGAGAAATCAAGACAGTTCTGCAAACCCTCGACTAGTTCTTGGGTTTGTAAAACTTTCGAGAATTCTCCCAACCCTCCTTGTGTTTAGATAAGGTTATGTAAACATGGAAAAAGTGCTCTATTGCTTTTATAAAATAATTCTTAAAAATATGCGCGAATCTAAACCGTCACAACCATGTTTACATGCTCTCATCTAAACACACCTATTGACCAATGAGAGCATGCATAGTGGCCCAGTCATTTTATAATATTTGTTGTTATAGAATTGTTGTCAGTGTCTTTTGTTTAATTTCAGACATTTAACTATTTTGAAGCATGCAGCCAGGCTATGGATGCACTGTGCCATTTTTCAAGTGATGACAATATTACTGTCCTCGCCACAAAACTTTGTGCAATCCTCTCTGGAAAGGTAAATGTCATGCAAAGTATTAGCATGTGATACTACTTCTATACTGGTTCAAAGGTATTCACATTGTATTATTTCAAGAAATGGCTATTGATGTAATAGAAAGAATACCAGTGTTCCAAAATAATAGTTTTCTCTGACACGATCATTAAAAATTAGCAGCTGATCCTCGGAAGATCCAAAAATCCACGATTTCTGCAAAGCTGTATGTATTTTGACCTGCTAGCCTTCCACAACAAGTAACTAAAGCCTGTGTCATCAGGAAATAATGTTTTGTAGCTTGGCGATGGCTAATGGCCATGAGTTTTGGTAAGAAAACAAATCTCCCATTTAGCTTGGCAAATGGCCATTATGACCCTCTGATCTGTGGTCAGAAAATGAATTTTCCAATTTGTTGCTCAGCAAATTCATTATGGCAATAATTGGTTGTCAGAAAACAAACTTTTCATGTTGTGTAACTCGCCAAAAGGCTGTGTTTTGTGGTCAAAATGGTTAATTCACCTTTTTCATTTGTGAAAACAAGATGTAAACAAAATAATACAAGCAATGTCAACAAATGCAAACGCAAAGTTTAAAAACATTTGGCGACATGCTGTCTTGCAGGGTCCCAGGTCAAAACTTTGTTTTCTCAAGAAATATTTGTTACAAGTGTTGGTGATCTGAAAGTGAATTCCAAGTGTCACCAACAGTTCAAATGCCTTTCCTGGAAATTATTTTGTCCAATACAAGTTAATACTTAATTAAAAACAATTTTACCGCAGGCTTCAACTTCATGTGCAGATCGTTATCTGTCATTCATTCAAACTTATTTTTCTATCGAGCCATTCGAATGCCACTAAGTAGACAAAACATGCAAAGTATGTGTGTATGCACTGCTCTAATCTTTGATTACTACAAGTAATAAGTTTTTTAAGCTTATGCATTTGCCAGATATTACAATTGAAGGGGTGAGTGCAAAACCATGCTAAGTGACTATTTGGCTGAAAAAAAAATGTTCGCGAAAGGGCCTGAATTTTGGCATATGGGTTTCGTTTTACCTGAGAAACATTGCTCTGAATTTGTTTTCGCTGGGTTGCTCTTCGTTGTCAAGATATTACGTATGCAAACAACCCTCAGTTTTCCAAGCGGTATCTTTTGGAGATCTATTGTTAAACGAAAAACAAAAGAAACCTTTTGTTTTGCTAAAGGATGAAGTCACTATAACGCAATCACTTCTCACCTCTGTTTCGTTAGCTCAAGTGGATAACGCGCCGAACGGAGATGATTCGAATTTGTTTTGTCGTGACACTCGAGGGTTCAATTTGAGGTCGGTGAAATCTTTCTTTTTTTTGTTCTGTTTTTGTTCTTCTTTCAAAACCCTTCTTCGTGTCTTTGTAATTGAAGACTTCGGTGGAAAAAGGGCGGAAGGTGTTTTACTCAAAATTTAACTTTGTCAGAAACGCTCCAAATTTCGCATGTAGTTTTGATTAGGTGCGTTAAAGAATGTTCTGCATGTTTTCTTGCTGAAGTTTGCTTAGTTTTCGAAATGCTACGTATGCAAAAAACTGTAGTTTGTGGTCACGTCAGCACGAGACCGCAAAGACGGTAATTTCACTTAAAATCAAGCAAAATATTGATCTTTTACAACGCGCAACCTTAAAAAGTGTTCATTTCAGGTAGAAAAAGCGTTAAAACTTTGATTTCTTGGTAACGTGCGGCCGCAAAGACGTTAATTTCACTCAAATTACCGCTTGAAACTAGGGTTAACGTTGAAGGTTAGCGTTTGGGGTCCGCAGATTATGGGTCGAGCGTAGAGTTAACATTCAGGCCTAGGGTTATTGCTTAGGGTTAGGGCTAGTGCTCAGGATATTAGGGTTGTTGCTTAGGGTTAGCGCTAGCGCTTCGGTTTAGGCGAGAGTTAAGGTCAGGACACGTTAGAGTTAGCGGTGTTAAGCCGCGGGAAACAATCTCGACTTGCATGAATCGATACCTAAATAAAGTCAATGAATAGTGGCTAGAGAGAGAGGTTGAACGTTTTGCAAATTGGTTGCGTCAGTGATTGAAATGTTTCTACGTGAAATTACTTTTTTGGTACAAAACTAATGCAGTGAAAATGGAATAAATAAATAAATAAAGAAATAAATAAATAAATACAATAAAAACTCAGCTCGTTCCGGGAAATGATTATATCTGACAACACAGAAAGAGCAAGCCTTAAGCTAACACGCTGCTCATGCAGAAAAAAAGCCCATGAAACATAAAGTTTATCAGCAAAGGAAGGCTGAAATACAAAGCAAAACTCACATTTGAGCTGAAGTTTTCTTCTTGCTATAGTTAAACCTGCGATCAGGCGTTCTCTGTCTTTTTTCTTCGCGGCGGGAGATCGATTCTATTGCAATTCAAAGTACATCTGCTTGGAAAACCACGATACACACTCACGGAACGCTTGCTTGCGAATTTAACTGACCTGCGATTTCTCTTTGGCCGGGGGTCCCGTAAAAATGGCTGAGATCTTCGACTTTGCTGCCTGGCCTCTCTTGCCAGCACACACGATACGTATACGTATGAAAGATTATTATGGGATATCCCAGGAATTTTTGCAGCGGAGGATGTTAAGGCCGCCCATTTCAAGAAAATATTAAGAGTCTAGAAAGCAGTTCTAATTTCCAATACTGACACATGCCGAAGTTTAGCAAATGAGCTTTAAGTCCGCGACGGATGCTTTGTTTTGGAAGAAGAATCCTTTCTAGACTCTACCACCTGGCTCACTTGTTCTTCAGTGGCTAAGTTAACGGCGGACTTTAGCCATCTCGGAACAAAAACACGCCTCGGTTCTTTGAGGCATGCTGGTGACTTTCATCGAGGATCAAAGGCTTAATGATGCCAAATCTCCTACCAGGCGGTCGCAAATATTCCTCAAATAAGCTTCGAATATCGGTGGAAATAACCAGCAAACACTGCTTAATTAACAGGTAAGCTCTGAATTTCTGTTATCAAAGTAATCGATGCTTTGCGCGCCAAAAGCCAACGTCACAATGGCAGCTAAAAAAAACATATCCAGATCCTTACCGGTCAAAACGGTAATTCAATTACAAAGACACGAAGAAGGGTTTTGAAAGAAGAAGAAAAACAGAACAAAAAAGAGAACATTTCAGCGACCTCGAATTGAACCCTCGAGTGTCACGACAAAACAAATTCGAATCAGCTCCGTTCAGCGCGTTATCCACTTGAGCTAACGAAACAGAGGTGAGAAGTGATTGCGTTATAGTGACTTCATCCTTTAGCGAAACAAAAGGTTTCTTTTGTTTTTCGTTTAACAATAGATCTCCAAAAGATGCCGCTTGGAAAACTGAGGGTTGTTTGTATACGTAATATCTTGACAACGAAGAGCAACCCAGCGAAAACAAATTCAGAGCAATGTTTCTCAGGTGAAACGGAACCCACATGCCAAAATTCAGGCCCTTTCGCGAAAATTTTTTTTTTCAGCCAAATAGTCACTTAGCATGGTTTTGCACTCACCCCTTCAATTGTTCGTGATGGCATTGCATGGTAATCACCTTGTGAAACTAGCCAGACAGAATACAAATTATAAACCTACTAAACACACTAGCCATTAACATTGTACTAGTATTGTGACCTGCTCAACTGGTGCTTGAACTAAATACTACTTTTATGCTCTACAGATTTCCACAAAAGAGACACTTTCCCTTGGCTCAGAGAGGAACATTATGGTAAGGACTGGTTAAGGAAATTCAAAGTTCACTCTTAAAATTCTTATTGACCTAAGGTAGAGGCAAACAAAGGTAGTTATCAAGATGTGACTTGATAGCCAAATATTAAAAAATCAAGATTTGATCTAGGATGCCAAATATTGAAAATACAAGATTTGACCTGCGATGCCGCAAGATTTGGCCTGGGCTTGATTTCCAGTTGTTTTGTTCGCCCGTGTAAAAGGGTCAACAACCGGAATTCCAAAACGGCTGGAAATCAAGCCTAGATTTGACCAGGTATGCCTAGTATTGAAAATTCCACCTTTAGTCTAGAGTGCTTAATATTAAAAAAGATATATTCTTATTTTGGCTCTTGCGTCAAAAGGTGAAACCCAAGTTTTGGCTTGGCATGCAACTGATAAGTGTTCTTGGTGGCATTTAGCATTATATAATACCAAATTTGGAAAGAGGATGTTTGATAGTCAACATAGTCATTGTGCCTTTTATTACACATGATAAATTTGTTGCACCTGACAGATTAAAGCACAGGATTTGTTTATCATTTTCATTTAATGTTTTGATTGCAGACTATGTTTAACATTGCTCAAGAGAAGATAGGCTCTAATCAAGTAAGCAATACTAACTTTCCTTGCCAACCTGTTTTCAATTAGCAACAGTTCTTATGCTGTATCAATTTAGTTAATAGTTGATTGACTTTTTTTTTCCAGGCAGATTTTACTTTAAGTGTCACTCTAAGTGTGCTATGGAATTTAACTGGTATGTAATGATCAGCATGGCCTACTAAATTACTTTGAAAATGAATAGACTTTGCCACAAATGTGAATTTTTATATATTAACATATGAATCTAGACATAAGCACGGTGAAGGAAGCACTAAATAATTATTATAAATACTTTGTAAGTAGCCAGTGGATGACTATTTTTTCCACAACACTGTTACATCTCTTGGAGAGATTATGCTAACTAGTTCATTCCTTTCTAAGTGCCCTTGCCAATAATTTTTCACTGGTGGTGCAAAATACAATACAATGTCATCTAAAACTCACACTTGTATATTTGTTGCACACGCCACAATTTAATTTGTTACCACACAATAGTCTACAGGCCCGGGTTGTTTGAAAGGTGGATAACGCTATCCACCGGATAAATCACTATCCAGCGGATAGCGTGGTTTGTTTTGTTAACACTTATCCACTGGATAGCGATTTAACTGGCGGACAGCGTTATCCAGCCTTTGAACAACCCGGGCCTGGTAGTTAGCTTATTTTAACTTAACTTTAACTTTCTGGTAGTTAGCTTCTAAAAACTTTGTTCATTTTTTGTGTGTATTTGTCTGCCTATGTTATGTGTTTTGTGTCCCTGGCCTTAACATGTAAAATATCTTTTCTTTTAACTGGCTGCCTGGCATTTTGACTCTTCGGCTATTTCCAGTAGCCAGCACTCTTATCATTTTTTTTAATAATCTATAATATAGTGTTATTTGTAATAAATTATTTCTAACTCTGGAAAGAATTAAAAGTTTTTGTTGTTGCTGTTGTTTTTCTTTTTGGTGTCACTGGGTTGCTTGCAAATACATCAATAAACTTTTCAACTTTCAGCTCCTTCTGATTTCCATTGAATAGTATGTGATTAAAATCAATTCAAATTTAGCATTGGATTACAATGTTGCAACTTATTTGTATTTTGTTATTATCCTCCAAACAGACGAGGCACCAAGCACATGTCATCTTTTTGTTCAGAAAGGAGGCCTGCAAATGATGGCACAGGCATTAAAGGTAAATCATGTTTTACATGTATGTTATGCCAGAATACACTCTCATCTCTTTTTGTGCTTGTATTATTTATCCTGCAAGAAATTTGTCTGAGATTCAATTCAAAAATTCTATGTTAATGGCGCTGCTTCAGAGAGATGTCTGATTGTTTCTCTGGCAATGGACAGCAATGCTGTTCATTAGATTAATTGCTATCCAGTGGGTAGTACACATTACTTGCAAATAATTTCAGATAATTTAAATTTCAGACAAAAAAGTGTCTGAAATTTTAGGTGTTCAAAATATTTACAGTTACTGTTCGGTAGAAAAGTTTTAATTAGCTCCAAAGCTCTTAGTTTCCTTTATGTTGGGAACTCTAGTTGAGACACTGCTTGAGATATGTAATGGCTTGATAGAATTTTGTGTTATTTCCTCCTGGGTATATCTATAATAAAAACCTTCAAGGTGCAGTAAAACTGTCATTTTACAGATATCGTTTTTTAGTCTAATGAAGGTGTTAATTTACTGTAGCTACGTTTTATCATTGTCCAAATATGTTGTCTGAAATTTGTCCGAAATGAGACAAAAAGTGTCCCAAAAATTTTCAGAAATAAAATGTCTGAAATTTTAACATGCAAAAGTTGTTGCACGTAATATAGTAAATGTTGTGTCAAAGCTACCCACTTCAGAGTGATATATCCAGTGCTGGTATTATCCACACTTAAGGTGTCTCCATAGGGTTTTAAGAGCGCGCGCACCGATGATGCGAGCTTTAGTAATGTGAGCGCGCTAGCTGACGCAAGCTCATGCAAAGCAGCGAACAAGTCAACAATATAGCTCAAATTACAGCCCAGAAGAAGAAACAGAGAAACCATTTAGAAGAAAACGTAAAGGAAACGATTTGTACGGAAAGGTCTTGTGTGTATTTTGATGACACCGCCATTGTCGAGTCGCTCATCGAAAAAACCCCGTGGTTCGAAAACTTGCGCATGCTCACTTAGCGATCTTGGCGAGTTCCTATTCTGATGACGTAATTGCAATTGAGGCGAAAAAAATAGAAAAATCCTTATCAGATTTCTCGAATTTCCTTCGGTGAAATTTCTTAAGATTTGGCAGAGAAGTTATTCCTTATTAGCTTTCCTTGCTTTCAATTTATCAGAAAAATTTGTAAGACAAGGTTTTCGCTTAGCCAAAAAAACATAAAAATGCTAAAAACCAAAAAACTACCTTGACAACCCCTACTTTTTGCGATTTTAAAAGTTTCTTCTTGCCAGACTCTACCCGGTTTGAGCATATCAGAAAATTTTACCGAAGGAAATTGAAGAAAATTGAAATCAAAGCCAAACAAACGTCAAAAAATGGCGATGTTTGAGTAGTTTTAATTTGAGACTAAAAGCTGATATCAGACTGGTGACTGTTGAACAGCAAATTTTGGCCCTTGTTTGTTATGTTTCAGTAGCTTTGATTAGGAAAATAGCAAAAAGAACGAGAATATCAACTTTCGATTGAGGTCACTGGCGCGCGCTTCGTGATCTTGCATAACCCTATCGAGCCACCTTAAAACAACAGTACTGCAACCATAATAGACCTCTACATCACAATGATATAATTTTTCAGGGAAATGTCATATTCCCTTGAGTACAGAAAAAAATTGAGCATGTAAAGATAACAGTACCTTATTAGCCACTTAACTCCTAATCTATTAATTCCTGATCTAGAAGTGCTGTAAATGTGTCCCACTCATCAAGTCTTTACCGCATACTTATACAGAATTTTTTGTACGACAGGTGTTCAAAGAAGGAACCCAGGAACAGATTGTTATCATCAAGAAGAAGCTTTTGGGAACACTGGTCAGTTTGAAAAGGAGCAGTCTCCCCATATTGGCCACCTCTCTACAACATCCGCTGTCCCCAAGGTGGCCATTGTGGAGATGTTCCACTGTATTCATGGCACCTGATTACATCTGCAAATTGGTCACTCAAAAAACATGAACTAGATATTCGCTCAGATCCAGTCATAAAATTATGCTTAGGTTTCAAGCGGCAAGATACTCGCAACACTTGGAGGGAGAGCATTCTGTTACGTGGCACCGAAGCTCTGGAGCAATCTACCGAGTAGCATAACCAGTCTTGACTCTCTTTCAAGTTTTAAGTGCTCTCTTAAAACATATCTAAACAGACTTTTAATTTGTTATAATTTGCTATTAATAAATTGTTATTGTTAACCTTCTCATTTTAGCAATCTTAATTATTTGTATATTTTATTTATTTGTAAATCATTTTATCTAATTGTAAAGCAGATTTGATCATGAACGTCGTGGAAAATTGTGCTCTTTAAGTTTTAATTATTATTGATTTATTCCATTGCAATAATGGCAAGGAACCAGAAGTCATCCCAGCACATTTGCTTTTAACAAGAAAGCTACAGCATGACCACATATATGAAGGGAACCTCCACTCTTACAACAGGTTGGCTTTAAAATGTTTGAAGTAATGACTATCTCAAATTTTACTGGACAATGTGAAAATAATATTCAAGAGTAACAAAAATTGAGTTCAGGTTATTGTCTATTTTCGCTTTTAAATTTCCCGCGCACCGCCATCTTGGATTTTGTGACGTCATTTAGTTGCCGCTATTGTTAGGAAGCAGAGCATCTTTTGTGTGAAACAATTGGGCAACCATATGACGTCATGTAATCCAAGATGGCCGCACACAGGAAACCTAAAAGCAAATATAGGTGATAGGCAAACCCTGTTTTGCTGACACTGATTCTTCATTGCTGGGCGTTCAACCGAAATTTGACACAAGACAGTATTTCCTACAAGTTAACATCCTTTTTCTTTAAGAGTGGAGGTTTCCTTTAAAGTGCCACTATGATCAAATTTTTACCCCTTGATTTTTTTGGTTAATCACATAGAATTATACGAAAGATTAAAAACGCTGTTTACCGTTTACAAATATCTGCATTGGTTCAGGAGATATTTAAGTTTGAAAAATGAGTAAAATATGCAAATTAGATTACTGATGACATCATACACTCAACCAAATATTACATGAAGTATATAAATAGCGCTATCTCGGTCAATTTGCAGCAGAAACCATTGAAACTTGGTAGGCCCAACAGTTCTAAATGCAGCACATCTACAGCTATAACAATTTCCATTCCCATGGCAACCCACTCTTTTCCAGTCCCTCTAGCCTGATATCTATATTTTAGTGATTTTAAGCTTGGAAAACATTACACAAGGCTATGAACTCAACCTAATGTGTTTATATGCTTGCTGGATTATGCAGATGAGACACCATTGGCAAATATCAATATAGAACCCTAAAAGTGGTCAGAAAAGTCTTTAATATTGTGGAGGTCTGGAACCTAGTATGTTGCCATGGTAACAAAATTGTTAAGCTCATATTGCAGAGCACCACTAGTAGGAAATTGCTGTAGAAATTCAAACATTTATCATACAAATTGACTGAGATATCCTTGTTTATCATATTAGATCAAAATGCGGTTGAGTGTATGACGTCATCATTTGCATATTTTGAAAACTTGAATATCTCTGGAACGAAAAGAGATATTTGAAAACAGTAAACAGCATTTTTACTCTTTTATAGGCTTCTTGTTTATGTCTTAAAATGGCTCGGATTTGAAGGATGCGATTTTCGTCACAGTGGCACTTTAATAATGCAGTCAATATTTCCTCTTACAGAATAATATTGCCGAGGTTCCAAGTCTAAGGCAGTATCTCATCACAGATGACTTCATGGAACTCTTTGGGTACAGTTTGTTGTCCTTACTTGTCTAGTTCTCTCATTGTCACACCGACTAGGAATCTAGTTATTATCTTTATTTCTTATAATATTTATTGCAAATGGTCAGTGATATCAAAAACTGTTATCAGAACTTTACTAGCCTGCAATGCAGATGTATTTTGTGCATGTAAGTGCACATTTTGTGGTAGGTCGTCATCTTGAATTTTGTAACTTTGGAGGATTGGATTAGGGAAAATTTGCCGAGGGAGTAGACATAAAGTGCCCCAGCACCCTTAACCCTAACCTTCTACCCGTCATGCATCCAATTACAATTCAAGATGGTGGCATCAAAAACCTGGTTTATCAGGATGTTTCCACCAAAATATTGCCTGCACTGCAGACTACAACTTTACTGTCACTCTAGCTTCAACAATTTCATGTAACTTGGACATTATTGTGTTATGTTCCTTATTTGATTTAATGAAGGTTACAAGAGAGGGAACAATTTTCTTATCAATTTTTATTAACCTCTATTACATGAAGGTCTCTTTTAGAAGATGGACAAATTGAGTTGTCATATTTTTGTGGGGGAATCTTATCAAACATTATGCTTGAGTGGTCAGAAGAAAAAACTTTACACCTTTGTACAAAACAAGACATGCTTCACAAACTGGTAAGCTGGGCCTTAATTAGCCTTGACTAGTATAACTAAAATGAAATTTCATTACCCATGTACAACATTGTCGTGTAGTCAAATCGGTCCGAATATTAAAATCAGTAAGCACAAAATTATTTGAAATGTGGGACAGACAGGTGGAGTTTAACATGGAACTATTTAGGGCTTGAACTCAGACAGGCCCCAGTTGCTCAAAGGCTGGATAACACTATCCACCGGATAAATCACTATCCAGCGGATAAGTGTTAACAAAACAAACCACGCTATCCACTGGATAGTGATTTATCCAGTGGATAGCATTATCCACCTTTTGAACAACCCAGGCCAGATCTTTGCTGAACCTCACGTTTGCAATTCTGGGACAGGGAGTAATGATGGTAGTACGGCCAAACCTCTGTTAAATAGCCACCTATTTAGCATCCACCCCTTATAAAGTGGCCAGTTATCAAAACTGATATTATTATCCAACTCTGCTTCGTAGAGTACAAATAACACGTGGAACGAGTACAAATATCACATGATATTTGTATTCGTCTCATTCCTACTGGCTGCGTAAAGGTTAAAAAACTTGGCAAGTTAGAATTCTGGGAAAAGAAATTCTTCGATAATCTTACAGCACAGCTCGTAAAAAATACCCGGTAATACTACACACGTAACGGCTGAGAAAAATGTTAAAACGCATGTTTATTATCATTGTCTTGACGTGATTCTCTATTAACCCGATGGTAAAAAATATTCAAAGTGCATGACCCTCTATTACGTGGCCACTGCCCATTTCCCGAGGGTGACCCACTTAGTAGGGTAATGCTGTAATTTCAAATCAACCTCGTGCTGCTGCTCTATTTACATCACGTTTCTTTCATCAGGAACAATCTGTACAAAGCTGGGAATTTCCTGCCAAGGAGCTTGTTGCCTATAGGTAGGTATAGAGTTGTGTGGATTATAATTTTTTGTGAGCATTCTAAGATGTTCTCAGTGATCACAATACAATGGCAGCAAGAGGATCACAACAGGACACCCAACATGGCTAGTCAGGCACAAGTAAAGATTCAAATTTGGCTGCATCAGTATTCTTATAATTTATCGTAATGCTAAGCCTTCTCAGTTATACATTGTCCAATTAGCCATCATTAGTCCTTGTCACGCCATAGGACGCATAAGCCCTTACAAGTCTGATTAGTAGTATGTTCAGCTTGAGAATTCAGCTTTAGAACTTAGTATGCTGGACAAAACTCTTCGGGATTGATATTTTACAACAAAAAATGAAAACAAGCAAAGCGATGCAACTAATTTTTTGATTGTCTTAAACTTTATTGAATTCCACATGTGGAAAGTTTTTTATATAGATCACACAAGGAAGACTTGCATTACAGTGTATCTAAATTTGCAAACTGAATCACAAAAGTACGGAAAATTACATGACTTCTGAGAAGAAATAGTTATGGTTTATATTGACCACGTAGTGTTAGACCAGTGTTGTTGTGCGAAGAACATTGTTACGTGTTTGTGGATTTTTTTCATGGATTCGACAAGATGGCATGAAGAAAGAGGGATAATCCATTTAAGCAGCCTTATAATCCTGTGATACATCAGCAGTTTAGAAAATCAAAGTGATGCTACCACTGAAGGGCCACAAGGGAAACCGAACAAAGTTATTGCAAGCTGTTATGCAAGAAAATGTGAGAAAATGGCAAGCTCCTGGTAGATGAGCCCAGAATCAGGTCCAGAAACCTTCCTATAAGCACAAATAGCAGTGTCTGAGGCTCTTGGCCGAGAACGCTGTAACACAGCAGTGTTTTGTGCAATTGTGGCCTGTACAAATCGTGAGCTACAGGCAGCCATCTCATCACAACCGATCTAGTGTCAAGATCAAGTCTTTCTCGTGCTTTCTTGTCAAACAAAATCCACCAAGATGTAAGTCTCTATGCAAAACAGCACTTCAAATGTGACTCTCTTTTTGCAGAAATCACATGATTATGCATACTTTTGTGACTCGGTTACCAAATTATTTGGGTCACTTTGTTGTCATTTTTTGTTGTAAAATGTCAATCCAGAACAGTTGTATCCAGCATACTATACAAACCCAAGACCATGTGTATGTTTTTTGTTGGGTAAATGAGAAACTCCTCTTTATGTGCATTATTATGCTTTAAACTTGTATCTGTACAATTTGTTTTGATTTCTCTCAGGTCATTTAACCCATTTGTTCCGCTTCTTCATTGCCCCATGCCTGCAGTACAGATGTGGGCCCTGTGGGGAATTCACCATGTCTGCTCCAGAAATGGTAGGCAACTCCAGGCATAAACTCAAATCAAACTGAAATTGTGTAGAGCTCCTTTTCCAAAGTAGTCAGAGACTACTCTCCAAATTGAATTATTATGGAATTCAGGGAAAGACACTCGCCTGGATTAGTTTTTGGCTTACAGAGAGAATTCAGCGTGTGGTTGTGGATGGGGAAGCTTCTAGCTTTGTTAAGGTCACCTCAGGAGTACCGCAGGGTACAGTTTTGGGTCCTCTTATGTTCTTACTGTTTATCAATGACATTCATGAGAATTTAGATAGTACCTTGAGACTATTTGCTGATGATGCATTATTATACAGATCAATCAACACAATGAATGACACTATTATCCTGCAGAATGAATTTGACAAATTAGTATCTTGGAGTAAGACATGGCAAATGCAGTTTAATGTAGCTAAATGTCATACAATGAAGATATCTAGGAAGAAGGAACCTGTGTTGATAGATTATTACATCAATGGCCAAAAGCTGTCTCCCGTGAAGAACCATCCTTATCTGGGAGTCATGTTATCTAACGATCTAAGATGGAATTCTCATGTGGAAAATATTGTGGCCAAAGCAAATAAGTCACTTGGTTTTGTAAGACGCAACCTTTACCCTTGTTCTGAAAGAACAAAGCGTTCAGCTTATGTAACCATTGTGAGACCAAATTTGGAGTATGCTACTGCTGTGTGGGATCCATACAGACAAGAACACATTGATTCAATTGAAGCAGTCCAGCGGCGTGCGGCCAGATTTATCAAAAGAGATTATAAGAGAACTTCTTCCGTTACAGAAATGCTACAGTCATTAGATTTAGAACTTTTAGAGGATAGACGTAAAGCCCACCGATTGAATATATTTTATTTAGCACTTAACAACTCTATTGCATTGCCTATACCTGATTATTTTTCACCCAAACAACGTTTTACTAGATCATTTTCTAATGATTCATTTATTCAAGCCAATTGCAATCATGATTATTATTTTTATAGTTTTTATCCAAGGACAATAAGAGACTGGAACTCCCTACCAAACGGCATTCGTGCCAGTGTGGATTTTTTCATCATTTAAAGATCACTGTTTCTCAGTTATTAGAAACAATTGACCGCTGTAATTTATTTCATTTTATTATTGGTATTGTTTTGTATTTTTTTTATTTATCAAGAAATAATTTTATCATTTGAAATTCTAATATATTACTGTACATAATTTTGCAAGTTTTTATTATTATTATTTATATTGACTTGATGCGAAAGCGTTGTCAATTAATAAATGTAGATGTAGAGTCAGTCAAAATATTTCCTGTGTGAGGCTAGCGATGGTACTCAATCTTTACCCATGATTTCCAGAATGGACAGAGCTAAGAAGTAAAACTCCTCATTAGCCTCCTTATTCTCATGGTTTTCCCTCCTACTACGTACATACCCTAAATCCTCGATTAAGCGCCTCCCCTCGAATTAGCAACCCCTTCAAAAAAGCGCCCCTCCTGTTGGCCAAAATTTAAAATAAGCGCCTCCCCTTGAATAATCACCCCCTCCCCTCCCCTCCCCCTGTTTTATGGAAGAGTACTGACACAACAGAGGATGTATAGTTCTGATCGTGTTCAATCACAAGCAATTATTGACTCATTCAAGCATTGCACATTGACTGGCGCAATGGATGGTAGTGAAGATCTGCTGATTCATTGCTTAAAGCTCAACCAACCTTGTGCAGCAGGCCTCGACCTATGTGGTTCTTCAAGAGAGACAGGATACTTCTGAGGGAGTGACACATACTTACAAAAACCCTGGTCCTATCTGACCATGATTTGGGAAAAATTAAATAAGTGCCCCCGTTAATTAAGGGCCTCCCTCAATTAAGTGCCCCCGTTTTCTAAATTTGAAATGAGCACCCTGGGTGCTAATTTGAGGATTTACCGTGTGTAACAAGCAACAGAACTTCCAGCTGTTGTATTATTATTATGTTGCAGACATGAGGATCAAGTGCGTTCACCGACACACTACATGTTCAGAGTGCTTACATACTATACTGTAAAAACAGTCCAACATTTCACAGATAACCCCTATTGACATTGATGAAGTTTTTTTTTATGTTTGACTGTTTTTACCACATTTTTAATTAGCACTCTGAACATACATTTCACGGGTTTTTTTGTCAGTTAGTTCATAGTTAATAGAGGGGAATGGTTATGAAACCCAACAGATTTCTTTTTTGTAGGTTTTTGTTCGCTTTTAATTTTTGGTCTTGAACATGCACAAAACACAAGAGTTGTTTACTCTGAACTAAGGAACTAACCAATGAAAATGTTTTGGTTACGTAATTCATGCATAATGTATAAGCTAAAAACAGAAGATTGTGCACGGTTGTGCACCTTCCAACCTAAATCTTGGCATCTTTGTTTGCTCCTTTGATGTTTGCCAGGCTTCATAACCATTTCCCTCTATAAACTATGGTTAGTTTGAGTAGTACATGTAATATATCAAACACAAAAGACTACTTTTTACCACATTTTCCAAATGCCAGGAAGAGGGTTTAGACATGATGCATAGGAGTATTTTTGACAAACTTTGCGGTGTTTGGAAATGTGGTCGAACACTGTCTTGAGTGTTTGATGTATCTGCTCAATGGAAACTAAAACTATGGAGAAAAGAGAAAGAAAAGCAGAAATGCTTATTAAGATCACATATCCAAACACCATGATTTCTGTTCATGATTTCTTTTTTGCTTAAACTTGATGAATTAGAGAACTACACACCAAAAATCTATTTGAGGACAGTCGTGCACTGTACTCATTGTGACTCGGATTGTAGAGCAGTAGACATGTATTCAAATGCCATGATTTGTAATCATGCAAGCCATTGATTTGTTGTTTTTCATTGATCAGGATTTGCAGTGTAGCTGTTATCATTATATTTGATCTTCATTAAAATAACAGTAATGTTTACAAGACTCTACCTGATCAACTGGCTTTAATTTTTTTGTGTGTCTTCTCCAACAGGTCCACGTTACATTCCTCTTCTTGTTGAAAGTGGAGCCATGGAGATTGTTCAGGAAATTTGTAATACTCCATTTAATGGCGAGCTGGCACAGAAGCTTATAAATACTGTGACAGATTTTCAGTCATCTAGAAAGTGACTAATTTCAATTGCTGTTAAACAGATATTGATCATGTTTTTTTTTTGTATTTTATTTAAGGAATAGAAAACATGTGCTGTGTTTCTATCGAGTTATAGAAACACAAGTGAAAGTTTGGGAGAACGAGAAATGCTGTGGGAACGAGTGTTCCCACAGCTTTTTTCGAGTTCTCCCAAACTTTCACTTGTGTTTCTATAACTCGATAGAAACACAGCACATGTTTTCTAGAAAATACCGCGATGAAGGAAAAGAAAAACAACTTGTCTACTTCAATCATCGAAATGTAAATTCTCTTTGTTCGCGCCATCATTACGTCAACAGCTCGTGCTAGTTCTGTGTTTCTATTGAGTTATAGAAGCACGGTTTTAAACCAATCAGCATGCGTATTTGCTTTGGGTTATGTTCTAATGATTTTTGTTGATTAAAGTTTTTACAAGAAATTATTATAGAAAACAAACCTGGCTGAATATAATAAATTACATAGGTTTTTTTTACTTCAGTATTTACAAATATTATTAGAAAAGAAAAGAAGAAAACCGCTGTATATAAAAAAAAAAACTACAAGATACCAGATGAATTGCAATTACTGATTTGGTAAAAACTTTTTCCACTAAACATCGTGAAAAGTTTGCTTACCATTTGATTCAGCAATCGTAGTTTCAATTTGATATATTGAGGCTACTTTTGCAAGATAGGTTTTTAATGACGGAGGATAACCTTTATTTTGGCAGGAGTAAATATGTTGTTTGGCCAGAATCAAGAAATGATTGAGTAGATGAAAATCTGCTTGCCTTTTCCAAAGTCCAAACATTTTGTCAATATTGAACAGGTTAATTAAATCCTGCCAAAACTTGTTCGAGTAGTCACATTCTATTAAAAGGTGTTCAATAGATTCACTTTCTCTTTTGCAAAATGTACATAAAAACGAAGGTACAAGGCCGATTTTATGGAGAAACTTATTCTCGCTAAATACCTATGTAGCACCTTAAACTGAAATTTGTGTGATCTGGAATCTACAGTCACTCTGAAGGGAATACGATATATCTCTTTCCAATCTAGTTGATAATTATATTTTTCCGAATATTTTAATTGTGCGGTTGGTATAATCTCGACCTTTGAGTGGACTTCTTTTTGTAGTAAACTACATGGCTATCAAGAAATTGTATATTTTTCAGTAAATGTAGAAATGGAATAAATTATTTGTCTCCTTTGAATTTGTTAGTCATTTGAATTGTTGTGCCCTCGTATTGTTAGACCACTTTGTTCTGAGTTCGTCTACAACAGGTGGTCGCAACCGGAGGTTCAACTGTTGCTTACTGTTTGGCATAACAAAATCCTTTCAATAAGGTTTGTCTCTTTCTGTGGCCCAATAGAAAAATATTGTTAGTTCTACTTAAAAGCTGCTCAAAAGTAGCAACCTCTCAAAACTTGTGACCCTCCAAAAGCAGTGTGATAAGAAAAAGCTACCACATTATTCAGAAGTAACAAGTGTCATTACCTACCGTATTGTATGTTATTTAACTAAATGATACATACTGTACAATTTAATCTAATTTGTTAATTGGCAATCTATGTTGTGAGCAGTTGTGTGTTCAACCTTCACGGTTACTGTTTAATGTATATCCTGAGCTTGCAAATTATTCTGGGAAATCAAGTTACAAACATGTCAGCACGTTTACCGAGTCTAAAGGTCGGCACACAAAAATGGGCAAGTCTCAAAGGATGTGTCCCTTCAAAATTTCTGTTTACATTTGTGTGAACTGTTTTGAGACTATTCCATGCAACCAGTCCATTTCACACTTTGCGTAAGCTCTTCAAGGAATTTGTCACTTAATGCCTGACAAGTGTAAATAATCATCAGCTTCAACAGTAAATTGCTTTGAAAAAAATTGCCATCAAATCAACTTTGGAAGTTTCTTCAGTCTTGAAATGTCTAAAATCTGTGAAGTATTTTCATCTTTGTTGGCGGGCTCAGGAGTAGGGGGTGGGGCTTTACACCCTTGAGATTCCAGAGAGGTGTGGAGCCCTGATCTCCCATTAGTAAAGTTTCCCTCTCTCTTGGACGCAGTAACACCAGTTCTTTCATCATGTTTGTCATCAGAATTTCCAGAATGTTTTGGGGCTAAGCTATATTTTCCCAAGTAATCTTTAGTTGCCATGGATAAGTTGTTCCAAGTATAGTCCACAGCAGAATAAGACATTGAATCGCGAAATGTTACAGCTCTGTCACGGCTGTGGTGTTTGTGAGGTTTGCTGATTTTTTGAAGTTCTTGCAGCTGATTGTCGTTGAGGTATTTGAGATCTGATTCACTGAACACTTCATCTAGAGTATCATCTGTGGTGAGTGACAGGTAATTGATGCGCGGATGATCTGGTATAAAGCTTAAAGATGCTGATCTTTGAAGAGGCCATTGCTTAAAGAGAGTGCTGGCAGATGTCCTGAATACAAAAGAAATGAAACACGGAGATTAACGGAGCTCAGTCACTGGATTTTTTAAATTATTTTGGCCACATACAAAAATTGAAGGAAAGCTGAAAATAGTAGTTTACTAAGATAAAAAAACACCAATGAGATAATAATATTTTATTATTATGATAAAAATATTAGTATAATAATATTTTACTATTATGATAGACCATAAAGTAACAATGATGGGTAAGGATGGAGAAGATTAACACAGATTACAAACAAACTTGAAAAAAACTAAGCTAAACTTTACAACAGGTACAAACTACAATGGAGCTCCTTTACCTCAAGTAAGAGACCTGAAAAAGTGGGGACTGAAAAAGTGTCTTAGGAAAGGTGTTCGCTTATTGGTTGGTGATTTAGAACTTTCAGTGTTTGTGTATGGCTGTGACAACGACTTAGTGTTGTGAGAACTACTCTCCTTTGCAGTTGATAATTGGGTTGTTATGCAATGCTTATTAGTTGTAAGAAGCGTTGCATCACTGATGACATATAATTTATGCAAAGGAGATTGATGATTATGGTAGCACTTACTTTGCAGTTTCTTCTCCAGTTTCCATAGCTGTGGCTTTCATCTTTTCTAACTCTTTCATCGTTGCCATAACAACTTCTTCTCTTGTTGCATAATGGGGTGTGGCAGGCTCAGTTGGATCAGATTTCTGGGTTGGGTCTTGAAGAGAACAGTTGTCTTGAGCTTGGTGATCAAGAATAGTTTTGACTTGGTCCTAGAAACATTCGGGAGGTCAGCAACAATTTTTTACCTTTAATCCATGAAATATTTTTGCTGGCGTGTTATTGGACCAAATGTGTCATGTTGCTGAATATGCCCCAGCTAAAACTGGGGAATATCTGAGTGACACTTCCCACTTTTCAAAACTGCATGTTGCCAAAAATATTTCAAGAATAATAAACACAGTGGCCTCCATTTGGTACGAAAATGTGCTCGGATATTTTTTCTTGGACATTATGTTAAGTATTTTCATGCAAAACTGAGGTTAGTGGATTTTTCTGTCAGACCAGTGCATTTTAAACAACACTTCCCCAATGCGCAATTGTCTTCTCTGGAAGTTTTATTTGGCAAATTAAAAAGGGCATTAAGAGAAGCTATTGGGCAAAAAGGTAAATTCAAAGGAACAGAGTACATTGTAAATGAATATATAGTTACCAGCAGGTTGTCATAGAACTGACGTTCATTTCTTTGTAACGCGCTGACATGATTAGATTTTCTTCCTTTGTTTTCATCTTCTCTGATGTCCTCCTTGTCTGTCAATTGTGATCCAGATTCTTTCTGTCTCTGTTCCATAAGAACACTTGCACTCTCGCCTGAGTTATGGAAAAGTCCAACTTTTGGTTAAATATTCTTTTTGTCCTTATTTATAGGCAAAATGTTTAAACCTGAATTGCAGTATAAACTAAGGATCAGTTCACCTTTTGAATATTTTACATCCGTGTAGTACAGTAGACTTGTGTGAAGTCAACAGCTTAAATTATTAAAAATTTAAAGAATTGAGCTTGCCAGTTATTTAGCACACCTAGTGAGAGGTCATTTATGACTCAATTTTGGTTCACTGGTGATAAGAGATGGCAGGATTTCTACTCTCAATGGATAGGTGCTACTAGTTCTTCAAGGTGAGTTACCGCTCACCTAGCATTTTGTCAAGTTTTCCTCACTGACAATAATTATTTCCCATTATTCAAACTCATACTACCATTAAGTGAAAATTTCTGTTAAGCACTGGCACTACAGGGAGAGTGGTGGGTGTCTGTTCAATGCAAAGCCTGGCACAGCATTTCAAGTCTCAAACTGCCATAATATCTCACACTTGAACATGTATAAGTAGTCTCAAAAGTAGAAATATTAATTTGACCACACTCTTCATTTCAGGTATCCATTTTCATTGAGAGACTTCTGCTAAGAATGCATTTAACCCATTTTCAAGACATTCTAAACTGTCATGACCTCTGATTCAGTTTCAAACCTGTATTAAACAGAAAAAAGGTGTTCTCGTATTGATCAGAAACTAAGCTGACATAAATTGTTACATGACTTTCTCAAACTCGGTAATAATCCATCAAGTTTAAAAAAAGGGAAATCATGACATGACCATTTATTGCAACCATAGTGTTTGTATATCTGATCTTGATTAGGATAAATTTCAATCTGTATTATCCTTAGTTTAAGTTTTGATTGAGAAGATATATCTAACGCTCAAGACAGTGTTTGACCACACTTCCAACCACCTCAAAGTTCATCAAAAGTTTTTTTTACGATAACTGCAGAAATTCTCGCGCGCTCATTGGCTAATTTTTATCGTCAATATGCGGACAGACACATGAATTTGAAATTTGTGCGACGCGTCAGAGAGCAGGCAATTCGATCATTTGTTATCGTAAAAAACAAATTGATGTCAGTTTTTAATGAGTCTGTCCTGTTATTGACAATGAATTTCGTCATCACATTGTCAAAGTAGTCTGCGGATCCACTCGGCTATCACCTTGTGGATCCACAGCTACTTTGACAATGTGATGACGAAATTTATGATCAATAACAGGACATACGCATGAAAAACTGACGTCAATTTGTTAATTTGTGTTTGATACATGTATATTGCATCATCATACCTAATACAGGACTGGTGAAACTTGTTTCCATGCTTCGTCTTTCAGCTTTTTCATTTGGACTGGGACTATTCACACCTGACTGACTATCAACAAAGCTTGGAATGTCCACAGCATGTAAAGAGGAAGCCAGTGTTTGACTCGGATCATCAATCTCTAGCACTTGATTGGCTAATTCATCAGGATTGACTGTTAAGTTAGACCTTTGCGAGTGTTTTGTGCTCCTTTGCATTGCTTCAGGGATGGACATCTCACTGGTTGGCCCACTTGAGGTTGACAAAGACCTGGAATGCAAATGTTTCAAGTGCGAGAAAGTAAGCTAAAGCTTTGTTTTTCAGAGCACTGTTCAACTACTAGGTAACAAATTGATGACTCATTTATTTTTTAACACTAAAATTATTATTTTCACTAGTATCCCAAGAATACCTGGAAGCAAATGATTCTGTGCAAACAAGAAGCACTTTTGTCTTTGTGTGTTGTTTCTCATTGTATGTTTGGACTCATGTCAGTCTTGTGCTACTGCCTATTGTATTAAAGCTTTCACTGTAAGTTAAGACCAAGCGTAAGGGTTGTTTCTTTAAATTATGATTAATGGTATTCCAGGATTAAAATTAGCAATTGTTTTATTCCTATTATTTTGAAGTATTGCAGTATCATAGTTCAAGATTAAGAGGAAGTGATGTAAGAAATGAAGGACAATACAAAAGGATAAGTAGTCATGTTTTTTTTGTAAAAAAAAACAACTCAAGTTGCAGTTGACTCTAAACCTGAATTAGTTTTACAATGCAGTCAGACAGACAATTGAACAGGCAAGTAATCCAGCATTAGTGTGCTGCTTAGTCTAAGTCATTGGACAGTGTCTCTCTGTCTGTCTGTCAGACAGTCAGTCAATGGTTTAGTCACTAGGTATTAAGTACATTGTAGCTGTAGTGTAAATGTGGTCTTCCTACGAACCCTTTTCTACGATTCATTTCCTTTTCTTTCATTGGTGATGTGGCAGCTGACCTCTTGCCGCTGGGCTTCACAGGAGACCCAAGCAACAGACTAGCACCTGTGTTGGTACATGCGGTTTCCATGGAAATATGAGAGTGGTCAGGTGATCTGTTGTTGCCATGGGAACTTCCAGAGTGAGGAGTCCTGGGAGGTGTCAGCAAGGTGTTAGGTGCAGGGAGGAGTGGTGCATTTTGTTGTTGCAGTAACAATTTGATCTGAAAATAATGAAATAAGTTCGCATTTCATTCACGGCATATCATTTTTTAAGCAACATATTGCATCAGAAATGTTTCTGCTAGTACCTGTTCTTGAAGTTCTCTTAACTGAGCCTCTTGTCTAATAAGAAGCTGATAAGGGTCTGGAAGGGTCTGCCTCTCTGTTGGTATCAGCTTTGTAGCGACACCATCTCTAACTTGCTTATTTCCCTGAAATGTTCCTTCTTGGTGCATTTGGACATCACTGTTTCCTTCTCTGGATTTTGGTTGTTGTCTCTCATTTTCATTAGTCTGCTGTTGTGCACTGCTGTGCGATATAACACCTGCAGTGTTGTTGAGCCTCTCCTTTTTACCACAATGTTCTTCATTGTCCATAGGACAAGAAGATATTTCATCCCTGATTTCAGCTCTTCTCTGTGTATGAAGATATTCATGTTGTGTTTGCCCATTCCGATCTATGATAACACCAGCTGTACTGCCAAGAGACTCACGGTCTGTTTTACTTACACTCCCGACCGGACTTGTCGCAGTGATTTGAAGTTCTAGTTCTGTTTCACTCAGGCTTTTGTTTAAAGTTCCATCTGGTGTAGCCTCTTCAAAAACAGTCTCTAGGAAAGGCTTTTCTACATGATTTCCTTGTGCAGGAAAGCTATAGTCCTCTGTCAGTCTGACAAGCTGCTGCTGGTCAACATGTCTGTCACTATTTTCTTCACTGTGCTGCTTTGACGAGACCATCTGAAATGCTCTGCTATCCACACCTTCAGAGCCTTGTGGCTTAGGTCTCACCATTGGATTTGATGTTTTCTGTTTTTGCTCATCATTTCTCAAGTCAATTCCATGAAATGCAGTAGGTCCTTTTACAGATGTCTGAGATCCATTCCCTTTAGATTGGGCAGTACTATGAACTGAAACAGTTGCTTGTGATCTCCCTTGTACTATTTGACCTCGACTATTTCCTCTCCGATTAGGAACTTCAACAGCAGTTCTTTGTTCTTGGTGAGACTTTTGAGGTAACTGAGTCTGTTTTGGACTCCTTACTCTGGTGTGAGTTTGATTTGGAGGTAAAATTTGTTTGAGAGGTTCCCTTGATGGTGAATTCGGTGGAGCTCTGGCATTCCTAACTTGCTTTAACCGTTCCTTCCCTTTTACTAAACCTGTAGGGCTCTCCTTTTGAAGGTTTGTGTGATCATTTTCTTGGTCATGTTGCAGTTGTTTTCTTGGCAGGTTCTGAGGTTTAGTTTGCTGTGCATGTTGTTTTGGATGTGGAAGGATCTGCTGATTTGCATACCCCTGTTCCGAGTGTCCTGCTGAAACTTGTTCATCAAAGCTGAGTGACAATGAAGTGTCTGTTACTTCTGGTAACACAAACTCCTAAAGAGAGAAAACAGATCCATATTTAATTTATTTGCTTAAATCTGCTTTACTGTGAATCTGTCATTTTTAGAAAAATTATTACCCCTTTAACAGTAAAGTTTACGTTGGCTGAAGTGGTCAATATTGCAGAAGCTTAATATCCTGTTTCTGTGCCATTACACAGTTTTCTACTCCTCCCTTGGATGGAATGCTCACCAACCACAGGGGTTACTCCCAGCATTAATTTTGGATGTACCTCTAAATACACCTGGGTGGGGAGTGGCACTGTATGCAAGAGTGAGTGCCCAAGGATAACACACGATCCTCGCCAGGTCTTGATCAGAGGTCTAACCACTGGGATGCTGCATCTCCCACCTAAATGAGTAAGTCCTGCCAGTATTTCTTTTTGTTGGATCGCAAATGCTGTCGCAGGGATGTAGCTAAAATTTTGTACAGGTGGAAATGTATACTTAATAGGCAGGTATTTTGAGTCCAAGCCACACAATTTTAAAACCTGGGCACCGTTTTTCAGCTCGGAAAAATCATGTTGACAGACGGGTATTTTCCCCGGCTCCCGGCTATTATCTACATCACTGTGATGTCATTCACCATGTTTAAAGTGCCATACCTTTAAAAACATTTGTTTTTTCGCCTTGGATTTTAACTTCTGATGAAACATTTTTAAGATGTCACTACTGGTGAACAAGTCTTTAACAATTTGTTGAATGATGTACAAAGTAAATGCCCAGGAATTGGTTCTCTGCTAAGCGAGAGCTCTTTCTTTTGCTGAAACTCACTCTTTCAGGGGCTTAAAAGAGGATATGTGATACTTGAATTTACGAGAGGTGCTAGGGTGCCACGGTTACTTGTTGTATAGCCTGTTTTGTTCCCAAGTCTGTTACCTGTATGTTTTGAGGATGAGGAGATGGAGAGGGCCTGGGCACTGGACTTGGTTCTTCTTCCCTGGACCCTTGTGCTGGTGAAGTCATCAGTTGGTTTTGATGAGAACTGACTTTATCCTGATTCAACCTGAATGAAAATACTAGATCTTACAATACACTGTAAAAAGAATTTTGACTAGTATTAAACAGTACTTACAGGGATTATAGAGCCCTTACAGCTGAAAAAGGCACACAGGTCTCTTGCTCATACTGCTAAAGGGATACTTGTGTTTCTGCACCATTAAGTAGCCAGGAGAATTGCTATTGCCGGGCCTGGATTGTTTTTTCAGGTTTCGCTAACAGACTGCCAGTAATCATTTAAACACCTTGCTGGAGAGATGTACTGTGAGAGTGTAATGTCTTGTGAAGGATATAATGCAATGACCTGGGCTAGTGCTTGAATGTGGATCACTCAATCCAGTGTCCAACATAAATTTAATCATTTGGCTCCAAACGCATTTCCCCTTTACACTGTAGCCTGCACTCCTTTCGGCAACCCTGTACCTTTTTAGAATAAGAATCAATTTGTGTCTTCAGAAGCCAAATTTTATCCCATATTTTAAGAGAAAAATAATCATTTTTTTTCTAGTAAGGCTTTTTTGTAAGACAAGGATGCTTTAAAACAAAAATATAAAGCTCAGGGTCTCCTCAGGGACACTTCTCTGATAATAAGTACCATCTACAAGACTGTTTCTTCACCCACCTTGTTTGTTTATGTTCCTTTTCCCAGATATCCACAGCCTTTTCAAAAATACTCCTGCCCATTCCTTCAGGAGCTGGCAGCAATTCAAAACACAGTGGCTCAGAAGAACTGGGACCAAGTGGCTAAAAGAAACGATTTCAAACACCAGGTCATTTGATTATTAATCTTTAATTTAATGTGCACATTGATTAGTTACTTACTTGGGTTGGTTTAGGTGTAATCAGTGTGCAAAGAAAGTGTCCAATAGGTTAGCTGAGCCGGGTCGTTCAAAAGTCGGTTAACGTTAACTTTTCTTGCATAAAATCTTTGTCACTGCTTAATGTCACTGCTTAATGTCACTGCTTAATGTCACTGCTTAATGTCACTGCTTAATGTCACTGCTTAATGTTTTGTGTAGTTTGAGATTACTCTAGCTCTAAACGGAAGGACAAGCAATACTTACAGAAACCTCACTGGAAAGTTATAAATAAACTGAAGTCAAAATTCTCACTAATCCTTGGTAAGCTTAATTGGGCTTTCAAGAACCTGGCCTGGGCTGCTGGATTTGCAGTCAGGCCAAGGGATTGTGTCCTTCACCTGACCAACAGGAGAGTGAGGTTTCTTGTGGGAACTTTTTGAAGAAATTCAAATTATGTGAATATGGTAAGAGGTTATTTTTTGGGGGAGAGGGCTAGTGACAATGACTTTTGGGCTAGTACATTGTTTAAGCAATAGAGCACTTTTTCTGTGTTTTGATAGCCTCATCTAAACACGAGGAGGGTTGGGAGAATTCAAGACAGTTCTGCAAACCCTCGAGTACGTCTCAGGTTTGCCTAACTTTAGAGAATTCTCCCAACCCTCCGAGTGTTTAGATGAAGCTATGTATTGTAAACACAGAAAAAGTGCTCTATTGCTTTTATAAAATAATTGTCAAAAATATGCACAAGTCTAAAACGTCACAACCGTATTTACATACTCTCATCTAAACACACCTATCGACCAATGAGAGCATGCGTCGTGCCTCAGTTATTTTATAAACTGTATTACAGCTTGTCCCAAAGGAAAGCCTGAAAATGTAGTGGTTATTTTTTTCACCCTGATAATGAAATCTGCAACTTTATTTTTTTCAGTCTCCTTCAAGTGAATTTGCTTTTTTCACCCATGACCTTAATTCTTCACTCTGTTAGTCAGCAACCTTTCTTCTACCTTCTTCCGCCTGGTACCAACCCCATCCCAAGAGCGTTACAGTCAATGCTTTCTGAGATGGCTCCAGGTACGCAACACTAAGCAGGCTCCAGGGTAAGTTTGCTTCTGATGCCATGTTAGCACAATGTTTGGATTATTAACTTAAACTTAGTGTATTGCAATATTATTATTTTTACTCACTGTTTCCAAGTGCAAATTTTCATAACAGCTGTAGAACTCAAATGTTTTCCCTTCAAATTGTTCCTGTTTGCCATGAGGAAAAAAATACACTAAGTGACTGTTTGACTTCAGTTGGTACACTTAGTGACTGGGCCAAAATAAGTTTCTCCTCCAAAAGAAAGATGTACATGTAAGCAATTTGACGAGTCTCGTAATTGTGACATTGCTCTGCAGGGATGCATTTTGTAGTGTCAATAAAGTCTCTGACTAATTATTGTTATCCACAGTGAAAAACCTTCTAAAAGATGCTTCAGATCTTTTTTAAAAAAAATAGAAATCATTACAGGATCTTGGCATATTTCAAGATCCGAGGTTGATTTTCCACACTCTTTAAGCAACCCTTTCTAGAAGATCTTAAAAGAACCTTGTAATCAATCTTTGAAGATCCTTGAAATGTTTTTTCCCGGGATTATTAATTCTTGCATAGAAAATGATTTACCCGAGTTACAACCAGACACCTAAATAGACAACTGCTGAGCTATTTGAGCAGTAGGGAATTTTTTATTGAATCTCAGGTGTGTCTTGTGGGATGAATTGAGTACCAGACAAGAGACTGACATATTGGTCTTTCAGATTACCAGAGGTAATTACACTATACCTGATCTTGACGGCATTCCCAGAACTCTGGTGTACCTCTCACAGGAGAATACAAAAGTAGAAGAAAGGAATTTGGAGGTGCAAATACCCTGAGGAATAAATAAAAACAGTAAATCCTGGACTTTGCAACCAAGGCCCCTACTCTCAGTTACAATAATGGTAATTTAGACTAGACAACTTTCATGTACATGTATGGAGAAGAAAAGATCCATCCTTCCATGGCATTAGCTTTACTTTGCACTAATTAATGTATTTTTCACAGTCATGGTGTTTAATTTAATGATAGAAATGAACATAAAAAGGTTCCAGCAGCATAGTCTCTGAAAAGTGTCACATCTATTTTCACTTACCGTTGCTGAATAGCAGTTGAATGGACAAAACGTAGACAGCAGGCCCATACAAATGGATGGTGAATGTTGTAAATTCCACTAACCCAGCTGCAAATTGAAATAATCAAAATACATATGTTCACTGGTAAGGTTACAGCAATTCTTTAAAACAAGCGAAAAACTATTATCATGATGTCTTGACAACGACAGTTGTGTGCTCAGAACACAACTTATTAGAATCTTTGTGAAAAGTGTTGCGCAACAGAAAATCACTCTCACAACAACAACTGGGTATTTTTAAAGTGCCCATATCATCAAAATTTTTATTTTCACATCTGATTCTATGTTTCATGCAATGAACGTCTGCGAAAAAAATTTAGATTTGGATAAAAAGTGATTTTTTCATGAAGTTTTAAAAACCTGAAAATCCTATTTTCTTGCGGTCGACCCGTGCCGCTGATCACAGCATCGACATGCTCAGAATTGTGACGTAGATTCAGGAACGTGTGAGTTCAGGCTTGACTTATCTCACTTGTTTTACCTCTGTAAATGTAGCTTCGTAGTCCATGCAAAATGCTCCTTTCCAGCATTTTGTATGAGCTACTAACTTACATTTACAGACGTAAAACAAGCGAGATGAGTCAAGCCTGAAGTCACGTGTTCCTTAATCTACGTCACAACTCATTCAAAACGAAGGGAAGACTGGTGCGAATGGTGGACCAAAATGGCGGCAAATTTGAACGATTTTAAAACTTCTAAAAAAGATTGCATTTTCTCCAAATCGAATTTTTCTTTCGCAGAAGTTCATTTGGTGCTATATAGAATCAGATAAGAAAATAAAAAGTATGACGATATGGGCATTTTAACAGTATATTGCAGACATACATTCCAAGGAGAGGTAATGAAATAGCCTTTGGATCAGACTCCAGCAACAACAGCAATTTCCTTGTGTGGTCCATAGTCAAATACCTGAAAATATAGAATACATCTAAAGAAAGATCTAAAACAAGAATACATCTAAAGAACTAATACACATGAGCAGAGAAAGCCCTGAACAAACATACTGTATGAGGCTTCAATAGAAAGTGTTTGAGTATAGACTTGGTTCTGGAAGTCAACATCAAATACTCCTAATAAAAATATTTATACAAATCAAGATAATGGGAAAGGAGATAACTGCCTTGACATGGAGCCTTATTCTTCTAACTTGTATATACCTGCAGTTGCAAAAGTAGTTCTTTCACAGTTACATACCCACATTTTGGAGCACCTTGAACCTCACTAAGTCTCAGGGGACCTGATAAATTCCTGGCAAGTGCTGTTGGAATGATAGGCACAGCTGCTACAGGGGTGACATTTATTCTTGTTCCCATAGTGATGGTACCACCTAACATACATACATGTAAGCAAGGAAAGGAATTTTAAGTTTAATGACACATCACATAGACATACCTGTACTGGACAGACAGTATAGATCGTTTTCACGTGACGTCATCATTTTCTAAAATCTAAAACTAGAGATCCACCAAAATCATCCTCATCAGGTATAAGAGGTGACATATTTATATCTGTTTACATAGCGTGCTTCGTTTGGAAACTAGAGCATTTTGAATTTCCCGGTTATGGAGGTGCGTGACACAAGGCTACGATCAAATTTGTTGAAAAATTATACTTATCTCATGATTTTGAGCCCAGTTAGAAGCTAAAGTGCTTATGAAAATACTTGTTTTTTCAGTACTGATAATCAGTCGCCCAGAAAGCCAAAGCAAGTTCCAGATGTTTACACTATTTTCCGGCTGCCATATTGGTGTACCATGGAGGTACACCAGCATGGCATTTTCATACTGGGCTCTGTAAATTCTGCGAATCATTTTGACGAATATCTGAAGTTTGGGGAAACGCACAGGGCTAAAACTCGGAGAAGTGTCTTATTTTTTTATCTTCTAGAACATCACAATTTCTTAGCTTTTTCCACTGGATAGTTTTCGATTTATGTTCTATTGCGTGACAGTGAAAGATTGTATTTCAGTTTTGGTTCCTGTGCAGGGAGCACACTTACAGTTGACATTGATTATGATCTCATTATCATCATCACTGTGCGAATGGCAGCAGACCTTCAAGCTCACAATGTGTGAAAGATTCATAGTTTCCTGACTGCTGATCCTACCAAACAGAACCTACAAAACAGTGTCAAAAACAATAAGAAGACTACAGTGTACATTATTAAACTTTCTCCTTGTACACTACAAGTTCAATCTTACATTATTTATCAAACTTGTAAAAATCTTCCTAATAAATTAAGCCCCCTCTTCCCCATTCCAAAGACAGTTCTTGCATATTCCGTTGTACACGTTTAGTTCTCTTGTTATAGATAGGAGTCCATCCTTTTCCAAAGAACATGTTTAATCTCTAATTCTTGTAACTTAATGATGAGAGAACTACATGCAAATGTGTATAACATTCAGTGATGAACTTATTCCCAGCCCCCTATCTCTGAGGTTGGGTAAATGAGGCTATTTGTATTACACCTGTATGCTCTAGTATATGCATGAACATGAATAATTGCAAAGGCAAAATCCCTTCCAAACCATAAACCAGTACATTTTTTGTAATGTGTAAAACTTATAGGGATTTCTGACTTAGACAGAGGTGCTTAATACCTGAAATGCCTTTTGAAATTCCTCCAATGTGTACGTTACAGAACTGTCAGCTCCACTCAGACCTTGAATTAACTACAACAACAACAGCTGGAAAATTAGACTCAGCAAAGTACAACAAATACTAGGCAGAACTACAGAACTACATTGTACATAATTTGGGGAGCTGGGATGGCACAGTGACGAGAGTGCTCGCCTCCCACCAATGTGTCCCGGGTTCGATTCCCAGACCCGGCGTCATGTGTGGGTTGAGTTTGTTGTTGGTTCTCTACTCTACTCCGAGAGGTTTTTCTTAGGGTACTCCTGTTTTCTCCTCTCCTCCAAAACCAACATTTCCAATTCCAATGAGATCCTGGAATGCACGGGCATTTCTGAACAAGTTCTTGTGAGCTCCTTGGTGCTCCGTGGGTAAACAAATTTACAATTTACAATATGCGTATGATGAGTCATGAGAGACACTAGCTACATCAGAACGGAGGAAGATCATTCAAGGTAGCCTTGGGCTGAAGTAATAAATAATTTAATAATAACTTACTGTTATGGGTACAATGTAGTCACCAGGTACCACAGTTGTGGGTACCTTCCTTTTAACTTTTGCTGTGCCTGCAACCATTGGCAAATATTGAGTAAATCAGCATATACAATCAGTTGTCTCAAAGATTTGGGTAGGCTGGACAGCAAAATATAGTCATGGATACTGAATAAGTGCATTTTATCTCACTGGTCTGTGACGTCCATGAAAAATGATATATCTCACATTTTTTCCACTTGAACCTTACTTGGCTAATAAGGATTCTCACAGAACTAACATGTAACAACAACTTTATGCCAATAAGTTACCATACCGGTAATGAATATTTACATGTAGAACCTGGGAATGAGAGTGATAGTAACTGAAATTAAGCAAGTTTAATGCTTTGTAAGTTAACACCATACCATTATTGACCAGCACTTCCCTGCCGGGATCAAATCTGTCAACTGTTACATCAATGCTGTCCTCTCCTGGAAGTTTTTATGAAGTTGCAAAAAAAAAATCATTATTATCTAACTGACTGTTATACATGCACAGAGCTTCTCCTTGTAAAGAAAATCATAAGTCCAGCAGAAAATGTTTATTTTATACTCACGTGAGTCTACAGAGACGCTGCCAACAAAGAAACACATAAAGGAAGACTTGCTTTGATTGACATGTCTGTGAGCCAAGCGCAAAGTCTTTTCATTGATATACAACCTCACATTCCTGAAAAAAGGGGTGGGAGGGGGTTAGTCAATACAGCTAAGAATTGCATACATGTAGCTCGTCATTGCAGACACTTACCTCTACTTGCTGCAACATAATTTAGGTAGATGTATAACAATTAAATGTACACTGCAGGACTCAAGTACACTGTGTATGTATTCAGTACACAAGATGTGTATGTATTCAGTACACAAGATGTACTTGATTGTTGAAAAAGGGGCCTAAAATGAGGTCAAGCCCTTTCTTGCACAAGAAAGGGGGTCCAGGGAATGGAGTGGAAGTGGAGCCTTTGTGGCCCTAAAGGTTTGCCAGCAGTTTTTTAGACACCTAAGTTAAGTTGGGTTGATGCTGTGAGAACACAACACAATGGTCCCCCATGCAGAATGTTCACCGAGATTTTGCCGAGATCTCAATGAAAATTCACCATTTTAGGTAACATATAGGCAATCTCGCTAACATTTTGAAAGACAAACATCATGGTGTGATCTCGGCAAAATCTCAGTTATCTCGGCAAGATCTTCGCCCAGGCCCAGCTACATGTAGGGTAAAAACCAAACTTATTGATCAGCATTCTTGTGTGCTAACTGTCAGACCTCATGGCCTCTCACAAATGGATCTAATGAAAACGACCAGTAGCAGTAATAAAGAGCATGCACATGAAGGCACAATGTTAGAACTGACCGTTTTGTTGTCAAATGAAGTGTTTCAGTGTCTCCTTGAGCAGTTCTGTTCCTGTGGGATAAACATTACACCACAAACAAAGTTATTATTATATTCAAAATTTAATGCTATAAATGTTTTAAGAGGTATTTCAATGGATTTAACTAAGGTTTATAGCTGTTTTATACTTACCACAATATTGATTGAGTTGCAGGGAAATTCAGAGGCTCAAGGGTAACGCCATTTCTTTGCATTCTGAAAAATGCATGTACAGTAGTACCACAACAAAAATGATTAAATTACTGTTTCTGCAATCAGAGACAAAACTGTTGAGACATTTTTGCAAATCGGACATTTGTGAATCATGTTACATGTAGGTTGGAATCAATTTCAAAACTACATGTACCTGTTACCTGGTAATGTTTTCTAACTAATTAATGGACTTCACACCATTGTTTGCAGCATCAACGGTTGGATAATACTTCCCATCAGATAAATTACCTTTTGTACAAAGCATAGTTTGTTTTGTATACCTTGACGTACACCTGACAGTTTAATATCTCTCTGTTAAATAGCATCTACCCATTGAATTGCTGGCTCCTAGCATGTTATGACCAGCCTTGTGCTATCCCAATAAGCCAGTTTTGAAATGCAATGTAACTTGCTCACTCAGCCTAATGACTGTAAATCAATACTCGCAAGAGAGGATTTAAGGGTGCACTGTTTGCTCATAACTTCCTGTATCGCATTACCCTGTGCATTTTGGGTGCATTCCTTTGGCATGATCCAGATTTGGACGACTGATCCAAGATCACTCATCATCAAAACTGACATATTCCTGTCCAGAGTGGATTAATTGGTTCTTTTGATGCACCACAATCCGAGTTATCTTGGATCATTGATCCTGATCCCAATCAGCCCAAAGGAAGGCACCCTTACTGTGTAATCCTACACATGTACCTCAAATATCCCTGTTCTCCAGCAACATCATCATGTTTGGAAGGAAAAAATGAAGATGGTTGCCCTCCAACGTGCCTGTTCATGCACTTCATTCCTGTAACAAGTCAGATTATGTTTAAATTACTTTTTACAGTTTGAATGTTGCTCAATATAAGTAACAAGAGATACTGATTGATGTAAATCTATCAGATTGGACAAATTAACCTTAAGATGTAAGCTTAAGCTTAAGGATCAGAAAATCTTCAGTCTGTAAGCTTACAATGTATATTCGATGAACTAAACTTACATGTACATTTTGCTGCAGGTAAAGCATGTTCAAATTTCGAGGGTCACAGAGCTAACACTGTTCTCCTTTTAAAACAGGTTCAAACCGAATCAACAGTGAGATCAGATCAAAGAATCTCGCCACGGAACTCGTTGAAATGAACACTGTTCGTGATGAAGTTGAAGCGAGCATCATGTAGCGATGATCATGTAAGTTTTGCAACACACAAAGTTTGAATTACAGTTTTCGCAGGAAGCAGGACATTACCTTCATAGAAGAAACTTCATCTTAGCTTCAGATCACCAGCAATTTTGTGGAATTTTACGTTTCATGTTGAAGACAACAACTGAACAACATTGCTTTCATCTCAAATATGCCGCGCAAACTTTTCTTGCAAAGTATGTCGAATGTTTTGATTGGTTGCCAGTGGCCAATCAACGGATCTTTTACATTTCAACAAACACACAAGGCAAGCATGACGTCACAGGTGCCATCTCGTGTGCTCGATGATAGTTATTACTTGTTGGAGCAGCGAGGAATTTTCTTGTTGAATCAAACATGGTTTACTGTACTGCGTTCAATTGCAACAACGATGGTAAAAAGATGAAGTCTTTAAGCTTCTTCCAGTTTCCTACTAATGAAAAATACCGCCAGATCTGGAAAGAGAAAGTCCGTCGCTTGAACTGGGAGCCGAACAAGTACTCAAGGCTATGTTCGGCCCATTTTGAACCCCATTGCTTCCTTCACAACTACAAACTTTTTGACTCACTTGGCTTGCCAAGGCCGAAGAAAGCAACGCTGAAGCACGATGCGATTCCAACCATCTTTGATTATGAAGACAGAACGTCGAAACCAGCAAGTGAGCAAATCTTGTCGCGTAAACGAAAACACGAGGAATCGAATAGCCAAGTGCCTTGGAAAGGAAGAAAGATGCTCGAGGTAGCTTATTTTTTGTCGCGTTTCTATAGAAAGAGCGCTGGATTTGTGTACTCTTCACACTTTGTGATCTGTCTCTCTTCCTTTTTTTCGGATCGTAGTTATACTCTCTGGTTAAAAGAGTTGATTTTGGCGTGCGAATTTATACTAATCAAAACGTTTTCATGCACAACATGTTTGTCCCTCGACTCGCTTTTGTATGGAGTGATTCAGCTCGTGACGTACAGACATGAAGCTTCTTAGAATATTACAGAGCGGAACAAAGTTGAGTTTCTTCAGTTATCCGGAGGTTTCCGCCAAAATAACGCAATCGTGTTTGCTAACTCACAGATGCTAAATAGCAGCTAAGTGTGTTTTTTTTTTTACAAAATGTTGTTCAGGGAAGCAGCATTCCAGAGAACCATGTTAAATATGGACAAACCGTTAAAAGTATGGATAGCCTAATATTATTTTCTCTTTTCTTAGACTATAGATTTCAATTCTCTCCTGGATGACTACCTGAGGGGACTCCAATCTGAGAAAGATCTGCATTCAAAAAATTCAGTTCCAATCAAAATAGGTGAATAGAAATGCAACATACAATGTACAAAAATTATTATTATAATATTCATATTAGTTAACAACAAAAGTCGGGGAATGCTAAATCTCTTGCTTCTTAAGGTTTAAATGAAAAATTAATATTCTAGAACAGTACAATGTGCCTACATTTTCTCCTGAGAGTGGTGGAAATTGGGATCACAATGTGGAAGCATCCACAGAACAGTCCTTCAGCTGCAATGTTTTCTTTTGAGATGTGAATTTGCCTCAGGTCAGGACACGCTATGCCACAGGTTACCATACAACGAGAGGGGGATGGGGCAGCAACAATTCGCTTCACGTGACATGGAGAATTTTCTGTGAAAATCTTTTTTCCTGCAATATAATTTTTCCAGCTACAAATCGCACAAATTCTAGGTGTGAATTCCTGTGACTTGTGGCAGGGAAAATAATCGTTCACAGGGTGAAAGATTTTCACAGAAATTTTCCATGCGACCTGAAACAAATTGTGGCCTTGACTCGTCCTCGTGTCATGTCACAGCAGCCCATTTTGGAAAATTTATCCACACAGCAGTTTATCGCAGACCTGTTGCAGAAACTTGTTGCCTTGTGAGATTTGTGTGTCTTGGCCTTTATATTCAACAACAACATTTATTTATACCAAAAGAAAACTAAGATAAAAGAAAACTAAGATAAAAGTAATACATTTGGTATGAGAATGATATTTTTTTTCAGTATGTAAAACTGAGACATACCTACATGTACATTATATTTACCATATTGCAGACCAAAATGGCAAGATTTGCATTGTTCATTCACCAATGAAATGCTCCGTAGATCACACAATATACTTTTTATATGTTTACAATAGCTTTTCGTTTTTTTTTTCAGAATCTGATGAATTAGTGGGTGAAATAATTCCAGGATCATCCCCATGCGAGGTGCAAATACAGGAATCTTGTCCTCAAAGTCTGCACACTTTTAGTCAGCAGTGACCAATCACATGACACTCTAGACAAAATCCCAAATTGGAACCAGAAAATCCTGGTTCCAGTTTGATTGTGTGCATGCATTGAACTTCATTAACAGTTTCTGAACATGCAAAGAGCCTGAGTAACTGCTGCAACTAATGCTGGTTCACCTTCTGATTTCTCACAGTGGTCGCAATTTCTTGGTGCTAACCATAGGGATTGCAGCCTCTGGAAACCAGATTGCAAATATGGCTGTAGCTCGGGAACACTTTAAAAGGACTGCATTAGCTACACTCGACAAATCTAGCCTTGATTAATTAGCTTTCATTCCTAATCTCAAAACGCTTTCGACCCATGCTAGGGGTAATCTTCCACAGGCTTAAATGATCATGTCACAACTTATCTTTCTTTTCAGGGTGGTGATAAATTTGTGTTACTTCTTAACAAGCCGTTACCTGCAGACATCGATATCCAGAGTTCACTCTTTTGTGTCCGATTTGGTAGTGGGAGTGTTGTTCCTGCTTCATTATGGAAGGAGCAGGCAATAATTGGAGAGTACATACCAAGTATGTCAAACAAATTTCTAAAACTTATGGGAATTACTGAGAATATCTTTTTTCTAGTATCAAAGGCAAACATGTCTAATATGTGTAGGGTGCTTTGTTTCCATATGATAGTTCTCATACACGGTGCATGCCAACAATGCTAACCAGTATTATTTAGCAATTATTGAATGACGCTGAGTAGGATATGAAGAATTCTGCAGAACAAGGAGGGTGTTATTCACAGAGGCCGAAGGCCGAGGTGGATAATACCCTCCAAGATGTGGAGAATTCTTCATATCCTACAAAAGCCGAATTCAATTGCTTTATTATTCATTCAAAATATTTCCCCATTCTTAAAGGAGTTTCGCCATTTCACTCTTTGTTTCTTTGCTCGCTAAAAATAACATAATATCGTCCCCTGGTTTTCTCGGCCAATGTTTCAATAATCTGCAGCGGGCTGCACTATTGACGTCATTGATTCAATATGGCGAAGATTCTTTCCAAATTTGGTGAACAGCAGCCAGTTATGGTAAATTATGCATGTGGTTTTAATCAATCAGAAACGGGGAAATATTTGGAATGAACAATAATGTAATATACTACACTGTTGCATGGTAAATTATTTGAACCCAGGGGTCTGCATACGATGATTGTCTAGGTTAGCTTAGTTCTGAAAAGAACCATTGTCAGGATATCATTTTCAGAGTTGAGTGTGTGCTCTGTAATTTCCCCGAAGCCAAAACCTCTGACTAGGTCCAACGCTCCGGGTTCACAATTTTTAGGTATTTTTCTCAGATACAAAGTTCAATTTTCTATTGACATCTGATTGGCTGATAGTCAAAAATGGGAACTTGGTACGTGCTGAGAAAACTGGATCCAGGCTGCAACGGAATTGCAGCCTGTAAGGATGTGAATGTGTCGAGTGAAAAGTGTTTGTCAGTTGGTAGCGTTGTACGTCTAGCCCAATAAAGAAGCTTTTAGCTTGGGGTGAATTCCTTTGATGTGACCTGGATCAGGATCAGTGCTCCAAGATCACTGGGATCACGATTCATTAAAGGAGGTGATTGATTGATTGATTGATCATTAAAGGAGGTGATTGATTGATTGATTCAGTGAAACTGATTGTTCACTTAAATACTTGTTCTATTGGCCTTCAGTGGCCTTTGATTTGTAGATGAAGTTAGGAACTACCATGTACCCATCTGTGATATAATGGTGGAATAAGTAATAAATTAGCTGATGTTTTACTGATGTTTGACTTGCTCAGGAAGCGAGAAGCCCGGTGTCGTTGTTGTTCAACTGGAAACAAATGATGGCAAAGTTCTGGGGAGCACAAAATTTATATACAAAGAAGAGATTTCAACTGGGTTTCGGAAGCTTGTTTGTAGTAAAAACTACGGCGGAAGATTTGTGAAGGCATTATCTAGTGTGGGAACTAAGAAAGATCCAGCTCTGAACAGTCAGACAAAAACGAGTCCAGGTAAGGATTAGCCAGTAAGAAAGAGTTCTCTCTCTTAATTTGTTCCACCTTGAGAGACTTGACCCACTCAGTACATGTATTACCATGTATGGTAAGACATGACAGTCAAACAACTGACAGATCTGCGACTGTGGAATTCCCGATCAAATTGGAATATTTGAAAATTGTTGGTCATTATGGAGAAGGAGAACCAGATTACCAGGAAAAAAACTCATGGTGCAGTGGCGAGAACCAGTTGTACCCATGTTTATCAATATATCTATTTAGGTACTCAGGGCTTTCATTAAGTTTTTATTTACCTGTAGCCTTGATTTTCACACCCGTAGCAAACTTATTACTTTGTGGGTCAATTGTATCAACTACAGGCCAGTTCACCCCTAACATCAAGGGCCCATCAAACATACTCAGCCGTAATAAGTGTTACGGGTTACGGGTTACGGCCCTTGTTGACAGCCCTGGGTACTTATGCAGAGCTCTCAATAAGGTTCGTAACCCATAGCACCTGTTTTGTTTGAGACTGCATGGTTGATGAGTCCCAGTTGTTCCGGTGCACTTGGCTGAAGTCAACACAATTCACCCATAAAGGGTGTGAAGATCAAGGCTACAGATGATTCAAAACTTAACGACAGCCCTTGTTACGCCTGTGCTTCAGCTTTTACCTAAAATTGGCTCTTCCTCAACCTTGCACCCTTGTGACTGGTTATGCTGGAAAGAAATTATTTATTAGTAGTGCTGCATTTTGGAAATAATTGGCCAACTATTATTAGATTGTGTATGTATGTATGTATGTAACTTTTTTCAACTCGGGTTGATGAGGCTGATTAGGCCCCTAGCAAAACATCCATGGTAATGTGCCGAAAAAAATATAAGAGGAAATAAAAATAACAATAATAAACTAACTAACTAACTAACTAACTAACTAACTAACTAACTAACTATCATTCTAACTATGTCAATAAATATACAATAAACAGATCTAAAACTTAAAATTATTACAGTAATATAAATCATAGAAAATTTAGCTTTCTCACAGAAGCCACAAATTCCTTAAGCTGTGTCAATGAACGCAGACCATCCGGTAAGGAATTTCACGCTTTGGCCCCAATAAAAGTCATAGATTTCAAGCCAAAGTTTGTAGTGTTTGTAGATTACATGAACCTATGATGTTAGGTAAATTCAAGTTCATGCTACATCACTTTTGTTTTGAGTGAAACACACAGCACCCTTGAAAGTAGAACTTTTCATTTTTATAGTTTAAGTCGTCCATCCGTCTATCCATTGTCTGCCTGTGATAACACATTTCTCACCTCTTCTCACCCACTGGGCAGGGTTCACTTAGCTTGTGATTGAGTATTACGTATCTACATGTTACGAGTTAACCTTTTCTTTTTCAACAGATACAGTTTCCTTGCTTCCTCCAGAATCCAGTCTTGAACTGACTAGCATTTTGAGACTGATGCTGTACATAGCTGCCAAGCAAGAAGCGGGTGTATTTGTTGAGGACCTTTTCAGAACTAAAGTAGGGAAGGCTGTAATAAATTCAATCAAGGACGAAGAAAAGAACAAAGAACATATATCACATTCAACTTTACAGCAAGGATTGACTTCCTATCTTGCAAATCTGTCGAACAGGTGACAAAACTAGTGGTCAGATAAATTATGTGTTTTAGAGATTGCCCTGTTTGAATGTCTAACACAAGCTGCTTTTCTGGCATGTATCTTGTAATGGTGCATGTACATGTATCTCCAGGGGCAAATTGAAACTTCTAGATAGTTGACGAGGGCGCAGCCTGAGTCAACTATCGCGCGATAGAAATCGAGAGCGAATAATCTAATTGTTTTAGTATAAATCTACTAGTCGTTCAAAACTTAATCTAAATCCTCTTCTCAACACTTCGAAAACGCCAAGAAACGGCCAACAGCTGTTTATTTATTTCTGGAGTGTTTTTTTATTTCTGGAGTGAAGTTTTTACGATTTTTAATCGTAAGATGCACACATTTGACTTATTAAACGTAAAAGGTGGTACTTTACGATTATTAATCGTAAAATGCGTCTCCTACGATTAATAATCTTGGATGTTACGATTAATAATCGTAAAATCCACGATTAATAATCGTATGTTACAACAAATGCAACTATTAATCGTAGATGCCGCGATCTTCTGCCGACACCAAATTTCACTCGACCGGCCGCCATTACGAAAAAAAACTTTGCGTTCAAGAACTACATCTTACAGAGCTTGCTCTGAAATAAATGTGATTCAGCCGAAGTGTTGACATGACAAGCTTAACGTGAGGCTAACCTTTTATGAACTGAGTGTGTTTACGGACGATATTTTCAGCGTTTTTTACTCGTCGACGAAAAGCAATGCGAGCGCTAATGTCGTGGCCGCGAAACAACAACACCGCAGCCTTCAGTGCGATTATCGCATGATTTGAAAGAGGCTGATTCAATGTCCAAAATGTACCCAAACTGGCCAAAGTAAAATACAACAGGAAAATAAGCCAACATCTAAGTGTGTTTACGAAATATATTTTATCCGTCTTTGGACTCTTCGGCAAAAAGCAACGCGAGCGGGAAAATATATCGTGGCCCGTGCTCGAACAAACAACAGCACTAATGCAAAATACAACTGAGTTGAAAGCGGCTGATTAAGGTTCATAATTTACCCAAAGTAAAAGAAACCAGGTAAATGAATAAACAACTGAGACTGTTTACGAACGATATTTTCTCCGGCCTTGACTCTAAGACGAAAAACAACTCGACTCAGCCGTGCTTGAACAAACAACAGTACCGCGCAATGCGAAATAAAAACACTTGTCTCAATGAATGATTTAATTACTCTATTAGTGTGTCAAAAATGCTAGCTTACTGTAAACACTACGATTACTAAAATTACCCAAACAGCATTCAGAATAATTCTAGAATGTTGTCAAAACTAATCCGGAATCCTGTTTAACATTCGTACGATGTGTTATGCTACGTTTGTTATACGTAACTTATTATTTGTGTCTTTTCAGATTATTAGTCGTATAATGCGGTGTTTTCAGTTTATTAAACTGGGAACCGCGTCTCTTACGAATAATATTCATGACATTGTACGAATAATATCCGTATGTGGCTATATTTTCAGGAAATTAATCGTACATGTAGCGAAGTTTACCTACTCGGAAGACTGTTATAGCCACGAAGCCATCGTGTCACCGGTCGACCCGCTGCGTATTTCAGTATTTCTTCGAGCAATGTTTGTTGTTTCAAACAAGCTCTTTTTACTGTCCGAAAGTATTCCATAGGCTCCCGAAAACCTGAAATGGACTTTTCACATTCCGTGTCCTACCGAAACTTGAAGTGAACAAGAGCGGTGGATTTCATTCAGGTCAGGGGTTTATTCTTTACGAATCAAATTAAAAACGAAATCAACAACTTCGCAGCAAGTCTGCAGTTCGATGTGTCAAAACATTCGTCGTGTTTACGGGAATATTTGGCAAATTGAAATAGTACGATTTAAGTGTACCTAAGAAAAGCATGGCTTCTTTGGTAAAGGTATCATTTATCGAATTCCTTAACAAAGCATTGATAGAAATGTATTATGCAAATAAGGTGGGAATTCCGAAAGAACTGCTTTGTTTGTTTTACAAAATGAAGTACAATCTCAGTTATTTGATGTGTAGTTCCTCGTCAAAATGGCGGCCGGGGAAAATGGTCTCGAAGATTCGGAGTCGGGCTAATCAAACTGCAGATGAAGTTCACCAAAAAAACGTACCAGTATATTTGTGGAATAAGTTTCTTTTGGAAACTCTCCATTTTAGTCTGACCGCTCAGACCACGACGTAGATTTCTTGTAAACGACAAACAGGTTTTCCTACCTCTGACTTTTGCCGTGGAATTTGCGACCGGTAAGGATCATTCCGAGGAAACAGGGTTCTGTTCATAAGATGTTTTAATTCAAAGTTGAAGCAAGAGTACGTATTTGATAGACGTGACTGTTCTATCTGACAGTGAAATCATCAAGTCCAATGCGTATTCGTCTGGGTTCAGTTCAAGAGGCTGTTATAAGCTCAATTATGGCCGAGAATTGCTCTGTTCGTGGCGTAAAAATTACCATCTACTGTTCCCAATTGTTAGGTTTTCACTAAAAGTTTTAATAGTTGCGTAAAATTTATATTCACTGTGACACACCACATGGAAATAACTCGCGCTACAGAAGGCTGGTGAAGAGTCGCCCGCGACGCAACGGTAACTTGGTTGGACAACAATACTTCAAACCTCCTCGTGATCTATTCCCCTTTTCTTTGTAAGATTTCAATTCCTTAACCCTGCAGAAATTCCTTGCAAGAGTGAAGAACTTTTAGCTACCATAACACTCAGAAAACCGGTTAATTTTCAAGAATTCGACATTTCTATCATTGGCTATTTCAGTGACATAAGACATTTGACAACTCTGCCTTTGTATCGACTCTTTTAGACTCCTTTTAGGCTTTCGATTCGACACGAGACTTCAGACTTTTGGGCAAACACTATTTTTCGACGGATTGGAAGTGAAGTTTGCAACACGCTATACTGAGGAATGATCCTATTAGTGTAGTCCATTGATTCTGTTCGCTAATTGCTATTTCCGATCACACAATGCACAGCTATCCTTTTATAAACTAAGTGTGTTTACGAACGATATTTTCAACAATTTTTACTCGTCGACGAAAATCAATGCGAGCGCAAATGTCGTGGCCGCGAAACAACAACACCGCATGAAAGCGGCTGATTCAATGTCCAAAATGTTCTCAAAGTAAAAGACAACTGGAAAATAAACCAACATCTAAGTGTGTTAACGAAATATATTTTATCCGCCTTTGCATTCTTCGACAAAAAGCTAGCAACTTAACGCGAAAGGAAAATATATCGTGGCCCGTGCAGTGAACAAACAACGGCACTTAGGGTTCAATACGAAATACGATTGTTCAACCAATTCGAAAGCGGCTGATTTAAAGTTCATAATTTACCCAAAGGAAAAGAAACCAGGCAAATAAACAGATTACCGAGAGTGTTTCCGAACGATAGTTTCTCCGACCTTCACTCTTCGACGAAAAGCAACTCGACTCGGCCGTGCTTGAACAAGCAACACGGCACCGCGCAGTGCGAACAAAACAACTTGTCTGAATGAATGAATATTACTCTATTACTGTCTCAAAAATTCTCACTAGCTTACTGTAAACACTAAGATTACTAAAATTACCCAGGAGACTCCCAAGCACCTGCTTTAATGTACAAAATGTGTCCAAAGTAAGCTTAAAATAAAACAGGCAAAAGAACAAAAGAACGAGAAGATATCTCTTCCCGAAGCAAATTGCAAAATAATAGGTGTAAAGAGAGATTTTCTTGCGTGCTATATTTTGTCGAAGCGAAAGCCTCCTTTATCACCTGGAGGTGCAAATGATCAAAACTCAGGAAAGGAAAGGAGCAAAAACTCAGCCAGTGTGTTTCCTAAACTCGAAATTCGCTAATAGACCCTAATATATAGAACCGTTTAGCCACGGTTTATGAGCTGAAAATTTATTCCACTACAGAAACTACATTCGAATGATTCTGTCTTGTGGCTTCTGCACTCCCTTCCCGTTAAGTCATGAAGTGCTCAGAAATATTTTGGAATATGATATCGTTTTCTCGGTAGAAAAGCACGGCACAATTCTTCTTGCTGGCGCCAAATGTTTGTTTTGCGCGGGAAAAATCATAATGCTAATAGCGTATAGCGAGTGCAAATAAAACACGCCAATGAAAACATTACTTTTAAGATGTGATTTTAAATTGATAGCATTGTTATTTAATTGTGTAACACAAAAAGTCCGCTCACCTCTTTGCTTCTAGACTACCTGTAAGCTGAAGTCTTAACAAAGGTCGTCATGGCCATGCGTGTCATCGCACAATTTTCTTAACGCCTTCAAATTAGATTGTGGAGTCTTTGCTTTAATGTCCTTGAACATCTGTAACTGTCATCATCGATTTAAGCCGTTTTTATTAACTTTTGCTGATTTTTCCAAAGACTTTTGGGATCTTTTGCGTGTAACAAACTCCATCAGTCCTTTAGCAATTTGGATCTACTCGCAAACTGAACCAGTGTGGCGGTGATTTCAATCACGGTGATACAGTTTCAACTTCTGTCTTGTTTTCTTGTGTATAGTGCCCGGTATAATTTTTTAAGTCTGAAAACCACATGTAGATTTCAACTGCTCCCTCGAGTATTGTACCTGCAATGTTTGAGTCGTGATAATAATCCGAAGTTCTCTCCCGTTTCAGTCAAAAGTGATTCCAAAACTGATCATATGATTCTCTTTATCAATAATTCTTGACAGCCGTACTTACGCCGCGTATACATCGGCGCTAATTCCCCATTTAAGGCCTCCTTAAAATAACGTTAAATCAAACTCCTACACCGCCGTAGTAGCGGTCAGGGAACTTCCAGAACTTCGATAAGGTATTAACGGTCAAAAATGTCTAAATCACGTTGTCATCGATGGCGCGTCAACAGAGACCAATCAAAAGGCTGTCTGAAAACAAATGTATCCAATCACAGGCTTTACCTTGCTGTCAATTCATGAGTTCAACTCCTCGAATTAATTCCGAGGTTTGTATTTCATTTTCAGACCTTCAGCGAGGTGTTTATCCTAATAATTCTCATTGCGATACGAATCCACGGCAGCTACCTGTTGTAACTCAGTGCTTAGGGCGGATTTAAGTGCTATAGCCAAACCAAGCAGAAACCCAAAACTGAATGAGGATGAGAAACCATTTAACTGCTCGCGTCGCTGTTCGGCGACAAACATACATGGAATAAATCTGTGGATGAATCAACTATTCTAAGAAATAAATTTCAATTAATAGGCGTATGCTTGGCTTAAATGTGTGCGAGATGAATTCACGATTAATAACCGTGAATTACTGCGCCTTTCAATAACATGCGGACTCTAAAATCAAAGCTCAACCGACGAATGAGGTTTTCGCTACTGTCAATCAAGCAATGAGCAAAGTCGGAAGCTGGGAGGAGCGCCGAACATTTGATTGACGGTAGCTTAAAATGCGTGCGGGATGAGGTGAATTAAATTCTTATCAAGCGACAGGAGCTTAAGCTTGGCTTGAATGCGCGCGGGATGAATTCACGATTAATAATCGTAAATTGACATCTTATTAGGTGACACAAGGTTAAACGTGGCTTGAATGCGTTCGAGATGAATTCACGATTAATAATCGTGAATTAACATCTCATTAGGTCAATCGAGCTTAAACTTAACTTGAATGTGCGCGGGATGAATTCACGATTAATAATCGTGAATCAACATCTTATTAAGTGACACGAGCTCAAACTTGGCTTGAATGCGTGCGAGATGAATTCACGATTAATGCACGATTAATAATCGTGAATTAACATCTCATTAGGTCACTCGAGCTTAAACTTGGCTTGAATGTGCGCAGGATGAATTCACGATTAATGCACGATTAACAATCGTGAATTAACTTCTTATCAGGTGACACGAACTTAAACTTGACTTGAATGTGAATTAACATATTAAGTGACACAAGCTCAAACTTGGCTCGAATGCGTGCGAGATGAATTCACGATTAATAATCGTGAATTAACTTCTTATTAGGTCACTCGAGCTTAAACTTGGCTTGAATGTGAATTAACATATTAAGTGACACGAGCTCAAACTTGGCTTGAATGTGCGCAGGATGAATTCACGATTAATGCACGATTAACAATCGTGAATTAACTTCTTATCAGGTGACACGAACTTAAACTTGACTTGAATGTGAATTAACATATTAAGTGACACAAGCTCAAACTTGGCTCGAATGCGTGCGAGATGAATTCACGATTAATAATCGTGAATTAACATCTTATTAGGTGACACGAGCTTAATCTTGGCTTGAATGCGTGCGGGATGAATTCACGATTAATAATCGCGAATTAACATCTTATGAGGTGACACGAGCCTCAACTTGGCTTGAATGCGTGCGGGATGAATTCACGATTATAACAATCGTAAATTAACATACGAGCTTAAACTTGGCTTCCATGCGTGCGGGATGAATTCACGATTAATAATCGTGAATTGACATCTCCTCAAGTGACACGACCTTAAACTTGGCTTGAATGCGTGCGAGATGAATTCACGATAAATAATCGTGAATTACCATCTCCTCAAGAATAGAAAAAACATGGTCTAAGCTAGCTAGCCCTGCACCCTGCACTCTCATTATCACGCCTATCTGAGCGTCTGGCTATCTCTCTATAATCATATTCTGAGCATGCGCTAATCCATTCAGACTACCAATAGCTACCACAAGCATAGAGAACCGTTAGCCAGGCGTAATATATAATAGTTTGAATGGTACTGTAACTAGGTCAGTGAAAGATATTAAAAAGGTTTGCATCAATGCGCGGCAGCGTTCAAGGGTTTGGGCCCGGTGCAAGTCCTCCCATGCAACTGACCCAGGGGCATTCCGCTCTCAAGCTTTGCGAAATTGGTGAGTTGCGACACCACGTAGGTCGGTGGGAGGACAGGAATGAGTACTCCGTAGTTTTGTTTTTCTCCTTTAAATTGAAATTTATTATTATATTCTGATTACAATAATCGGTTCACGATACTAGCGGTCGACGTCTCACTGTGTATAACGAGATACCAGAGGGAATAGTAAGACCAGTTTTATTTACTCAAAACACATTTCCTTTTCTTGTTGGCTAGATGAAAGTACGCATAAAAGATTAATATCGAAATTCCATTGATCAACAATTTGGTTTGTGTGCCAGAGCCTCGAAAGAAGAGTCTCGGTCAGCGTGAAGTCTTCAACAGACTCATGGCTATTTCTAAGCGACCATTGTTGACTTCTTCCTGGATTTTTAAGAATCAAAATTATTCAGGTGGTTAGAAGTGCTGTAGATTTTCATTTAGACATGCGGGCTATTCCTCACTGCCAAGAACGACAACAACAATAATAATAATAATAATAATAATAATAATAATAATAATAATAATAATAATAATAATAATAATAATAATAATAATAATAATTGGGGGATGAATTCACGATCGTGAATTAACACCTCCTCAAGTGGCACGAGCTTAATCTTGGCTTGAATGAGCGCGGGATTAATTCACGATTAATAATCGTGAATTAACATCTTATTTGGTGACACGAGCTTAAAACTTGGCTTGAATGCGTGCGGGATGAATTCACGATTAATAGTCGTGAATTTACATCTCATCAAGTGACAAGAGCTTAAACGCATCATCTGCAGGAAGGAATACGGCAAGCCATGACTTTAACGCAGTCTTCAGGAAGCTAAAATGTTGAGGTATAGGATGGAAGCTGTTATTTTTCTTCAATGTCTCATCACAAGGCCAATATAAAGAACATACGTGTAAAAAGGATCACTTTTACTTTTGCTTTAATTTGCACTTCCAACTTGAAGTTAATTTTCAATCTTGTCATACTGAATGGTGTTCATGTTTTTCTTATTAATGAATCGTTATATATACACGTTACTTTCTTAAAGAATTTTATATACGCCTAACTTGTCGGTAAGAGTGCGACAAGGTAGTCAGTTTACTTGTAACATCAAGTTTTAACCTCATAGAATACTGCTTACTGACTGACTAACTGACAGACAGACCGACTTACGGACTTACGTATGATTGACTGTCTAACTAACTGACTGACTGACCGACTTACAGACTTATGCAATGATTGATTGTCTAACTAACTTAACGGACTGACTGACTGACTGATATGTAAAATGAAAATGGCCTATAACAGTGGTCTAATCATTAATGCTTAACACTTTCTTTACTTAATTTGCAGACAACGTCATGCAATAAAGGGACTGGATAAGTGATGTTCTGAAACTCAGGCTGCGTCCTTATCGTGCCCATAGCTAACAATGATTTTGTTGAACGAACATGATCAACTACATTCTTAGTGTACGTAGGTGTAATCCCAGTGGGGATTCCCATATGGAAAAGTCGGGGATGCTCATTTAAAAATTTGAATTGAACTCCTAAAAGGACACCAATCTGGGCATGGCTCAAGGAGCCCACACTAGAAAACCACATTCACAAGACCCCTGGAAATTTAAACGGTAATAAGAGCATTTCTTTTGGGAGACGCTAACTTTCTAAGATATGCTGGCCTTTTGCGAACATTTTTTAGAAACTCTGCTCGACTTGTCGACCACTTTGAAGTTTACGAATTATTTGCCGACGTATAAGCCATTGACACAAACAGAACTGAATAGCTGTGGTCCAACTGTCTACCAGTTGCCATCATTGAGCAGCCTATAGGCAATCTACCATCTGTAGTCATCAATGTCACGCTATAGAGGAAGACAAAGTCGATATAATAACTGATTTAACGCACAATTGCAAAAATTGACCTCTTTTGTGGAGAGAACTATATTTGCGTCACAGTTAAGGGTTAAGGATCGTCAAGCAATTGGTCCCTCACAAAATGACTGGGAAAAACGATTGGCACAAACCAATTGAAGTAATTGACTGAATAACTTGTTGTGTTAATGCTGACTTCGCAGTGATTAGAATCCAAACATAACTACGTCGATGAAGTACAGCATTTCAGATAAGACACACCTGTCGGAATTCGATTTCCTTTCTTTCTGTAATGCACTCCGCGATCTAAGAAAGAAAAGTGACTGTATCAACTAACGCATGTCAGAGTGTAACTGTTCATGGTAATTTTCGGTTCAAGTGTTAAGAAAACAAATCCGGCATTCTAAAAGATTACCTTCAATACGTACACTCCACAGCTGACATCATCGTTCTGTAATGGGTGAGCAATGGCCAAGTCAGTCCAGTGACGTCCCTCAAGCTGGCTTCTTTTAGTCAGGAAGTCCCTTGCAAGGAAATTGTAAAATTAATACAGAGCATAATGAATGTGAAAAAGTCCAGCTTGCCAGTTAGATCTGAGGTTGACTCAAAAGTATCTAGGGAGCGAGTTACTTTCACAATTGACAGTATATTTTGTAGCGAACTACGCCGAAGAATTCTGGGCTTCTTCTCCCCGCCGGATCCACTTGGGAAATTGTGCAGTTTTCCATGTCTACGACCTAAGAAAGCAAGAAATTCATAGTTGTTATCCTCTCTTTAATGTATGTAATAAAATTTAATGAGATAAATTCCTTAACGACATTTTATTTGAAATGAATTAAGTAATGGAAATAAATTAGGGATTCCCATGTGAGAGAAGTAAGTCGATATGTTAATCGAAATAACGGATTGTAATGGTTTTCAAGACGAGTCGAACGAAAATATATTTAATAGGATATCGCTTAAGGCTAAAGTGAGTGAATAACAAGCGCTCTCAGTTACTGTGGTGTAGGCATTTCGACGTCGCTGTTTTGATTTAGGTCACCGAAAAGCTCTTGTTTATTTTTTGGTCTATTTTGAAGTTGTGCCTGTTAGGGGGCATGAAATAAAGTTTGATTCACACCCAAAGCCGTAGCCTCCGTTGGGGGCTGAATCCCTGTCGTTTTCAGATGTAAGTCCCACGTTATACGATAAATTGTTCATGTCCATGGTTCTTTAGTAAAACTAAAAGTATACTCACGCCTAGTATCCAATGATATCGCTGGGCAGCCTGGCAGGGAAACACAAATTTCTTGTATGCCGAAATGTCAAGCTGTAACCAAATGCAATAAACAGATATTGCAAAAAAAGTACATTGGTTGAAAAATAACTATGACAGTCTCTACTTTATGCCATAGTTAAGTGATAGTTAAGAACATAGAAGAACACAAAAAATGATGTCTGTTGTTGCTAGTTGACTATAGCATTATTTTTGTGTAGTTGGATCACCAAAGGCTGCTCTTGATGTTGTTAAAAAGGAGTTGTAATGTTTCTTGACCTTTGGTGGATCAAGTTCAGGTTGATGGCCAGGAAATGCTGTTGGCTCTCTCGCTATAAGAAAAAAAAATTAACCAATATAATTAATCAAATTTGTCCATTTCTTTCTTAGCACACTCAACGGTAGCATCTGAAATTATGCAGCTTGACTTCTGTGATGATCTCCTGTGAAAAGTCACCTGAGCACAGTGAGTGTTATCCAGCAAATGAAGAAACTAAACTATAGTAATACCTTTCTTGGTTTGATATCCATACCATAGTCACATTACCAGTTTCGATGGATACACGCAGTCACCCCTGGACTACATGACCATGGAAATTTTATATCTTCACAAGTCTAATGTAAATTTGCAAGAAACGTGACCTCACAACATTCCTGTAACTTCCAAAAGCTCTAGAATTCTCTCTTCACATGGACAGCAGTGACATCCAAGACATTCCTTTTGCCAGGATATCCCTACATTTACAATTATGTAAGGATTCCTAGTTTTGTTTCCTAATGATTATAGTGTGCAATATTTGACATTTTTCACCCTGTTCCTTTTGAATGAAGATGTATCTGTAATGCAATCCAGGTCTGTCACGCTTAAAGTGGTGGAAGGAAATTTATAAAAGCGTCTAGTTTTCACTAACCTTCAAGATGTTTTAACACCTGTGGTACTTTGCTTGTGTCGACAGTGTGATATCCAGAGCCATAAATAATCGTGAATTAACATCTCCTCAAGAATAGAAAAAACATGGTCTAAGCTAGCTAGCCCTGCACCCTGCACTCTCATTATCACGCCTATCTGAGCGTCTGGCTATCTCTCTATAATCATATTCTGAGCATGCGCTAATCCATTCAGACTACCAATAGCTACCACAAGCATAGAGAACCGTTAGCCAGGCGTAATATATAATAGTTTGAATGGTACTGTAACTAGGTCAGTGAAAGATATTAAAAAGGTTTGCATCAATGCGCGGCAGCGTTCAAGGGTTTGGGCCCGGTGCAAGTCCTCCCATGCAACTGACCCAGGGGCATTCCGCTCTCAAGCTTTGCGAAATTGGTGAGTTGCGACACCACGTAGGTCGGTGGGAGGACAGGAATGAGTACTCCGTAGTTTTGTTTTTCTCCTTTAAATTGAAATTTATTATTATATTCTGATTACAATAATCGGTTCACGATACTAGCGGTCGACGTCTCACTGTGTATAACGAGATACCAGAGTTGACAATGAACTCAGAAAGCTCCTGGAGAAAGAAGAGAAGGAAGTGGAGGTAAAATATATCACATTTATGAAAATAATACTAATAATAATTACCTGCTGAGTTTCTTTAAAGCTAAACCTCGAAGACCTGACGCTTATATGGACTCGGCCTTTGTTACCCCAGGCTTTTCCCGGGAAACGGTGGCTCCATTAACTCAACAACATAAAAAATTAATAATAAATCATGGATTGTTAGTCCGTATCCAATGAAATTTAAACTAAAAGGACTGGAAATTCGTTATTAGGTGGCACGGCAACCGTTGCATTGGGTACAAAGGTAGAAATAAATTGAAGTGGTGCACTCCACACTTTCAATAAACCTCTGAAGCATTTATTTAAATTCCCGGCGTTCAAACACATAAAATATGTATAAAAAATGAAAAATGGCCTTCAGTTATTACCCAACAACTCAGGCTTGGAGGTATGAAAACAACCAGTACCGGCCTAACCAACGAAATTACGTTGCTACCCTACCGATAGCTCGTACCCGGCGCCATGGGTTATCTATCTACATAAAAATATAACTAAAAATCGCTATTTTTGAGTCTTTAGTTTTCTGACAACAGGTACGCACGGTGAGAAAAAGGAAGCCCAAAAAGGTAAACCAATGCCATTTACCTAAGTGAAATTTAATTCCAGTCCTCCTCCTAATGCACATCAGGTAATCTTTTTTCTCGAAAAGAAAGAAGCTGTCAGCGTTGATCCCCTAGAATCCTCTTCTGTTTTACGTCCCTATAGTCAGGTCTGAAGTTTCAGTTTTTTTCCATTCAATTTTGCGGCTGTTTCCCTACGCCTTGTGATGTCTTAAGCGGTGCCTCAGTAAACGTTTTCCTTCATAGGTAAATAAACAAATTGAAGTCAGTTTTTCATGCGTCTGTCCTGTTATTGATCATAAATTTCGTCATCACATTGTCAAAGTAGCTGTGGATCCACGAGGCGATAGTGGATCCGCAGACTACTTTGACAATGTGATGACGAAATTCATTGTCAATAACAGGACAGACTCATTAAAAACTGACATCAATTTGTTTTTTACGATAACAAATGGTCGAATTGCCCGCTCTCGCTCGCTGACGCGTCGCACGAATAAGAATTTAATTCACGATTGATCGTGATTTCATCCCGCACGCATTTTAAGCTACCGTCAATCAAATGTTCGGCGCTCCTCCCAGCTTCCGACTTTGCTCATTGCTTGATTGACAGTAGCGAAAACCTCATTCGTCGGTTGAGCTTTGATTTTAGAGTCCGCATGTTATTGAAAGGCGCAGTAATTCACGGTTATTAATCGTGAATTCATCTCGCACACATTTAAGCCAAGCATACGCCTATTAATTGAAATTTATTTCTTAGAATAGTTGATTCATCCACAGATTTATTCCATGTATGTTTGTCGCCGAACAGCGACGCGAGCAGTTAAATGGTTTCTCATCCTCATTCAGTTTTGGGTTTCTGCTTGGTTTGGCTATAGCACTTAAATCCGCCCTAAGCACTGAGTTACAACAGGTAGCTGCCGTGGATTCGTATCGCAATGAGAATTATTAGGATAAACACCTCGCTGAAGGTCTGAAAATGAAATACAAACCTCGGAATTAATTCGAGGAGTTGAACTCATGAATTGACAGCAAGGTAAAGCCTGTGATTGGATACATTTGTTTTCAGACAGCCTTTTGATTGGTCTCTGTTGACGCGCCATCGATGACAACGTGATTTAGACATTTTTGACCGTTAATACCTTATCGAAGTTCTGGAAGTTCCCTGACCGCTACTACGGCGGTGTAGGAGTTTGATTTAACGTTATTTTAAGGAGGCCTTAAATGGGGAATTAGCGCCGATGTATACGCGGCGTAAGTACGGCTGTCAAGAATTATTGATAAAGAGAATCATATGATCAGTTTTGGAATCACTTTTGACTGAAACGGGAGAGAACTTCGGATTATTATCACGACTCAAACATTGCAGGTACAATACTCGAGGGAGCAGTTGAAATCTACATGTGGTTTTCAGACTTAAAAAATTATACCGGGCACTATACACAAGAAAACAAGACAGAAGTTGAAACTGTATCACCGTGATTGAAATCACCGCCACACTGGTTCAGTTTGCGAGTAGATCCAAATTGCTAAAGGACTGATGGAGTTTGTTACACGCAAAAGATCCCAAAAGTCTTTGGAAAAATCAGCAAAAGTTAATAAAAACGGCTTAAATCGATGATGACAGTTACAGATGTTCAAGGACATTAAAGCAAAGACTCCACAATCTAATTTGAAGGCGTTAAGAAAATTGTGCGATGACACGCATGGCCATGACGACCTTTGTTAAGACTTCAGCTTACAGGTAGTCTAGAAGCAAAGAGGTGAGCGGACTTTTTGTGTTACACAATTAAATAACAATGCTATCAATTTAAAATCACATCTTAAAAGTAATGTTTTCATTGGCGTGTTTTATTTGCACTCGCTATACGCTATTAGCATTATGATTTTTCCCGCGCAAAACAAACATTTGGCGCCAGCAAGAAGAATTGTGCCGTGCTTTTCTACCGAGAAAACGATATCATATTCCAAAATATTTCTGAGCACTTCATGACTTAACGGGAAGGGAGTGCAGAAGCCACAAGACAGAATCATTCGAATGTAGTTTCTGTAGTGGAATAAATTTTCAGCTCATAAACCGTGGCTAAACGGTTCTATATATTAGGGTCTATTAGCGAATTTCGAGTTTAGGAAACACACTGGCTGAGTTTTTGCTCCTTTCCTTTCCTGAGTTTTGATCATTTGCACCTCCAGGTGATAAAGGAGGCTTTCGCTTCGACAAAATATAGCACGCAAGAAAATCTCTCTTTACACCTATTATTTTGCAATTTGCTTCGGGAAGAGATATCTTCTCGTTCTTTTGTTCTTTTGCCTGTTTTATTTTAAGCTTACTTTGGACACATTTTGTACATTAAAGCAGGTGCTTGGGAGTCTCCTGGGTAATTTTAGTAATCTTAGTGTTTACAGTAAGCTAGTGAGAATTTTTGAGACAGTAATAGAGTAATATTCATTCATTCAGACAAGTTGTTTTGTTCGCACTGCGCGGTGCCGTGTTGCTTGTTCAAACACGGCCGAGTCGAGTTGCTTTTCGTCGAAGAGTGAAGGTCGGAGAAACTATCGTTCGGAAACACTCTCGGTAATCTGTTTATTTGCCTGGTTTCTTTTCCTTTGGGTAAATTATGAACTTTAAATCAGCCGCTTTCGAATTGGTTGAACAATCGTATTTCGTATTGAACCCTAAGTGCCGTTGTTTGTTCACTGCACGGGCCACGATATATTTTCCTTTCGCGTTAAGTTGCTAGCTTTTTGTCGAAGAATGCAAAGGCGGATAAAATATATTTCGTTAACACACTTAGATGTTGGTTTATTTTCCAGTTGTCTTTTACTTTGAGAACATTTTGGACATTGAATCAGCCGCTTTCATGCGGTGTTGTTGTTTCGCGGCCACGACATTTGCGCTCGCATTGATTTTCGTCGACGAGTAAAAATTGTTGAAAATATCGTTCGTAAACACACTTAGTTTATAAAAGGATAGCTGTGCATTGTGTGATCGGAAATAGCAATTAGCGAACAGAATCAATGGACTACACTAATAGGATCATTCCTCAGTATAGCGTGTTGCAAACTTCACTTCCAATCCGTCGAAAAATAGTGTTTGCCCAAAAGTCTGAAGTCTCGTGTCGAATCGAAAGCCTAAAAGGAGTCTAAAAGAGTCGATACAAAGGCAGAGTTGTCAAATGTCTTATGTCACTGAAATAGCCAATGATAGAAATGTCGAATTCTTGAAAATTAACCGGTTTTCTGAGTGTTATGGTAGCTAAAAGTTCTTCACTCTTGCAAGGAATTTCTGCAGGGTTAAGGAATTGAAATCTTACAAAGAAAAGGGGAATAGATCACGAGGAGGTTTGAAGTATTGTTGTCCAACCAAGTTGTTGTGTCGCGGGCGACTCTTCACCAGCCTTCTGTAGCGCGAGTTATTTCCATGTGGTGTGTCACAGTGAATATAAATTTTACGCAACTATTAAAACTTTTAGTGAAAACCTAACAATTGGGAACAGTAGATGGTAATTTTTACGCCAAGAACAGAGCAATTCTCGGCCATAATTGAGCTTATAACAGCCTCTTGAACTGAACCCAGACGAATACGCATTGGACTTGTTGATTTCACTGTCAGATAGAACAGTCACGTCTATCAAATACGTACTCTTGCTTCAACTTTGAATTAAAACATCTTATGAACAGAACCCTGTTTCCTCGGAATGATCCTTACCGGTCGCAAATTCCACGGCAAAAGTCAGAGGTAGGAAAACCTGTTTGTCGTTTACAAGAAATCTACGTCGTGGTCTGAGCGGTCAGACTAAAATGGAGAGTTTCCAAAAGAAACTTATTCCACAAATATACTGGTACGTTTTTTTGGTGAACTTCATCTGCAGTTTGATTAGCCCGACTCCGAATCTTCGAGACCATTTTCCCGCCATTTTGACGAGGAACTACACATCAAATAACTGAGATTGTACTTCATTTTGTAAAACAAACAAAGCAGTTCTTTCGGAATTCCCACCTTATTTGCATAATACATTTCTATCAATGCTTTGTTAAGGAATTCGATAAATGATACCTTTACCAAAGAAGCCATGCTTTCCTTAGGTACACTTAAATCGTACTATTTCAATTTGCCAAATATTCCCGTAAACACGACGAATGTTTTGACACATCGAACTTGCAGACTTGCTGCGAAGTTGTTGATTTCGTTTTTAATTTGATTCGTAAAGAATAAACCCCTGACCTGAATGAAATCCACCGCTCTTGTTCACTTCAAGTTTCGGTAGGACACGGAATGTGAAAAGTCCATTTCAGGTTTTCGGGAGCCTATGGAATATTAATACTTTCGGACAGTAAAAAGAGCTTGTTTGAAACAACAAACATTGCTCGAAGAAATACTGAAATACGCAGCGGGTCGACCGGTGACACGATGGCTTCGAGGCTATAACAGTATTCCGAGTAGGTAACCTTCGCTACATGTACGATTAATTTCCTGAAAATATAGCCACATACGGATATTATTCGTACAATGTCATGAATATTATTCGTAAGAGACGCGGTTCCCAGTTTAATAAACTGAAAACACCGCATTATACGACTAATAATCTGAAAAGACACAAATAATAAGTTTCGTATAACAAACGTAGCATAACACATCGTACGAATGTTAAACAGGATTCCGGATTAGTTTTGACAACATTCTGGAATTATTCTGAATGCTGTTTGGGTAATTTTAGTAATCGTAGTGTTTACAGTAAGCTAGCATTTTTGACACACTAATAGAGTAATTAAATCATTCATTGAGACAAGTGTTTTTATTTCGCATTGCGCGGTACTGTTGTTTGTTCAAGCACGGCTGAGTCGAGTTGTTTTTCGTCTTAGAGTCGAGGCCGGAGAAAATGTCGTTCGTAAACAGTCTCAGTTGTTTATTCATTTACCTGGTTTCTTTTACTTTGGGTAAATTATGAACCTTAATCAGCCGCTTTCAACTCAGTTGTATTTTGCATTACAGTGCTGTTGTTTGTTCGAGCACGGGCCACGATATATTTTCCCGCTCGCGTTGCTTTTTGCCGAAGAGTCCAAAGACGGATAAAATATATTTCGTAAACACACTTAGATGTTGGCTTATTTTCCTGTTGTATTTTACTTTGGGTACATTTTGGACATTGAATCAGCCTCTTTCAAATCATGCGATAATCGCACTGAAGGCTGCGGTGTTGTTGTTTCGCGGCCACGACATTCGCGCTCGCATTGCTTTTCGTCGACGAGTAAAAAACGCTGAAAATATCGTCCGTCAACACACTCAGTTCATAAAAGGTTAGCCTCACGTTAAGCTTGTCATGTCAACACTTCGGCTGAATCACATTTATTTCAGAGCAAGCTCTGTAAGATGTAGTTCTTGAACGCAAAGTTTTTTTTCGTAATGGCGGCCGGTCGAGTGAAATTTGGTGTCGGCAGAAGATCGCGGCATCTACGATTAATAGTTGCATTTGTTGTAACATACGATTATTAATCGTGGATTTTACGATTATTAATCGTAACATCCAAGATTATTAATCGTAGGAGACGCATTTTACGATTAATAATCGTAAAGTACCACCTTTTACGTTTAATAAGTCAAATGTGTGCATCTTACGATTAAAAATCGTAAAAACTTCACTCCAGAAATAAAAAAACACTCCAGAAATAAATAAACAGCTGTTGGCCGTCATTTTGTTAACAAGTGCACACTGTTAAGCTACTCACTATCTATCACAGAATAGATAGTGAGTAGCGTAGCCAATCAGAGAACGGCCTTCGTGATAGAACACTAGTAGATTTATACTACTGTAATTACATTTTGAAGTGATCCTCAAATTTAACAGCAGTACATAACTCAACAGAATCTGAAACCCTGACCTCCCAGATACTGGTCGACTGGTCTAACCAGAAAAGTACAGAGACTTGTTGTGAGCTAGGCTATTAATACTAGCTGCCTTCATATTTGACATGTCATAGGCATACTGCTAGGATCAGTTGTGTCAAAAGCATCCTATATGATGGTATATTATGATTGAAATGTGGTAAATTTTGAGCTTGGTGAGGTGTAATCTTGATAAAATGTTGAACTTGTTGTAGACATGGGAAAAAATTTAGGACGTGTCATGTAAAATGTTGCTTTGTTTAAGTTTTTATCCAACTTATCAATTTTGCTTTTTGGTGGAGACAGGGAGTGGGAATGATATCATAAATCTGTCTGTGTAATGTTTTCAGCTGAATGTTTGCAAGCTTCTCAAAATTTCTGGGATTCATCTTGACTTATCAAAACCAGCTAATCAGTTAGCGTGATTCCCTGCAGGCGTGGCTTATGAAACTGTGAATGATTACAGGGGATTGCTTAAGGGCCGCACACCACGCAAACTGACTGCCTGCTGTGAGGATGATTTTGTGCACCTGGTTTGATCATCTACGGAAACGTTCAAAGTTCAGTTCAAAGCCTAATTTGCCTGCCTGTGAAAACTAGTTGCCTTCCTGCTAAAATCGTTAATGAAACCCCTGTAAATAAACAAAGTATCTTTTAAAGAAATATTTAGATAATTCCCCATTATTCTAGAACTTTATTGTAACTTACGTTATTACTATAATATTTTTAGGTATTTTTTATTACTATAGTATTTTCTTATTCATTTTATCATTATTATTCTTAGACAGAAAGGTCAATTATTGTAAAGCGCCTTGAACATAGGACATGAGCGCTATATAAATTACCTATTATTATTATTATTATTATTATTATTATTGTAAATACATGTAGTCTGACTGTCGTAATTACAGTTAGCTTTATACAACACAGCTGCTGATCTAATCTGTGTTATTTACATGTATCATTTTTTTGTTTGCAAATTTTTTCTCGTAATTTCAGGCTAACTGCTGAAGAAAAAGAGAGAGAGGCGATGGCAGTGGCAAAACTAATCAAGGTTGAAGAGAAAAAACAACAAAAACCGGTAAAAAAAACAGGTGAGATACATTTGTACTCGGTGAACTCTATTATATTGTAGCTCTTAGCTCGATCAACATGGTAATTCTCCATACTAATTAGCTAACATTTCTTTCAAAATCGACTATGAGAATTTTATGGTACATGTATATCGAGGTGACATCAGTGAACGGGCAAGGGTCAATTCCATACAAAATGAACGGGCAAGGGCCAATTCCAAAACACAACAAGCTCACGATCAGCAAATGTTTTACTATTCCCAAACCATAAAGAAAGTAAATTCCTACAAAGAGCGAAAAAATAATAGTTACAATACAGAACATCTACTTTAAGGCGACTGCAAAATGAAAGAAATGAAAAAAAAAACGATGAAAACAAAGCTGCTTACCAAATGCTGAGGAAGACAGGGTTGGTGGTTAGGGCCACTGAGGAAAAAAACTACTTCGACGAATGTTGTTACACTAATAGCTCCGTAAAAACTGGCAATAAAATAAGGCGAGGTAATAAACTATAACGAAATTTACATACAGCACATAACAAAGGAGCGTAATTAACAAAATACCGGAGCGAAAAGAAAAAGAAAAAGAATACACGATAACGAGTAAGTGAAAAAATGAAAAACAAAAGGAGAAAAAAATTGCCCCAACAATCAGTTAGTGCGATGGTCTGAACTTTTGTTCTGGCATGTCTGTGAGATATTGTAACTAGGAGAAGTAAGATTTTACAATGTATATACTGGTAGCTCTTGGGAATGAGAACACGTGAATTTACAAGTACATGCAGTTACAAGAGAAAGTGTACTGTGGTTATAAATCCGTTTTCTCATAAATAATAATCTTTGTACCTGGTGGGACATTAAATTTCAATTTTGAGACAAAGCTCCAATTTTTTTTGTATAATGTGGTTAGCTGCAAATTATTATTAGTTCAGTCCTGAATTACAGCTAAATAAAGTACATTATATTTTTTTTCCGCCAGTTCTTAAGAGGAAAGAAGTAAAAACTAAACCAAAGAAGCCAGCAGGCAAAGTGAAGCCAACATCCACCAAGAAACCAACTAGTGGAAATACACGTGCTATTGGAACAGACTGTTCTGGTGAGAGAACTATTACTAAACTTGTTTCTGCAGATCATGCATACTAAAGTCATCCACGGTCAAGTGTTCATCGATACCCTTGATTGATACTCTTGATTGACACTCGATCGATACTCAATCAACACTCCATCAACACCTTGGTTGACACTCAATCAACACTTGATTGACATGGTCAGTCGGTCAGGAGTCGACTAATTTTCAATTGATGCATATGAGTCGGTCCACACTCGGCTGACTATCGGCTCGCACTTGATCAAGTGTCAATCGAGTGTCAACTGAGTATCGATTGGGATGTCGATTGGGACATTGATCAAGGGTGACACTTGACCGCAGGTGTCTTTAGTGCACATGATCCATTTCTGCTAGTTACTGTGTTTATTATTTATGGGTACCTACCACTAAGTCTAAAAATCCATTCATTTTGGTTGAAAGTTAAATGGAACAGTAATTTTTTTGAAAATTGTAGACTGCCCTAAAGAGGAAGTCCTCTGTTCCGTTCGGAAAGGAGTGGCAGAAATATCCATACCATATTCTGAATTCCCCAGTTTCCAGTCTCTCATCAACCCAATATAATAACAGGGAATGAAATAATTAATGGTAATTAAGTGCCCTCTCGTTCGGTTGGTTTACTGATTTTGGGAAAACGCTGACCATGCGTTATTCAATGGTCATCCCAACAGCTTGTTTACTCTAATGAATGGCAAGCAGATGGAGTGCTATGGATACCACATGCATTTAATTCCTCACCGAGGTTTTTGTCTTCTTTGGCAAGACAAGTATGACCAGGGGACCTGGCAAAATTCTGCTTCAGGGTGGGGGGAACCTCTCAATGGATTGTAATCCCCTCCAGGGGTAGAGGGATAATAACACCCCTTGATGCCTCTCGCTAAGGAAACCTTAATTTTAAAAGTCATTTGTGTGGACTATTTCGCCTGTAAATGAACTTTACTTTAATTTGTGATTTCAGATGTATCGACCTCCAAAACAAATTCTCTGCTGATGTTGTCAAGCATTGCTTTGGGGGACTTAAATTTTCATTCTAATGAGAACAGCGTCACGGTGGATGTTTCATTAAACACATCACAGAGCTCCTTTCTTTCTGTTAAGAAGGAGAGAGAGTCTTCGTATCAAAGCCACAATGCCAAGAGGAAGTTGCTACTACTTCCATCGGGTTCAACACGTCTACCACCTCAGAGTGAATTGTTAAAACTTAAAACAAGTTCTGCGGTAAATCGAGGAACGCTCCCTTTAGAAAACGATATGACTGCCGGAGATGTCCTGAAGGAAGTGCGGACAGTTCTAAGCACGCTTGGAAAGAAAAGGTAAAGAATTTTAATTTGATATTGATATATTGCGTTTCTGTCACACAACATGACTGGTATAACATTGTGGCGAACTAACAAACAGCGGTTTACTAATGAACGTTTTAAAACGTAACCTATGTTTGTTTACCATTTACCCAAAAAAATCCGGAAATTTCGGATGGAATGTAAATGGAAAAAATAATTTTGTCTCCCCGAACGGACAGTTTCTCGGGAAAATGGGATTTCTTGAAAGGTAAACCAAAATTCCCAAACGGAATTTGCGAATGGAAAATGTGCGTTCCATTTGCCAGTTTTTACTAGTTCCAGGCCTTTTGACTTGGATCGCCTCTGATCCTATCTTCCGAGAAAAGTCGGCGACAAAATAAGCCACGGCTGGATTGGCCGATTGAGTTTCGCTTCTGATCGGTCGATGGAACAAAATGTTTGTTCTTATTGGCCTGTGCTCTACGCACGACTTCTTTTTGATCAATTCGATTGGCTAAAACTGAAACAGAAAAACTCATACCTCGCCAAACACGAAACAATGACTTAACTTTCGTTTCAGAATTCGTCTCGCTGCGGCCGACTCTTCAGGCAAGTTGGAATTCTTTAAAGGCACAAAATGGACAGCAAAGACACTGCGTCAAAGAATAAGATCTAACTCTGTCTTATACGTTGTACCATCGGTAAGTAGGCCAACTATATTCAATTTACCCTTTATTTTCCGTCACTGTAGTAAGAGTATAATTGAGAACTGTACTAAGGAATTCATAAGGTTACCGAGGATTTGGCTAATTGGCAATTGGCTAATTGTCACGGTTGCCGTATCCTCAAAAGTTCAGCCTAATCGTTTTTCGAAATCGTCGTTTGTAATCCGTGTTAATCGTCTCCATCCTTAACCATCCTTGTTCCTTCATTTTTTATTACTATCTCTCTGGTGTTTTTCTACGTAATAAACTACACTTTTTGGTTTTCTTGAATTAGCGTGACTGAGCTCCTCATAATCAATTATTTGTATCATTTATCATGTCGGTAGCATTTTCTTCACAACCGGAAATAATTAACGTTTTCCATCTTTTAGAGCTGAATCGCCGACACCTTATCGAACCTTAAGGGCAATTCCTGATAGCATGCAGTAGAGTGGACTGCACCATACAGAGGAAAGCCGTCTTCGTTTAAAGATTCATCTTGCAGTGGTACTTTTATCATACAGCAACAACCAAAGATTCCAGCGTTTTACAATTTTTCATTAAAGGCAAAGATTGTTTTCCAATCACATTGCACTTGTATTTTAACAGGGATTAGTTTGTAAAGACCTTGCTAGCGGTTGAAGATTCTGAAGATTAAACTTGTTAAGTAGTTTGTAGACATTTGCCGTCTTTCTTCACATAACCCCACTACAGCTCAATAGAGTTACAAACAGTAAAACTTGTTAAACTATGAGCGACATAAATAAGTTTGAAGTACAGTTGGACCCTACTAATTCGGAAGTCAGGGGGCTGGGGGTCTGAGTACGCCACATCCTCTCTCCTCCGCAGAGGCTCAAAGGTTTTTTTTCGGGTGGGGAGGATCCGCTGAGTAATGTAAGTGCAGGCACAGAGTTACAGGCGACGGCGGAAAGCGCGGGAGCCTCTGCCAGATACCACGCCCAAGATGGCCGCCATCCGGGGGAGGCAATTTCCTGTGGGCTACTCGCAGGGGTGGCTTGTGTACCTTGTATCAGCAAAAATGGCGTGCAAGATTTTGAGGTTAAGTGATGTCGAAGGTTTAGCTAAAACATACTTGAATGCATGGAAATCGGGAAAAGTCTGTTGCTTTCATGAGAACCGTTTTCCTAAGCGTCTTTCGTTCACCTCCGAGTGGTTGAGCGATCACTATCGAATTCAACATTCTCAAGATCGCGTAAGTGGTGATGAAGAAATATAGAGAAGAACAAAATGTGCTCAGGAAACTCATGGCTAGTGAAACTCTGAACAGGATCGCAATTCAGTCTTAAAAGAGACAAGAACAAGTAAGTTTTTTTTAACGTTTGTCTGCTCGGCGAACTGAACAATTTTCTTCGCGAAATCATTGTGAAATCGAAGCTCAAGTCTTAAGTTGCATTGAGCTTAATCTTAGCATACATTTGTTTAAAGGAAAGTACTTTTTTCTCTCTTACATCTGCGGTGATGGGTAAATCCCTTTGCAGATTACATATATAGATGTAGATGTAGATAACAATACGATTTCAGTGGTGAGAACCAAACGATGATTAAGCTTATCCTTTTGTTTACTTCGTTTTATTAACGGCATTTTTACAGAAGTTCTAAATTTAACGTTTGCAAATAATAGGAAAAAATAAATATAAGATATATAGATTGCAAGACTTTATTTAAGTTGAAATTTACCTTGAAGAGAGAGCTCTTGAAGAGGACATTCCAGCTGATCCGAATCGTTCGCCATATTATTGTTTTTAGGACATGCAAGACTACCCCTCACGGGTTTCAGGGAGGCCTTCGAAGTAAAACAGTTTTGCTTCTTTTCTTGGAAAATACGAAACTAGGTAACAAAAAAACTAATGCAAACTGTAGCGACATAATTAGCAATGAGTTTCTGTGAGTTTCAAGCTGTCAAATGAAGCCAAAGCCGAGAAATCCATCGATGTACGAGAAAACGACAAGGATGTACGAGAAATCGACGTACATCTGGCAGAGGTTCTCCGCCTGATCGATCCATTCGACTTTGTGCCTGCGGTACACTTCGCACAGCGGATTGATATAACGAATGCTTGAACCTCTGCGGAGGAGAGAGCGCCACATCCCGTCAATTTTTGCTCTAAATGTCCCGGATTCCATCAATTCCAGTTGCAAAAATTAACGCTTTTCCGACTCCTTAGCTCTTTTATCACTCAATGCAATTTTCCTTCCTTTTCATTGGCCGAGAGCCCACCACGTGACCAACTACCTACAAATAATGGTCTGCTCATGCGTAATACCGTCTAAATGTGTTTTGCTGCAAATAAAATTCTGCTCATGCGTAATTGTAACCTCGCTCTTGTATGCAACATAGGTAACTTTTGAACTTATTTCCAGGTTTTTTCGGCAATCAGTAAACATCACCTACATAAAGCAAGATCCCTGAATAGGCATGAGATCCTGTCAGTTGACAAAACTACTTTACTCCTGACTCCGTCATCGAATATTTAGCAATTATTGAATGAGGCTGCTTAGGATATGAAGAATTCTGCAGAACAAGGAGGGTGTTATCCACAGAGGCCGAAGGCCGAGGTGGATAACACCCTCCGAGATCTGCAGGGTTCTTCATATCCTACGAAAGCCGAATTCAATAATTGCTTTATTTATTCATTTAAAATATTTCCCCGTTCTTAAAGGAGTTTCGCCATTTCGCTCTTTGTTGTTTCGCTCACTGAAAATAACATAATATCGTCCCCAGGTTTTCTCGGTCAACGGTTCAATAATCTGCAGTGGGCTGCACTTTTGACGTCATCGGTTCAATAAGCTGAAGCGGACTGCATTTTTGACGTCATTGACTCAATATGGCGAAGATTCTTTCCAAATTTGGTGAACAGCAGCCGGTTATGGTCAATTAATAAAACTGATTATTAACTATCTGGAAGGGCCGATATTGGTAGATATTGTCAATGTTTGATGGGAAAATATAAATAACTGCATCTGCAAGTAATTTTTTTTACCTTTTTGCGCCTTCTATATTGATCAATGAACCTATTTTATTCTTTAAAAAAATGACAACTTTAATGTTCGATATCCCGAATCTCTCTTTAAAATGTCCCGTGTCCCGTTAATTTTTCCCTCAAATATCCCGTATCCCGTTAATTTTTTACCTAAATATCCCAAGAACCCCAAACAGGGCCTCAGTGTCCAATCGGTCAGGATGCTAACACATTTTTAACAGGAGATAAGAACTTTACTGTCGGTGAAATGAAAGTGTTTGAGAGGTACTGTAAAACTCAATACTCTCTGACTGACATAGGGTACATTGGTTAAGTCGTTACACGGAAGGCGATGAAGTGTTACTTATAAAAATAAACATTTCTGAGGCCACGTTGCAGTGTATTATTGGAGATCAATACCGAATCTATTAAATCGATCATTATCAGAAAATTCAAGCTGCAAACAATTTGTGGCTTAAATCAACCAATCACTTTCAAAATTGTACTTTAGTTCTTCATCTAGTTCATGTGGCTCACAAAGATTTGGTTGTTCTCTGGCCTGCTCAGTTCTTCTGATTCACTGTTGTCACATGGTTGACCTCTCCCACCTTGTCAGGTTCTTCTAGTTCTCGTGATTCTCCTTGTTCAGGTAGTTCTTCAGGTCTTCTTCTTTACATGGTTTCCCTGGTTCTGATGGTTTGCTTAGGTTTCCTGGTTTCTCCTATTCAAATTGTTCACTTGGTTCACCTGGTTTGCCTGGAAACTGGAATCATCTGGTTCACATGGTTGACTTAGCTCGTTCACCTGTTCCTCCTGGTTCTCTTGTTTACCTTATACCCCATTCACACAAACCTGTTAAACATGTTTAAAAGTGGTTTAACTAAACAGGGTTAAAGTTTAGCTGCTCATACCATACACACCCCACAACTTAATAAGGTAAAAACCTGTTTGAATAAAATATGTTGGCAAGGTGGTTTGAAATTTGTCTTCTCAAAATGACTACAAATTGGAAAAATCTAAACTTGATTTAGTTAAACTAAGTTAGTTGGTGTGAATGGGGTATTATTCACACCAACATGTTAAACATGTTTAAAAGTGGTTTAACTAAACAACCTTAAAAATTAGTTGCTCATTACGCACATATCTTAACACTTAAAAAGGTCAAAACCTGTCTGAATAACATATGTTAGGAAGGTGATTTGAAATTTGCCTTCCCAAAATGATTGCAAAGCGTAATTGACAAATTTGAAAAATCTAAACCTGATTAGTTAAACTAGTTTAGTTGGTGTGAATGGGGTATTAGTTTACCTAGTTTGCATGGGTTATGTGGTTCCCACGGTTCACTTACGCCGTGTTCACATTAGGCCTCGATTATGATCGAATTATAATCGAATTAAATATGAAATGGGTTCACATCAACTAATTACAGTCCCTGATTATAATTGGATTACAATTACTTCAAACAACCCCCTTGGGGTTGTTTGAAGTAATTAAAGTGCGTGATTGAATAAAATGGCGGACACGTGGGGGTTTGTCTCATCCGTTGTTGCTGTTTGAGACGGCGTATTTTTCTTCTTCTAGCCTTCGAAGCTTCCTTTGCCTTTCTTCTGGCCTCCAAATCAAGTATTGCGGTGAATAACATGGCAGCTGTTCGATAGGGCGCCGTTTTGTTTTCAACTTTAGATTGCGAGGTTGCCCTGCCTAGTTTATTTGAATTTTTGCAGATGTGAACAGAACCATAATTGAATAAAATCGAATGCAGTATGATAGATTGAATCGTAATTCAGTTGAATATAATTAACATTTAGTGTGAACACGGCTTTAGTCGAGGTGGTTTATCTGGGTCACGTGGTACACGTTGCCTGATTCACATGGCTTCACTCGTTCCTCCTGGTTCCCCTGATTCACCATGGCTCACATGGTTCGGTTGCTTTACTTGGCTTGCTTGTTTTAATGGGTCACTAGGTTCTCCGTCTTGCTCCGTGTGGTTAACCTAGTCTTCGCCTTGCGCACGTGATTTTCTTCGTTTAACTGGTTCACGACGTTGATCTGGTCCTGGTTTTCGTGCTTCACTTGTTTCACTTTGGGGACCTTGCTCACCTGGTTTATGTGGTTCTCCTAATCAGTTCATGAGGCTCAGTTAGCTCACCATCATCTTTACTAGGTTCTCTTTAGTTTTCGTGTTCAGTTTGTTCTACCGGTTGCCTTACGTACCTGGGCAATTCTTTCTCCTGTTTCAACTGGTTTACAAGGATGTGTTTGTTCACCTGTGCTGTCTGGTTCACGTGGCTCAGCTATTCCACCTGCTTTTTTTAGTTAACTTTGTTGACGTGATTCACGTGGGTATGTGCTTCACTTAGTTCTCTTTGTGCCGAATGGTCTTGGTTCCAATCGTAACGCCTCTCTCTTCCCCTATTAACTGGGTGCATTTGGTTCTACTTGTTTCTCCTGGCTTTCCCGATACTTGGGTCACCTCGTTTCACTTGGTTCTCTGCTTCACTTGGCTTACCTACTTCGTTCTTTGGCCTGGGCAATAAAACGGCAACATTTGTACGGAGGAGACTGCAAACTGCTTTAGCACCTCATGCATGGCATTGCTTTAGTTCAAAGCATTCCGAGCACCTGTGCAGGAATGAAACTACGCTAATTAGCCTGCGAGCAGGCTCTCGTGCGTTGCGGCAGGAGTAAGTCACGAGAGATGAGTCCAGCGAGCGAAGCAAGCCAGTGAGGGCACTGAGGGGCCTGGTAGCGGCTCGCTTCGCTCGCGACTCTCGCTTTGTTCGTGCTACGAACGATGAGAGCCAAATTTGCTCCGTTACTCCGTTTTAAAAAGTCTCCAAATTAATTAATTCTCTCAGCCCTAAAATTCAATCTGCCTCCAATATTGCTGTGTTTATCGCTAAACTATAAGTATTTTTAGGTAAGTAAGGTATAAAGTCTGCATACGAGCCAAGTGGCTCGTCAGGCCGGAGCTTATCCCGGTTTCAGTAGCATGAAGCGACTAGGAGTATTTCTACTCCCCCCTGGATAGGATAGTACATCGCAGGGTTACCCCCGGCATCAAATTCGCCGGTACCTATTTATACACCTGGGTGGGGAGAGGCACTGTGAGAGTGAAGTGTCTTGCCCAAGAACACAACGATGTCTTCGGCCAGGGCTCGAACCCGGAGCGCTCGCTCCGGAGTCGAGCGCACTAACCATAAGGCCACACACAAGTATTTTTTCTTCCTCTTAATTAGTGTTCTTTTGTGTGTGTTTTTTCGCTTTTTTCTTCCTCTTCCTTCGCTTCCTTCATTTTGTACGTGAAAAAAGATATATGTATCTATATATATTTTGATCAATTGTCCAGTCGATGACAGCATTTGTATTTATTGTTAAGTCTTAGATATCCTTTACATAAGCGTTATTTACTCCCTCATTTACTTCTTTGCCCTATTGGTTGATATGTTGTAAATGTATTTATAATATGGCAAAAACAATAATAAAAAAGCATTTTTTTTGCTGACAGACCTAACATTAGGTTGTGCGTTGTAGTTGTGCGTGATCTGTTACGCGGGGTGTGTTGTGTTACTAATCAAAAAATGAATACCAATCGTTTTCGAAACTTATCGAAAAATTCAGAGAATCAAAGTTCAGACAATTCAGGCGAAACAGGTCGATCTATACTGAAGATGTCTGCATCGCAGAACTTGGAGGAAGAAAGCAGTCTGCCCGGTGATGAAGCTCTTGAAAAATTCTGTTAAGTACTGACGCTTTAATGGAACACAACAGAATCAACACTACATCGAGCACATGGCGGACCCGAACTCATGAGCATCTCGCTCTGACGTAATAACACGTGAACGAGGTACAGACGTACCCAGACTCTTATAAGGCGGGAGTAAATACACCACATCTCCCCCTTCCTAGTTAACCCTACAAACCCTAGTTAACCTTACAAACAAACAAGTGGCAGTTTAGACCTCATGGCAACTAGAAATGCTAATGGACTCAAGTCACTAATAACGTCCAAAGTCAAAACTAACAGATCAAGTCTAAACAGAACTTTAGATTGTTTCAATTAATCTGTCCGGAGCCTTTCGCACTCTAGAAGATCGGCGAAGTGGGGGACAGGACGCTTCTGAAGATTGTGTGACAACAGGTGGAGCCTTGTCTACAGCTGGGACTACCTCCTGT
>OZ026608.1:18361478-18378978 GCA_964020085.1 Micromussa lordhowensis
TCGAACCTTCGACCTTCCGCACAGTAGACTGGCGCTCTACCAACTGAGCTAACCAGGCGGCGGTTTTTTGTACAAAGCGAGGTATTCAGTCATAATAGGTACGCAGTGCGCACATGGTCGGACATGCAATACATTCATACTACCTTATTAGAGTGATAAGTTTTGTAGTGATCCTTCGTCACTTTAACTGAAACAGGAAAAATGCAAATATAATAAATAGAAAACCAGCTACTAAAACGGATTTATTTAAATAAAATGAGGCTTTATTAAGAACAAGTAAATACCGTTTATTGGTCAGATGACAACATTGATGACAAGATTGATAATTTAAATGTACAACCTTTAGTATAAGCTGTTATTGACTCAGATGGTACAAATATGAAATGATTTCTACTACTGTGGCTATTATGTACTTCTCGTGAAACCATATCTAGCCAAATTATACTTGTTGACACCCGTCTGACAAGACTGTTATACTGAAAATGTTAAGTAAGCTAGGGCAATAAGATGTAACCATTTCAGTGTCCCACAAGCAGGATAAAAGAGGATATGAATTATTAATCATTATAATTTATTAATGATTATTTTATATCAAACGAGCTTTGACATTCCCTGCCAAACTTTCACTGAAGTGGAAGCTAAATTTAGTGTTAAATACGGACATGTTCTCCGGTTTTGCTGAGAGCGTTAGCAAACGGTATAAAGATTTGAGTAATATCAGCAGCACTGGAAATCAGTCTGTGGTGTTGATAAACAATGGTTATTAGAGAGTTTGCTACACAGTGCTAAATTAAATTAAAACGAAGAAGAGATACCAACGTTTTGTTCTGCTAAACAACTCCGCCACAGACAAAGAACTTGCTGGTAAACAGCTACGTAAGAGGCCCGTAGGGAGGGGGGGTGCGATGGGTGCGCCCGCACCCCCCCCCCCCCCGCAGACTGCTGAGGTCCACTTTTTTGTTAAAAAAAATAGTAAAAAAAAATAATAGTGTTGTTTTGTTTGTTCTGTTCTAATTCACTGATTGCGTAGTAAAAATTAAATAAATATACCAAAACAGATTCCATGTTTGATCAGTAGCCCGGGACGGAGTAGTTGATCTGGTTGCAAAGATGCACCCAAGGAAGCTTGAGCTTGGCACACTTCTGAAAGATCGTGATGATCAGCAGCCAGCCGAGTGAACAATACGGATTTACAACTTTATTTCTATTTTTGTTATTTTTAAATAGTGACATTGGCATTGTTATTCTCTACATTGTAAAATACATACGTAAAGCATTCTCTTTGCCAAAAAAAATCAATTTGAAGTTCAAACTTTGACAAATATCCACGTTTTTAGGTTCGCTTTTAGCGACCTATATTGCTATCATACTGATCTTCAAAACGCACGAAATGTAGTCTCAGACAACTTAATTTTCAAAATTTCCCGGGGGGGCATGCCCCCGGACCCCCCTAATAAAGAGCGCCTCCGGCGCTCGTTGGTCCGTATAATCAACTGATCGCACCCACCCGTAAAAAATCCTGGCTACGGGCCTGCGTAACACGGAAAGAACCACAGCCAGCCCAAGTTTGATATATGAGAAAGCTAAGTGACCAAGCCTGAGATTCAAATTTCTTACACACCCGGAGGGTGACGGTCCGTTGCAACAGTCTAGTTAAGGCGGGGTAAACGTGAAATTTGAAGTAATATTAAACACTACCAGACAGTTGACCCCCGCAAAAAAGAGCTCCAGGTTGGTAGGGGACTGTTTGGTATCCGTCTACTAATTCTTCACTTCAAATTTCAATTTTCCAACTCCATCAAATCTTCAACATTTCATATTTTCCTCAATTTAACCTATCCGTTAAGAAAAAAAAAATATTTTTCCCAAAATGCCCAAAAATCACCGCCAAAAATTTACACAAAACCGCCAAACAGTGGTTAATGAAATAAGCAGAGAGATTTAGTGTCGCTTGAAACGTGACCGAGATATTGGCAGAAAAGCCGTGTTGAGCGACGTCAAAACAGCCTTCACGTGTACCCCCGCCAAAACGACAACGCTATAACGCCCCTGCTGACGGAAAAGTCTTCAGAAATTGGCGAGCTTTAATTCCTTTACCGCCGTGAAGATGGATCTCTGATGAAGAGCGACATGGATAGTAGAACTGCCGTTCGTGTTCTACGTGAAATTTGGAGGCGATTAGAGCCCTTTGGGGGATTATACGACCGATTTCCGTCAAGCGGTCCGCTCGGCTTTCGGCCTTGGCAAAATGTTGAAAGAGAGAGCGAACGGTGGAACTACAACTCGATGGAAACGCAGCAAATCCGTTAGAAAACCACACAGAACGGTGAAAGGTAAGCAATAATTATTAAAATTCAACAGTAATTTTTCCGCAATTTTCGGCTCTAATTCTCTCCCCATACAAACCCTTGTAAATTTGCAAATTAAGCAAATTACGCGACAGTAGAGAGGTCAACAAAAAATTGAGCTTCTCATATATCGAGCTTGGGTTACCTGTGAAAAGACTTTCTCGTAAATAGAAATTCTTAAAGGGCAACCTTTGAACTTTCAGGGGCTGGTGAGGGATGGGTCGGTGATTCGAGTTGAGCATGAATTTAATTATTTTTGGACCCTGAACGCTCAAGATATATCTTGCTCGACCCTTTTTGATTTTCCTTTCTTGTTGCGTATGAAATTTTTTTGTCTAAGAGCAGCTTGGGCGATTTTTTCCCACTCCCCTCAGTAGAACATTTTTCATAGCTTTAAACAGCTTGCCTGCCCGTCATCCTGCCTCCGGCCTAACGTACGTGCAGAAGACCGCAGAGCCATTGTTCTGCTCATTACATCTTTTGTTTGGTGGCGTTCTCGTTGGCGTCGCCGTCATGGTTTGCTAAAGCTCCCTATTGTTTATTCAACGACTGCAAACTAATGCGTTCATCCGGAGAATTCTCCAAGCTAATGTCAATTTGAAGATGCCTGAAATTCATCTTAATTGCAACATTTCACTTTAGATTACATATCGTTTTCCAAGAGTTGGTTTATCTCGGCCCTTGTTTGATTCATCGGCATCTCATGGTTCTCCATACTTTACATAGCTAATTCACGTTGTTTTAAATTGTTTTGGTTTGGGTTAAAGAGATCTTGAAGCTTCTTGCGAATCATTTGCGCTACAATTTAGCAGGTGCAAGAGCTTCTTTCCGGTTAGAAATTGAAACCGTAGTAATTTCTTTGCGGTAAGCTGCCCGTGTTCTTCAAGAACTTCTTTACCTAACAGTAGGTGACGAGGTTGCTGTCACGTTATCGTTTCGCGTGACATGTAACGGGGGAAGTGTTGCCAAAGCACCGTTACGGTTTATTGCCGTCGAATACGACGACAGCTCGAGTAGCTCGCCATTCTTCTTTCCAAGAAAATGTCTTCATCGCGTGACTTTATAGAGGAAGAATGCAGTCCACACGACGAAGAAGCTTTTGAGAAAGCCAACAATTATATCAAAGAGGTCTTCAACATTTTAAAGCAGGAAACGAACAAAGTTCGCAAGGAAAGAGATGCTTTTGATGGCGTCGCAAAGAAGCTCGAACATGTTCATTTCTCGAAATTGGTGAAACTCAATGTCGGCGGCCACCTCTTCTCAACCAGTCTGGAAACCCTGACCAAGGATCCTGGTATGTTTTGAACGTTATCTTTATTCTCTAGTGAAATACTATCGATTATCCGGCCGAGAACGGTTTTTGCAACTGACATCGTCGCCACCATGTTGGATGAAAATTAACAAAAGCATTCTTATGAACTCTATTGTTCCTGTCATCCAACATGGCCGCAGGGTTTTTGTCATTTGAATCATATCTCTCGGGTAAGGTATTGTGTTTATCCCAGGTTCGATGCTACACGCCATGTTTTCGGGAAGATTTGACACCAAGCCAAGCGAGGATGGATCTTACTTCATTGATCGCGATGGAACTCACTTCCGGTATATTCTGAATTATCTTCGCACTGGACAGCTTATTGTGCCTCAAGACAAGACTGTCTGCAAGGAGCTTCTCGCTGAGGCAGAATTTTATCAAGTTGAAGGAATAATTCATGACCTCAGAGTAGGATCCTTTAAAGATTCATCAGTCCTGACATCAGATCAACGCCAAATCTTGATGAATTGGTTGGAGGACACCTGCGCCCTAAAAGAGGCTAACTCGTTCCCTTGCTTGCTCTATCGGGCTTCGCGTAATGGCTGGGCTGCTACCGACTTTCACACTCGGTGTGACAACAAGGGACCAACGTTGACAGTGGTCAAGAGTGAAAATTGCATATTTGGAGGCTTTACTGAAAAATCGTGGGCAAGTAAGATTTACTTTTCATCTTAAAAATGCAGTAGGGCTAGATGGGTCTAGATGGTTAGGAATTACAACTTAAAACCGGAGAGGATGGATGGCAAGGCAGTGAATCCGGCCCCATATTCATGTAGGCCTTATTCCCAAGGTAATCCTACTTCGCAATGATTACTTTCAGTTTCGGAAATTCCCAAGTAGTTCATCCTCCACGAAAACATCCACATAACGCGCGAGGAAGAACCTTTAAACGGATTACCTCGGGGCGAAATAAGGTCTACATGGGGTATTACATCTCTAAGCCTTTATCCTCCTGTGGAAGTAGACAACTATTTGCTATTTTTAGAACTCTTTCAAAGCTTCGGATTGTGCATGAGGGTATGGCTCTGTAGGCGAACAGCTAGGCATTATTTCCGTCTTTCTCCATTAGGTTCTGGAGGTTACAGAAAAGCACCAGGCTCATTCCTGTTTAGCCTTGTCAACCCAAGCGGTCTGCCACCAACAAAGTTGCCTTTGATAGCTGGAAGAGAAGGACATGCTATCTACTGCGACAATAGTAATGGACCTGTGTTTGGAAATGGCCATGATCTTTGTATTGCTAATGCACCAGATTCCAGCGAGTGCTTTACAGATCTAGATAACACGTACCAGTGTCCAACCGGTCAGGAGGCTGGCACATTTTTAGCGGGAGATAGCTACTTTAATGTCAGTGAAATGGAAGTATTTGGGTTTGAGAAGTATTAAGATGCTTACTTTCTGACTAAGATGAAGAACATAACATCTTATTTTAGTCTTAAAACAGTCGAGCAGTTAATTGCCGTGTCGCTACAAAGTCGGGCTACAGATTAGTTAGATTGTAAGAGCCGTCAATATTCTTTCATATTATAAGTTGAAACTGATTTAAGCTTCCTTAAATGTTAAAATAGTAAAACTTCCAAATAAACGTCTTAACCATGCAATCATTAGTTGGATGGACTAGCTTAAGTATCAAACGTTACTGTGGCGGATCTAGCGGGGGGAGTTCGGGGACTTCTGTATGAGACATTGTAACACGCTGACTTGGCCTTAAAATTCCGGAAATCACATTTCCGAGGACCTTGATTTTCAACGTTTTCCGGGGGAGGATCCCCTCCGAGCCCCCCCCCCCCCCCCTATAGGGGACGGCCTTCGGTGGTCCGTATCTGGAATCCCCTTCTCTAAAATCTCGTATTGGCTCCAGCATTAGTCTTGACCTAAAACGCTGTATGAAAATGCTTGATTACATCGTGTGCGTTGCTTCATATGTAAATGAATATATGGAGAATCATTTATTTGAACTGCGGAGAAGGATATGAAGACACAGATGATCATCGCAGTTATATACACAACTTAAGGCGGGGGTAAACGTGAAAGCTGTTTTGAGGTCGCTTAACACGGCCTTTCTGCCAAAATCTCGGTCGTGTTTCAAGCGACACTAAATCTCTCTGCTCATCTCATTAACCACTGTTTGGCGGTTTTGTGTAAATGTTTGGGTGATGTTTGGGCATTTTGGGAAAGATATATTTTTCTCAAAGGATAGGTTAAATTGAGGAAATATGAAATGTTGAAGATTTGACGGATTTGGAAAATTGAAATTTGAAGTGAAGAACTAGTAGACGGATACCAAACAGTCCCCTTGCAACCTGAGGCTCTCTTTTGCGGGGGTCAACTGTCTGGTAGTGTTTCCAACCCATGTTAATCCTAACAATTTCCTTTTTTATATCACTTCAAATTTCACGCCTATTCATGTTTACCCCCGCCTTAAAGCCTCAATAAATTTGAACGAGATTCGAACCCATGACCTCTATCAAAGAGGTCATGGGTTCGAATCCCATTCAGAATTTTTTTGAGGCAGTGTATATAAATGCGATGATCATCTGTGTCTTCGTAGTTGCTTAATATCTCAGTCTTGGTGTTCTTGGGCCGATCGGAAGTACTCAGTCATACGCTTTGCTGTTGCTGTAAGCAAAACCGTGCAGCAAAATATTTAAGACTTAATTATTGACTGGTCCTGAGGGGAACCGTGAATTTTGTCTCCCGAGAATCTCAATGAAACACTGAGATTCGAGGGATACAAAAATCACTGTTCTCCAAGAGACCAGTGATTAAGTGATTTGTTATATGGCAAAACAAATGGGTAAAACCGGTGGGAAAAAAGCAAATTTAAAAAACGTGCTGATATTCCAGCGACAACATCAGGCCACGTTCAACTGAACGCTCTGATCACGTGCAACAGCGGTCAACATTTCGCGGGCAACAGTGAACTGTTTCCCGTTTGACGTCATAGTTTTCGCAATGTTGCTCGCTCACGGCATTTGGCGGTAAACGGTTTTATTGTTAGGTGTCATGTGACCATGAACAAGCCAATGAATGGGCACGCTGTAGCGGGAAAACGCCAGCTATGTAACAATGTCCCTTTCAATCCTTCCTCGTTTTCAGGTTGTTTGAGATCGAAATCTTCCAAAAGTGAAAGCATAGCCAACGAAGTTTAAAGTAGACGAAGTTTAATGTAGTTTTGAACTAGAGAGAGACGTTCATAAGACTTGCGTGTAAGAGTAAAAATAATAAATTTAATTCTCAAACAGTAGAACTTCGCTATCTTGACCTCGCCGCCGATCTCGAGCTTAAATAATTTTCCCTTTAGTATACTTTTCAGCATTTACTAACGGCAGTCTGGAACTCCCATTATCTCGGTCGCGAACGATTTTGGTTTCCGTTGAGGGTTCGAGATACTTGGATTCGGCTATCCTTTGATCAAATTATGCGACTGACTTTACTCACCGTAAACATCTATGGAGAAACTTTTAAAGAAAAACGAAAGAATCATTAAGACTTTCCACTATGAATCATAAATTTGTGCTGGCGTTAGAAATTTTTTTTTCATTTATGGATGCAAGTTAATGCGTCCACAGGGAACATCAGTTCCAAGCAAAATCTCTTGGTTCTAAGATAAACCCGAAGATTCCCGTAGAAAAAAAATCACTCTTAACTGCAATATTTAGTTTATGTTCAGTTGCTTTAAACTGTTTAGAGTGCATCTTAACAAAGTTTTCTTCATTTTCTTCCAGCACTCGAGCGGTGTTTATCTAGAAATGGGGTCAATATTGCTGACTGCTCACTTGAGATGACTGTTGCTTAGCCGGGACGGACCATTTTATTTTTGAGGGGGCTGGGGTGGCTGGGCAATTACGGAAAAAATATTCCTGCAGAGGAAAAACTGCTGAAAACCAAAATCGTGCAAGGGGAGTCATGGGAAAAAATCAAGCAAGTATTTTCTACTATTAACATTTTTATTTTCTGATGTTAATAAATTTTTCCACACGTTATTACTCACCAAAAAAAAATCATGCACAACCTAAAGGTGAGAATAACCTAATAAGTACGAAGCAATTTCTGTTATTTTCAGTTACGTAATAAATAAATAGCTCTGGGGGATAACTACAGAGTTTGTGGGGTTTATTCCCCAGAGCCTCGTGCTGAGGTCTATTGTGTCAGGCCGAATTTTAATACATCAAAACTCCCATCCTCCAGATTGGACCCATGTTCAGTAATTCGCCAGAGGCTACGGTCCAAAAACGCCATGGACGCTATCACAACTGTGAGCTGAGAAGGAAATGCATGTCATAGAAGGGTTGGGGATTCCATTTCTGCGAATGGGGTTTGGGGGGAGGGGGTGTCTGCAGAGTTTTGGGTCTTCTAGGACTGAATACGATCTGTGTTTTTTACACAAGAGCCTCTTTTGTATTTACCTTTCTTGGAGACGACGAGAAAAATGAGATCGTGCAAGAATGGACGTTAGTTTGGACCAATGCTTAGCTATCTTTGTATCACAGAAGCACAAAAATTCGTCCAAAACTTTGACTATATATAAAAGGTTTAAGCAAGCAACCGCGAACGATGATCCAGCTGGTATACGTTGGATCAATAGTGATTTAATCAGCTTCACACAGAAAACGAAGACGATAAAAGCAGAAACCGACACAATGTAGGCTGGCCAAACCAGTCTACAATGAGAATTTTACATTGGGATGGGTGTTTGTGTAGTATATTTTTTTAATACCGGAAATACGTAAATCTAATTAATTGACAGTGTAAATTAAAGATGATGTCAAATAACATAATGAAAGGAAATGATTAATATGTTCCTTCGCGGATCGGGATCAATTGCTCTGCCTTTTTGAATTAAAAAAGCTTCCCTGGCTTTACGGATAGAGTCTCGGTTGGAAAATATTTTTTTGATGGGGATTAATTGCATGTCGTTAGCATTGTGGTTAGGAGATCTAGAGCCGAGAGGAAATGTTCTGCGGCTGTAATAGATTTAGAGTTGGTGTTAGGGTTATTGCGTTCGAGCGAAGGGAGAATGCATCCTAATTTTGTCTTGGTGTCCTGTATACATGTATAATAATACAGGAATAGATCGAAGTTGCTGCAGTCGACGCACGTTTAGTAGCCTGAAATGCCAGTCATCTCCCGCCCTCAACAGGCTATAGCTGCTCTATTTCTAGTTATGATTCTGTGCCGTGCAAATCAACACAAACGTGGCCTGTTTCGTCGGGATGCGAGATGACAAGGAAAAGCAATGATAATGCTGTCTAGTTTTATTCATCAGCGGAAATAGTCGAACCAGTCGCACGGAGTTTGTTTACGACTGAACAAAATGTTGGCTAATATATTCATGCTTCCAGCAGTTTAGAATAATGTAGGTAAAATATACGCTTTTAAAAAATAGCTTTTTCTGCTTAAACATTACCAGTAAATGTTACAATATTTATCATGAAATTTGAAGGTAAATGTAGACATTTTAGTTCTCTATTAATTGGCGACGTCACGCAACGTATCGGCAAATCAGTACTTGCCTACCAGAAAACCACAGGTAAATAAATACGGGCATGGATTTTGTCATTATGTTATATCTGTCTGTAAAAACCTCGGTTGTTGATTTTAGCAATAGACAGGAGTTGAAAGTCTAATGAAATCTTTCAAGGTATAAAGTGAAGGAGTCGGACCTTTGGTGCTCCCCAGAACAAAAAAACTCATTCCCAGTCTCATCTGATATGTTCACGTGACTGTTTTGGCTTCGCGTATCAACAAGAAAACTCCAATAGATGTTTCACGAGGAAAGGTAAGAAAAAATCCCATTTGTTCTACTTATCATGCAACAAATACTTCAGAAAGGATAATCCCTTTTCGTACTACAATAATTTGACGCGTCCTACTCAAGAAATGCGTTTATTTCACTGTTCAGCGTAACACGCAGTAACAAGCTTCTCGAGTTCTTCAGGGTTATAAATATAGCACCCGTATTTAGAAAACTTCATATGAAGGGTCACGTAGAATTAACTGACGTCTGGTGCTGTGGGATCACATAACTTTAGCATCTTGTCTTTATAATGATCAGATTATTTGAGCGTTATATGTTCAAAAAGGCTTGTGTCAACTCTATACGGTAGTCGACTTGTACACGTTGAGGGTTCCTCTTTCGATATTTTAATTTTCGGTTTTCACGAGTTATGCGACTCTAAGTGGCCGGGGCTATAGTGATTAGTGTTCCTCCGCTAGATTAAGATTTTCTTCATAAATTTCTATCATTTCTCTCGCTATAACTAAAATCATAACTACCACTGTACTTACTCTTCAAATGGATTAAACCTGTTCTTGTTTGATAGAATCGTCTTCTGAGAAAAGTCTGTTCAGTCGACGCATCCTTTCTTAGAAACAAAGAAACTCTACGTCATGTCCATTATCCGTTGAATCCATTGATAGTTAAGGCCCCCACTCTAGCTAATTTATCGTTAAGCTTACAAGTTGATTGAAATATGACTTTTATCACTACATTGCCGTTCAAACGTCGAAATATTACTGCTTTATCGAGTTACCGAATAAGTCGCAGCTGTAAGGAAAGTTTGCTATCCGCGCCATATTTAAGCTTATAGTTTTGTGTTCCTTCGACTTTGTTCCAAGCTCTTCCTCTGTAGCAACCCGATGTTGTGCAGGGAATGTGGCGTTTGACAATGTTCACATTTTAGAACGCGTAAATTATTTAACCTCATGTGAATAGCGTGTTGTGCAAGTTCTTGCATGCAAATTAATATATTCTTTGTTTTGACGCATCTGTTTCTAATTTACATGCAAAATTATTAAAATAGATGCGCATCTTCATCAGAATGCATGCCATAACACGAACTGTTATACTTTTATGCTTGATTATGATTGCTTGATGGGAATGCTTATATTGATACACCAGGATAGTAAGAGAGTGCAAGATGCTATGAGATACATGTATTTTGTACAAGGGGAAACGGGAGTAGACAGAGTTATAAATTTAGTCTTGATTATTTGCCTGCATAATTTACTGAATAAAGCAATTTGTAAAGCATGCTGTTACATGTTTTACTATGTGTACAAAGAATGCCAGGAAATTTCTTCTTTGTTAAGACTTTGTTTAAACATCCCTTCCCCCAATGTGCAGTTTCCAGAAAATTAATATCCATACTCCCCCCGCGCCCTTCACAGAAGGGACTGGAATTTCCTTGGGATGAGGGGGGAGGGGGCTCTGTTAGCCTGCCAATGCAGACGTATTTCCGGCTGTCACTTGTCCATTTTTCAACGGTGTTTGCAGGATAGGGTTCTGAAAGACCAAAAAAAAATGTATGAAGATAAAAAAAATGTATGAAGATTAATTGCAATTTCCAGAGGGGCGGGGCACCAGAGACAAAATTTCTTCTATGGGGGAGGGATGGATATTTTCTGGAACTACCGGTACACAATGGGTAAATGAACAGACTAAAAACCCACACAGGGCAAATCATGTTTTCAGTCTCTCTTCATAAAATAAAGTACCGGTAGGAATAAAAAGTCTTTATGTCAGATAATTTATGAAAAACTGAATTATTACTTGAAGCAAAAACATCTTTTATATGCCCCTGTCAGTTTTTTTCCCTTAAAAAAAGTAAAAGGTGTTTTCCCTTAGATACTCACTTGGGGCATGAACTGTGTTTTAGCATTTTAACATTTTAAAATATTTTTCTTTTTATTTATTTTAATATATTCATTTCATCTTAGGGTTTTATTTCACAGGACCCACATTGATGTCAATTTTAGAACTGAAGTGGTTACCCTGTATAAATATTTTCAGTTATTATCATTATCATTATTATTATTGTTGTTATTCTTTTATTCCAGATTTCCACCAATTTAAGGAACCATGAAGAAAACAAACAAAATATGATTCAAACAAGATATTTGATGATGTAAATTGTTACCTTTATTTTAAAATTTTTGACATTCTTTGTAATGAGTTACTTCTGTATATTATTACAGATAACATCAATAATGGAACAAACATCTGTGGAGAAAAGATTGAAAATTTCATGCGAAGATGACAACATGGAGACTATTTCGGCAAAAAGGATGAAACCTGGCTCAGTGACAGGAAAGAGTGTTGTAGTTTTGAGACACAGTGATATTAGAATGGGAAAGTCTTCAGTGTTAATGCCAAATACCATTGAAATGGCGCAACTTAAAAAGCCAATTAAAGGACAATTCAGAAGAGATATACGGATTGCTGCCAATATGACAGAGCTGGATGTTAGGAGGACATTGATTGAAAGCTTTCCCATTCTAAGAAATCAAAGGTAAGTTTTTTAAATTTTTTAAGTTGCATAAATTTACTGAATTTTATAATAGTGATCCTGTCGTTACATCATCCTGTGATCCACAATCCCGGCCCCCTCATAGCCCTCCCCTTAAAGATTTCTGGACTGGAATCCCCCCATCCGTTTGGAAATTTCAATTATTAAACTTCTGTCAATGTCACTTGCCTTTTTAAACTTTAACTTTTGAAACCTCCTTCCCCTCAAAATGTCCAATGACCCTCTTTGAAGAAGGCATGGCATTTCCTGAAACTCTTCATTGATAAGCCCACAGGGACCTTATGTTACTATGGCCTGCCATGTCTCTGTTAAAAACTCCAAATTTTGAATTTCCCAATGCAACTACTGTTAATATTAATATTATTAATTTTTTAACATTGCTGTCAATTGTAACATGATTGTACTACAAATAAGGAGGTGCAGTGGCTTCCTATTGCACACTGCGCTCTGGATTTTGTGGTTGGGGTTCAAGCCTTTTCAGCTTGGCCGTTGCATTGTGCTCTTGGGCAAGACTCCCATTGTCTTTCTCCAGCAAGGGGTATAAATGGGTACTAGCAGATTTAATGCTATCGAGGAACCCTACCAAGAACTTAAGCATCCATCTAAGGAGAATTAGAAATCTCTGTTTTGCTTTCTTGCTACAGAAACTGGGATAAGCTCTATAATTGGTACTGTATATGACAATTGGCTAGATACAGACTTTACTTAAGAAAGCAGTTAATTTATTATTACAGATTCTGCTGTGCTGCGGCAGCTGATAATCGAACAAGATTAGACTTCCATGGTGAGCCTCGTATCTGGGATGGACATTCCATTAGAAGGAAGATAAAAGGCAACTCAGCTCTGTATCTTTTAATAGAGAAGGTATTATCCCTTTAAACACACTTATGGAAAAGTACTTTAATTAATTAACTAAATTTACTAAGATGGAAATTTATGGATAATTAAATAACATTATGTGCACCTTTTTTGAGTTTAGGAATATCAACAAAGTGAATGTCATTCCCGGCAATCAGAGCAGTCACTGTCAGAGTTAGATCATGATCATACCTCAAGAGGAGAACTATCTGCGCAGTCAATAAGTGACACTACACAAGTAGAAATTCTGCCATCGAGACATTCTGTTCATCAAGCTCCTCACCCAGGATTACAAAAGCAAGCTATACCTGGCAATCCACTCAAGCCGCAACTAGCAAGCTATCCAATAGTGCATTCAGGATTGGCACAACAAACATCTAATGAAAAAATTAGTGATAACTTGCAACCAACTGAAGGACAATTTATGCGTCGTGAAACTATGGATAAATTTCCACCTCCGCAAGGCTTTGTTTTGGTGGCTTCTCAACATAGTATGTTGCCATCAGTGCATCATGCAAGTATATCAACAATTCACAGCATGACTAGTGCAAGAGATGTGGTTACCATGGTAGCATCATCATTGCCACAACCTCTACCAATGGGTAAGGTTTTGCTGTCAGTGCAAACCCTTTGATAAATTGAAGCCCAGTTTCAGGTGACATCCTTATTGTGACAGTTTTTATGACATGAAACAATTTTCTTTATTATATAACAATTATTCGCCAAAGGCTAAGTTAATATTCATTGGTGAATATGCACCAATATTCTATACCTGCCAACTTTTTCTGAGATATAGGCGTGAGACTTTTATCCTGAGAGTGCTGGGATTTTTGAAGACGACACGATCATTTCCGAAGATTCCCGAAGAAGTCCGAAGTCTTTCGAAGACGTCCGAAGTCTGCCGATACTCGCATTTCCCAGTCCCAGTGTTACGACGCGTATAAATGCGTGCTCGCTCCCAGTGCTTTTTACTTCAAAAATCAGAGATCGCGAGGAAGGTACTGTCATTTATTCATTTTACACATGGTTTTCGTTCCTTACATGGGTCTTAGTTAACATATTTTTTGAAATTGTGTCAAGCAAGACGGCAACAACTCACATTTTACAATCAGGCGTGAGAAATTGGCCCGCAGGCGTGAGCAGGCGTGAGATCGAAGTTTTCAACTCGCAGGCGTGAGACTCACGCCTAAGGCGTGAGAGTTGGCAGGTATAATATTCACGAGCCTGAGACGAATAATTGTTTTAGTATAATTAGTCAGGTGATTATAGAAATACCTAAACAAGGATTGCCCAAAAAACGTCAAATTTTATTTGTCATTAATTGTCACATGTCAATGAGCAACTACATGCACAGATCACATGGTTTAATACATCACATTGTCAAAATGGCAAGAGTTTTTCGCATGTTTTAAAATGTTCTGCCTCTAAAAAAAGCCAAACAGGAGGCTAAAATTGTCTCAAAGTCAGTGGCAAAATCAGTTTGTTGTTGAAACCACTCTTTAGATAAAGTAACTAAATAAAGTGTTGCAAAAGTTTAGTAGTTGTTTTGATACATTATGCATATCGACATAAGCAACATTTTCATGGGAATTTAAAAGGTTTCTTTGTTATATTTACCACAATTTTCACAGCTAAACTTTGAAAAGTGTCACGCCGAAGTTTGTTGCATGTTTGTTTTTTCTCAAATGCGTATTTTCTTTCATTATATTTATTTCTTCTTCAGAGAGGCAAGGCGGCCATTTTGAAAATTTGACCTCCTGTAGCGAGGTGATTATAGCAGGATATGATGTCATTCTCGGCCAATGAGAGCACAACAATTTCTATAATCACCTGAGTAATTAAACTAAATATTATTATTTACTATAGCCAAACATGAACAAGTTGTCAATTATTTATACCTTGTTTATCTGATCCAGGTTCAATCATGGTTCCTGGAGGAAGTATTGCCTTAGCTCAGCCAGGGGTGATAGCCAATCAAGCTGCCTCCTCAGCATCCATTGTAGCTCATCCAGGAATCATTGGTGGTAAGGTCATGTCTACTGCTTCTGACCACCAAAGTTTAGGGAAGACAGTTTTTCATGTTGCCAAGGGCCCTGGGGCGTGGCATGCTGGCTTACCAATAGCATCTCCAATGAACATGATGGTACCTCAAATGAACGGCTTGAATATCTCAAGTGCAGCAACTCAGCAATTGCAAAAACAAGGCATTGCGGCAGAGAAATCCACTAGGATGAAGGATCAGGACACTCAAACCGAAGCCACAGAAACATTTCAGCAAGCTCCTCCAATAACAACATGGCAGCAAAGTGGGAAAAGTTATCCAGTTGAGTGCTTGGACAAAACATTGGCACAGGAGGGTGCTAAGTTCAAGTCTTCTAATCAGTCAAGACAGTCTCGCAGTGAGAAAACAAATACATCTCAGGTCATGGAAATAGGAGCATGTTTAAATGCTGCAGATGAAGACAGACATCATTACAGTTCAAGAGCGTTGTCTGATTATGAGGTATTTCTGGTAGCGATTTGACTCATCAACACTTGTAGCATTTGGGGGCATGGCTATATGAACCACAATACACGGAGAGCTATGAGTCCCAGGGGGGGGGGGTGCTCATTATACCATTTAGGGGTTAAAAAGTGTGTTTTAGGGTCTTCAGCCTAACAAGGTCCACATTGGGAGCTTTTGCGGTACCTTTTAGCCAGGTATTGAGCTGAAAACGCTAATGTCAGTCAGTGTACGTGTTGTTGAATTGGTTCATCTACATCTAGATTTTTACATGGCAAATTTGCCTATCCCACCACAGAGCAGGTTAGAGGTGAACTATCCTGGAACCTCTTAGGGATGAAAAAACATGCCCACAAAACAGGATCTTGGTACCTCTTAGCAGTTCTTTTCACAATTTCTGACGAGCAACCCCGTCCTTCTTATATAGGAGTCGCCCTAGGCTTTGAGTGTGCAAGTGGAGATTAATTTGGAACTGAAGTGTTAAGTGCTTAATAAGGTACTGTACTATTATTTTTCATTTTGTAGTTGCAGGGATCAGATCGAACAGACTCAGGAAATGAAACAGCAGACAATATTAGAGGTGTGGATTACTATTATTATTAATATTATGTTATTTCTTAATTTAATATACATGATTGTATATTGGACCCATGTGCTTAAAATCTGCTTCTCTGTGATCAGTTAATATTTAGCACTTTAAGTGTCCCTATAATGCAATTGGCATGCAAATGGTGCAGGTGCGCAATAGCAGCTATCCAATCAATGCAATTTGTTGGAACTGGATTCGTGCAATTGGACACCTGTGTGATCAATCACCAAACTCATGACAAATAGATGTGAGTAAAACCAACCAGAATTGATAATTTTGTTAATAGATATGGTCAATGATCTGTGTTGCTTTCTATTTACCCTTTACATGAATGGCACGGATATTTGAGTAACAATACTTATGCATCCTAAGCCTCACATTCAGGTGAAAAATCCATAAGTATGAGTAAAAGGATGTACAAAGTATTGTTATTTAAATTCAGGTGCTATTTGTGCAAAGGGTCTTACTATTGATTAGAGTATCTTGGAAAAGAAACCTTTGGGTCAACTGTAGATTGATTGATTGATTCTTTTATTAATAGGCCTGGATGGACTCTCTCTTCTGTCTGATGCTGCAGAGGTTGGTGTAGCTAAGAAATCAGGGCCGGGTTGTTCAAAGCCCAATTAAACTAACCCAGGATTAGCGAACATTTTGATTTCAGAACTTTTTGTATTTTTTTCGGTTAGGTTTTCTGTTTCATATTTTGTCCTTCAATTTTGAGCTTGAGCAATCTCAAACTACACAAAAGATAACAAGTGGAAACATTTTTATACAAGAAAAATTGATACTTCGGTAAACTTTTTTAAATTCAACTGGGTTTTGAATAACCTGGCTCGGGCTAAACCTCGATTACTGTCAACACCGTTGCAAGGGGTACATACCTGAAAACATTGTCTGAGTCACAAGCTTCAGTTTTTTTCCCCAGGGTGGTGGGGACTTCCATATAAAAAAGGACAGGGATGCTCCTCAGAAATTTTTGTAAGATCCCGTAAGAGGTACTAAGATCCTCTTTTGTGGGCGTGGCTTGACATTTGTTTCACTCCTAAGAGGTAACGATATTATTCAAAAACAGGACATTATATCCTGTCATATTGTTTCTGCTCAGTGTACTAAAAGGTACCACAAAAGCTCCTGCTGTGGGGCTGCTGAGGCGTAACACCCTAAGAGGTAACAAAGCTGTGTTTTAAACCTCCACAAGGTACTACGAGCACCCCTGTCCCTGGGAGTTCCCCCTAGGATTTTTTCATTCATGCAACTAGTTCCCTTTGTTCTGCCATAATTTTCGAACACTCCTGTAAATTATGTCATCTTTGTTTTATCTACAGATCATTACAGAGAAGAAATCAAGTAAGTGGATTGATTTTTGTTTTGTTTTGTAGTGGCAAGCCATGAATTTTGTGTGTTGTCTTTTAACTAATGTTTTGCCACATATGTTTGCAGTTGTCGACAAGATCTGTCCGAAGGAAAGTTCAATCAGGGTAAAGCTTTTTTCGTTTAGTTGCATATGTTTTTAGCAGACACCTGAAATGTGACGATCCTGTACATTGCGTGACATAAGTGCGGCATGCCGTGACACTCGTT
>OZ026608.1:18381478-18421478 GCA_964020085.1 Micromussa lordhowensis
TACTATTCACTTGTGTGGTATATACTAATTAGGGATAGACAATGAATACTTCCACATTCTGCTACATAAAATGTTCTCAAACGATGAACTCAGTCACCGTTATTTCTAAGAAACAGCTCTTCCAATGCATTTGCTGGTTAAAAAGCGACTCTAAGTAGCTACACAATGTGACTCTGCAAAACGGCTGGCTGTTTTGTACTTGTTTATTTATCTTTTTGTCTGCACCATTTACAAGAGTATGCGTAAGAGTATAATTGAACGCGAGGAGATTTCCTGGTATTTTATACAATGAAAATTGTTTCTGGTTAGTGTTGGAGCAGAAATATAAGTCAATCGAGGTTTCGGAGCAGTGTTCAATTGAGTTTCGCAAAACCAATTTTATCACTCTAGAACACAAATACCACAGTGAACCAATCAAAACTCGAAGTAAATACATGTACTGTAGGTGACGCAAAGCGCTAGAGAACGCATGCAAGCGAGTTTTTTTCAGCCAATCGTGAAACGAAGTAATGCCAAACCAATTACTTGTCGAGACTCAGTTGAAAACCGCTCTAATGTTTTCTACAGTTTGAGATTACCTGAAGTCAAAACTAAAACACACAAAAAAATATTTCAAAACTCTTAAGAAGTGTAGAAAATGCGGCTCGTTTTCTCGGAATTTTAATCTAGGTTTGTATCTTCTTTATTTGCCAAATAAAACGAGCATGTCTTCATTCCTTCCTTTAGCTTATCATGCGCCCGGTCTTGTTACTGTGGAAGTGGTATCCTCAACAGGGAGTTATCTCGGAGAAACTTCTTTTGAGTACATAGACGCGTTTGAATTCATGTTCAAGAAGCTAGAGCACGATCAGGAACTGCACAGTAGGTTTTTCCATCTTATGACTCAGGAAATGCGGAATGCACTAAAAAAAACTGAAAAGGGGCAGCTATTGTCAGCTATTCCGGGATTAAAATCACCAGGTATGTACGCTCTTTTCAAAACTCTTGGTTTATTGCGTTCGTAGAACGCCATTCCTAATTTCGTGTGGTTGCCTGTGCACATACTGGGTGTCCTGCGCATATATATAAAAAAAAATTTAGAAATTTTTGGTGGAGACAAACTGCCTCGCTTCCATTTCATTGACCTCGATGCGCATTATACAGGTGGCTCAAAACAGTTTCCAGCACCCAGATTTTGATGCGTTATTTTAACCACTCTTTATCACTTAATGCTACAATCGTGGTATCGAAAAACAGCCCAATCATTGGTGAACACGTTGATATCATTTTCGTGGCACAAAGTGTTACTATAGCAACAGTATGACCTGCTAAAAACACCCTTAATGTAGCTTTATGGGCCGGCTTATAATTCAAAAACGGCACGGTGAAATTTTTTTATAGCCTGATAAGACGTAACTGTTGGCAAAGTTTTTAAGGCGGGGGTACACGCGAAGGCTGTTTTGACGTCGCTTAACACGGACTTTCTGCCAATATCTCGGTCACGTTTCAAGCGACACTAAATCTATCTGCTTATCTCATAAACCACTGTTTGGCGGTTTTGTGTAAATTTTGGGGTGATTTTTGAGCATTTTGGGAAAGAGATATTTTTTCTCAAAGGATAGGTTAAATTGAGGAAAATATTAAATGTTAAAGATTTGATGGATTTGGAAAATTGAAATTTGAAGTGAAGAATTAGTAGACGGATACCAAACAGTCCCCTAGCAACCTGGGGCTCTCTTTTGCGGGGGTCAACTGTCTGGTAGTGTTTCCAACCCATCTTAATCCTAACAATTTGCTTTTTTATATCACTTCAAATTTCACGCCTATTCATGTTTACCCCCGCCTTAAGAAATTCTGTTCATAGGGTTCAGAGCCACCTTAAAGTTCATATCGCGGTCATTTCATTAAGTCAAAATGGTATATTCATCTCGCGATTTTCATAGTTAGCGGTCCAGTTTTGGCCATGTCTAGAAAATGTGACAAATAACGACTCGAACTTTAAATTCTAATTCACCTTCGGTTTCCTTGGGCGAAAGCCGTGTTGCCTCGTAGCAAATATGCTTTGATTTCCAAAACTAAACCTCGAGGCATTCAACAACGTGGCGCTTGTGAACTCCGCCTCCGAAAGTTCTCGCATTTTTATTGATAAAGTTCAAATGAAAATCCTGAAAATTTTCAGCTCTGAAACAAAAGCAAGATAAAAAAAGGATATACATTGACAAATATAGAAACAATATTGAACATTGAGGGTCGCAATCAATGTCAGTTATTGTTGTCGGTCGTTAGTTAAACTTTACAAGGGGAACTAGGAATAAGCTCATAGTCAGGTCCCCTTTTTCAGCGAAGGGGTTAACCTGCGAGCAGACTCTCGTGCGTTGCGGCGGGAGCATAGTCGATGAGCAAAGTCGCGAGAGATAGTCAGCGAGCGAAGCAAGCCGGTAGGGGAAAAAATCTTAAATCTTGGCGAGGTTGTTAAGATATCAATCATCTATCATATCTCAAATTCTTGAGTTAATTTATGGAATGGTTACGATTTACATTTTTTTGATTGCGTGACAGTGCAAACCGAGAATTTAGAGGACGAGAACAAAAGAGATTACGAAGAAAGTGATTACGATGCGGACGATGAAGGATCGGACGATGGAGAGGTGCCATGTACCAAAGGTATTGGAAAGGGTACCCTCTCAAATACCTTAAGGGGAGGGAGGGTGGGGGTTAACATGAAGTTTAAAGAGGGGTTAAAAGGGAAAAAGGTTTTGGAGCACCACCAGACAGTTGAACGTCCCCGAAAGGGCACCCCAGGTTGATGGGTTGATGTACGTCTACCAATTTTTAACTTCAAATTATTATTTTAAAACAACATCAAATCTTCAAAATTTCCTATTTCCATAAATTTTCCTAATCCTTTGAGAAAAACTATTTATCCCCAAGTATACCAAAAAATTTACAAAGCAGCCTAAAACGCAGATATGTAAGATGAACAGACGGAGTTTTGACGGCTTGAAACGTAAACGAGATATTTGCGTTAAAACCACAAATACCCAGCCAAAATACGGCCTTCATGTTAACCCCCGCCTTAATGGGAGTGGAGTCTCTGCAGAGTCCCACCCTCACTGGTCCACCCGCATGATTAGCCTCCAACCACGTGTTCGGTGCCACTTACTTTAGATAAGAGGTGAAAAGTGCTTTGCCTCCCTCGTGGGAGGCATTTCTCAGACTCGCACGAGGCGTAGCCTCGTTTTAGCGCTAAGCTTTTCGTCCTATAATGCCATGAAATTGCTGTTTTCATTTCTAATCTTGAAAGTCGTGCTAAACTCGTGATTTTCTTATATTTCTGAAGACATAAATGGCAATAGAACCAAATTCAGAACACAGTAAGAATTTAACGTCCTGAAAAAAGTAGAATTGGTGCTTCTGACAGGTCACGTGACATGTCATGTGACTTTTAGTGGAAAATAGCCTTTATTTGATGAATTCGTGGCGGTTTTTAGTAATATCATCCAACAAAAACGCGTTTTAGATGCAAGTCAATTATTTTCATCCTCCAAATGACTGTCCCTCTTTTCGCAGGAAAAAAAATGGGGTCAAAGGTCGTTTTTTTTTTCAAAAAAATTCGCCTTTTGATCGTTTATATCTTCTAAAATCGCAATCAAGGAAGATCATTCCAAACGTAATAAGGTAGATGATTTAATTTCGAAAGCGTTCATTTATTGATCAATAGAATGAAAATTCGCCAGCAATTTGCCGATTTATTAAATTTTGACAAAACGATCTCGTGACACGTCACATGATCAAAAGACAGGATGCCAAGTTCTATAATCAGGGAAGCTTTCTGCTTGGTGAAACAAACATAACAAAAGACCAATTTTCGATGTATCAATATTCAGTCTAACACTATAGACCTCAGCACGAGGCTCTGGGGAAAAACCCCCACAAACTCTGTAGTTATTCCCCAGAGCCTCGTACTAAGGTCTATTGTTTTAGGCTGAATTTTAATATATCGAAATTGGTCTATTAAACTACTTGAGCTTAACAATGTTTACACTTGGCGCCCGAGCACGGTGCTCAAGTACAGTTCTCGCTGGGCACTTATGTTAAACACACCTTTTTGCAAGTACTCACACCAGAATTTGGGAACAGTGCCCGTGCCCACACAGCGGTCAAACGCAAAAATCCAACGCCTCGAACTTCGTAGGAGTTTGAAGAGAAAACCTGCAAGACTTCTGTAGGAAAATGTTATAAAAATAGTACTGTGAGAGAAAATTACAAGCTGGGAGGACTTTAGGATGTTCATCACTAAATGTCCTGGTCATATGCGAAGTTAAAAGCTTAACTTTTTAGCGACTGTCTTAACTTTGGGCTTGAAAGCGAAAATTTAAGACTTTGTCAAGCGAAATTTTGGGGAGAACTGCGCACGCGCGTCACGTTTGACCACTGTGTGGCCCGTGCCTGGGTACAAAGTTACTTGTTGTGGACGTTGTGTCCAGACGCAGCACTACGTCGTGCTGGTGCCCAGGAACCAGTGCTCGGTAGTGTGGATACAGCTTTAATTTATCATTTATTGTAAGCAAAGTTCCGAAAGTAACGACTTTCATTACTCACAAGTACTGAATCTGGTCGAACCTTCCTAGTGACTGTATGCGTGTATTCACACACCCACCCCTGCCACACAGCGTAATAACCCCTCCAGGACCCGACTCGAACCCAGACAGCTCGATCCGGATTCCAGCAAGTCAATCATTTGGTTCCCGCCTCTCCCACTAGCTTATTTTTAGCTGAGTGAAATTTCGAAAGATGACGTGTTCATTATGTCGTGAGGGTGGAGAAATGAATCCTCGAACGGATTCAAACCCAGACCTCTCGGATACCGTTCGGGCGCTCTAACCACTGAGCTACGTAAACGCTGTCGGCGAGCTAGTCCATTTACTAGGTTATTATGTGACACACTTCCTGCATCCTGACGATATAATTTCTTTTCAATGTTACAGGTTGGAATCCGAATTCAAAAATGGTCTCCCATGATATTATCATCGAGCGAACTGGCCACAGAGAGGACATAGAACAACCTTGTAGACCCATATCGGTGGAATCTGTGTACCCGAGATCTCGAAATATAGGTGATGGACAGGAGGAGGACATTCAAATATCTCTCTGCATATTTCTTTACATTCAAGACCTCAATAACTTAACACGTTACTCGTTTAATGTCCAGGAAAGCGGGGCACGTATCAACCAGGTAAAACCTTCAGGTAAGGTCCTCAATATAATGCCAAACGTAGACTGTAGTCGTACTCTTTCCTTTTAAAAGGTGTTTGATAAACATTTACTGGCAAAACTGCAGAGAGCCTGATTGATTGAAAAGAGGTCCCTCTCTTCACCCGCTCATTCTTCTCTCGCTCGAGGGAGTCTACAGATTATATATTAATGGCGTTGTTGAATTCATATGGCATCTACTCTCCTTTCCGAAGGGGCCCAAAAAGGAGTTTGCGTCTGCAGTTACCTCCTTACCTCGCCCAGCGGATCTCTATGACGTAAGCCCCATCCACACAGCGGTCAAACGTGGCGCGCGTGCGTAGTTCTCCCCAAAATTTCGCTCGACAAAGTCTTAAATTTTCGAAAATTTTCGCTTTCAAGCCCAAAGTTAAGACAGTCGCTGAAAAGTTAAGCTTTAAACTTCGCATATGACCAGGACATTTAGTGATGGACATCCTAAAGTCCTCCCAGCTTGTAATTTTCTCTCACAGTACTATTTTTATAACATTTTCCTACAGAAGTCTTGCAGGTTTTCTCTTCAAACTCTTACGAAGTTCGAGGCGGCGAAAACCGGAAGTGGCGTAGGATTTTTGCGTTTGACCGCTGTGTGAGCCCCATCGAGCCTCTGCGGTTACGTCCCGGAGGGACACCATACAAAAAGAACGAGGGTGCTCGTCGGAAATTTTAAAAAGAACCCAAAGAGATACTAAGATCCTGCTTTGTGGGCGTGGCTTTAATTTATTTTGACCCCTAAGAGGTACCAAGTCTAAAACAACACATTATTTCGCAGCCCAATACCCTAAAAATACCACAAAAGCTCCTGCTGTGGACCTTTTGGGGCTGAACACCCTAAGAGATACAAAAGCGCTTTTTGAAACGAGCACCCCCCGTTTCATTTTATAAGGGAGTCTCCCCTCGGGGGTAGCGTCCGTCAATGGTGGTTACATTTGGGCGATAAACAGCATTACTTCTGTTAACATGCACTCGTTTTCTCAGCTATTCCCAGCAAAAGTTCGGACACAGTGGCTGGCGCGGCGTTTGATAACAGTGATATTAACTACTTATTAACCAAGAGTGAGGACTTTACGGGAAAATCTCGGACCGAGACCTTGCCGTATTGACCGAGCGATAGCGAGGTCAACACGGCAAGGCCGAGGTTTGAGATTTTCCCGTAAAGACCGAGCGTTTGAGATTAATAAGTTGTTTGTTATATGGCTTTTTGCTTGGCTTTTGCAGGCCCGTAATCGGCCCGTGGGTATTACGGGAGAATAATGCCCTGGTGTTAGCCAATCAGAGCACGCGTTAGATTGGCTACAAACCCAAGTCATATAATAATACACGTTATTATATGGCTCTGTCTCACAAGGACCGGGAACTACCAAATTCACGAATTTGATTGGCTGAATTCGACATTGAAAGCGGTTTAGATTTTCCCATACCGGCATCTAGACCGGTAATAATTTGCAGTGAAAAAGTTGCAAACTAAAATGCAAAATCATTGACTATTTTCATCTAACAATATTTATTTATGGCAGTGCCAAAAAACCTGATGAGAAAAAAGAGTAAAGAGGATGAGCAAAATTTGGCAGAATTAAATTCAACTCTTCGCCATTCGCAAGCAAAATTCCCCACTACAAACCAGTTACATTAAACGAATTAAATTGTTCTTGTTTGCGCCATATAATAAAAATCTTATTAACCGAGCGGGAGGTCTATACGGGAGAATCTTGACCTCGGTCATGAGTACAGACCTCACTGCGTTCGGTCTGTATTCACGACCTCGGTCAAAATTCTCCCATACAGACCTCCCGCTCGGTTAATAATAGCTAAATATAGCAGCGAGTCTCCTGAAAGGGCTAATAATCCAGAAAATATGAATATAGTTGACAGTCAGTTGAACAACGTTGATTTTGATCAAAATTCAGTGGCTGATGAAACCAGGCATGCTGACAAAAAAAGCGGGGATGAAGACGATGATTCACCTGGAAGTCCATTATAACAAAAAAAAATACAAGAAATTCCTTCATTTAGTCCAGGTACGTTATGTTAGGAATAGGCCTTTTGCAGCTGGAGTCACGTGACAAAATGTTTGCTAAAAAATTCTATCATGGGCTATAACTCAAAGAAATGGAAAAAGCATATCAAAATAGCAAAATTACTAAGTTTGAGGCCTCAGGCATTAAAGAGTTAAAGCGACAGTTGAATATTGCTGGAGAGCAAGGTCTTGCTTCCAACAACTTTTTCCATACAAATCTTCAAGATTTTTTAAACATTCAAACCGTCAAGTCTTATTCTGTAATACCAGGATCCTCAAACATGGTAAATAGATTTTTGTTGACATGCTTTTTCCATTTCTGGCATTCTTTAAGTTATAGCCCATAATTTTATGAAAAGTACGTCATGTGATGGCCTAGCTGCGAAGGGCCTATTTTGTTGCAATAATTACAATTGCACTTACTGCTATGCTGTATGTAATAACATTGGAACACTATCAACGTAACTCTGTTTCCAAGGTTCTTAGGGAAGCGAGAAATAGCGGCCCTGGCACAAAGGCTTACCTGTCGGAACCTGTCGGTAGCTCGCACGCTCGGTACCAGGGCTCTCTCTGGGCGGCATGAAACATTTGAAGGCTAAAGGTGTCGCGTGGAGATACCATGGAGTACAAAATTGGCGTTTTTAAAGGTGTTTAAGCTAGTATATGTTAATCGTTTTTTTTCGGCGCGGGGGTGTTGACACATGTGCGTTATTTTGACGTATTTATATAATCCTTTCTTCCGTAGGAAAAAAGATGGCGGCTGAACATTTTACCGCAATACCATGCGAACCTTACACAGCCGATATAGGAACAAGGACAGCCATATTTTTGCACAATTTGTCTCTGTAGCAACGACAGTGTGTATTCTTGGTTTAGAACGTTTCTGTACGTTTCTATGAGCGTTAAGGTTTTCGTGCGTTATTATGGGCAAATGTACTAATCGCCATCTTTTTTCCTATGGAGGAATGTAATCGCAACGATTTACGGTGGTTTAAGGAGCGGAAGAGAATTTAATTTCGTTCACATTGTAATCTCTCCTTTTTCAGACGAACTGCAGCAATCACCATGAGCAAAAGGGAAATTAGGTCACCATTATCGCCGTGCCTCAGTGAAGCACCGAGATTACCTATACGCAGTTTATATTTGCTTGTTTATTCGTGTTTTGTCATTCAAATGTTTAGATTTGTTTTGAGAGTACTACGTTGGCTGCAAACAGTGGATATTTTTCCCGCTCGTTTTCGTGGGCTTCGATGTGGGAACTGCTTCTAGTTAACGTTAAGATATGTTATCCATAGATTGTCGTAACAAACACACACAAACAAAACAACAAATCGCGAATTAGCCTCAAATAAATATTTATATTCCATGTACATAACTGTAAAAAAATTAATAAACACCCAGTATGTAAACAGACTGAATTGTACCTAGATTTCTTCTCTACTCTTTCTTGTCCCTTACTTGTAATTTTACGATAGGTAGAATAATAGGTAGAATAAATTCTTAGCAGAACGTGGTGAAAATTGAACTTGTACGTCAAGTTGCTGGCACTTGATGAAACCTTACCGAAAACGAAAGACTGCAAAACTGATTGAAATTGTGTGCCTCAAACGTTTCTCTGAGTTTATAGCAACAATCTGAGAACAATGAAACGAAACTTGACTATATTTCACTGTTTAAATTCAATTTAAACAGTGAAATATTTCAGAATCGAAATTTTTAACAGACATTGACATTAAAATAGACACAAAAGCTTTTTCTCGCTTCATCAGCTACGCGTTTTTACTCCGTGATCCCGAAATTTATATTGATGCTTTTTCTGCTGGTACGGGTGCAAAGTTAAAAATTAACGTAAACGGAACGCAACGCGACGCAACCCTGAATGCCAAGTTTAAACATAGAATCATCATTCTTTTCATTGTCTTTTGTTCTAGCGCTTCTATTTGTTTATTTCTGCATGAAGTCAGTGTAATAATGGACCCTTTTTGAGTTATTTTTTTGTAAAAAAAATATCTCTTAGTCGGCGCGTCGAGTATGTTGTGGACGGGTCAATGGATCAGTGAGTCAGTGAGTCAGTGAGTCAGTGAGTCAGTGAGTCAGTGAGTCAGTGAGTCAGTGAGAGATGTATGTATGTCACACCAATCAGATCGGATCTACTATAAACAGCCAATCAAATTTCTTGTTTTAAACGTAAATGGTATATGAGAAGATTTGATCCCGATACAGTTCAGAACTGCCATATTTATTCTTCTATAAAAGAGGAGGAAGTATTCATATATTAGGTTTACTTCGGCATTTTCTGTGAGTTAGGCTTAGGATTTTAGTTATGGACGAGATGAGCCTTGAGGTATGAAACAGTGCGTGAGGTAGTTGTATGTAAATGGCGAGATGTTTTTATTTTTAGTTACAAAGGTAACTTGATATTTTTGTTTTTCACAAGAAGTAAATTCAATTAGACGTCACACATCGTTGCTTCTAGTTCTTACGAAATGTTTTAGAGGAGACGAGACTATTTTGATTTGAAAGAGTTCGAACGTTTACAATAGGTACAGGTAACGGTTGCTGTGTTCTTGTTGCGAGCAAATATAACGAGATATTTGTATTTTTTCGTTACAAAGGGTAATTTGACACTTGTTTTTCACAAGAGAGTAAATTCAATTAGAGCTGGCAAATCATCACCACTTGTTCCCACGAGATGCTTGCTATTTTTAGTTACAAATGGTAACTTGATATTTTTGTTTTTCACAAGAAGTAAATTCAATTAGACGTCACGCATCGTTGCTTCTAGTTCTTACGAAATGTTTTAGAGGAGACGAGACTATTTTGATTTGAAAGAGTTCGAACGTTTACAATAGGTACAGGTAACGACTGTTTTGTTGTTGTTGCATGGAAATATAACGAGATATTTTATTTTTTAGTTACAAAGGGTAATTTGACACTTGTTTTTCACAAGGGAGTAAATTCAATTAGAGCTGGCAAATCATCACCACTTGTTCCCACGAGATGCTTGCTATTTTTAGTTACAAATGGTAATTTGACACTTGTTTTTCATATGGGAATGAATTAAATTAGACTGTCAACGCCGTCAGAGGTGTTTTTTTCTCTTTCTTTTTTCGGTAAACTAGTGTTGTTGTGTAAAAAGGGTAAACTTAGGACTCGTATAAAATACGAAAAGTTCTCTTAACTTGAGTATTTTTGAGCACAAATTCCTCTTGGAGGTTGAAAGGGCTATGAGATCGGCGAATGACAGGGAGTTATGCATGTGGCGTGTCACACCAATTACGAAGTGGGTTGCATCAAAGAACGAATCAAATTGCCTGTTAGAAAATAAGATGGTATCTACATTAATTCGAAGACGTGTCAGATTACTGTAGTTTGTTCAGTAAAACAGTGCACATGTCATCGATTTAGCTTTATGGAGGGAGAATTACATAACGAAAGTAATTTTTGTGATGCTCAACTGCTTGCAACGCACACACGCCAAGGCCTTCACTTCGCCTCTTTCCACTCTCAACATAAACCAGGCAGCCAGACTTTTAAACCAAAATTGTAAGGCCTACTATTCGTTTATCTTAGAGATTGAAGATCGTATGTATATCATAAATTCTCACTTTCTTTCGTGCTGTGCATCGTAGCCAAAAACACTTGTCAAATTAACTAAATTGTCACTGTGAACACTCCCTTAAATGCTCCTATCTTCATAACCTTTTAATTAAAAAAATAACTCTTGCACGCCTTGCGTGCCTATGTTTTGATATAGATATTAATATTTTGATGTTTTGGAATGAAAAACTGAAAATGTTGTTTATAATGGTAAACCGGCGACTGAAATTCCATAATCGCTACCCATGACCGGTAACCAGATTCCAATTGGTAAAATGGACCCTTGAGAGCTCCGGGTGAGTTGAAAATTTGTCTTTTCCCCTTTCTTAGTTCCTGTCTTGACTCTTCCCCTTCTGTTTTTGTCCCAAATAGGGCCTATCTTTACAGTACTTCGACTTTTTCTCCTCACCCTTCCTCCCAACCCTAAATCTGCATGCCATAAGTTTGATCTTCAACCTGATACAGTGGAGTCTCTATTTAACGAAATGCAAGGGACTGGAGGAATGGGTTCATTATATCCAACACCTCAAAAAAATATAAAAATGTCAGTTCTGTTCTTCTGGATTGTACTAATTTTTTTCTACACTGTACAGGTTCTGCACATAGCTACAACACCGCAAAAACTAAACAGGGCAACAAAATTTTAACCATTGGAACTGACTTGTCAAATGTTATAATTATTATATTTTTAGTCCAGGGCCCCTCTGGATATCAGCCTCGTTGCTGAATGGGCCACCCTGGTAAAATTTATAAAAAAAAAAAAAATAAATAATGAACATGAACAGCGTAACAACTGATAACTTAAACAACAGAAAACTACTTTACTGTACTACTAAAAATAAAATTCCTAATCAAGACGCTTTAAAATTAAAAAATTCTTCCAGTGAGGATTGTGTCTGTCTTTTTTTGTCACGTGTTGATTCTTCGTTATACCGGGATGGATTGTGTTCGTTACAACGAACGATTTCGTTATCTTTACGTTCGCTGTATCGAGGTTCTGTTCCATACATGTCACCGGGCTGAAGAATATCATTCGTTTTTTTTGTAATTCAGTAATTTTCATTAATTTCCGATACCTAAAATTAATTACTGGATCATTGGATAATGCAGTTCGAGAGTTTTCATTGGCTTAGCCATCATGGGCTATGAGCCATTATACCATGCTCTACGAATATGGCCGTAAGCGTACGCGTGATTTTTTAAAGTTTAGTTTGCTATGTTTTTGGGGCGTTTTTAATAAAACAATTATTCCACTCGCCCTTGTTGGATATGAGATGATTATAGCCAACTCGGCGCTATGCGCCTCGTTGGCTATCTACCATCTCTTATCCAACGCGCGCTTGTGGAATAATTGTTAAATATTCAATATTCCAATTACAATTACAATATTTCTCACAATTAGAATTAAAACCTAACAACTTAGTAAGCAATATTACATAATCACTACAGTAAATAACCAAGCACGACGAAAACACAAGATTATGGAGGTTTGCATGCAAGCGACCAATATTTTATCTGAGCTAAAATGTGGCAGAAGCCTTATTGCTATCTTTTAGAATATCGTTCGTGACTTCGTGCCTCACAAGTCTCGCCTCATTTCACATAGCAACAAACTGGGAGCGACGTATACGTTTATTTCAAAATCGAAGCTGTTAAAATACGAACAAAACAACAGACACAAAAGCTTTTTCTCGTTACATCAATTGGGCGTTTTGAAAAGCTAAAATTTATATTCTTCGTTCCTCAAATTTGTATTCCCGTTCCAAAATTCCTGCTGATGCGCTCTCTCCCCAAGCGAAGTCCTTGCTTACTTCCGGTTTGTATGGGTACAAAGTCGTCCGGGAAAGTCATTAATTGAAAAAAAAAAAATTTAAAAGCCTTTTGACTCGGAGAAAATACTTGGCAGGCATATTTTATAATACTACCTCCTTTTCCTTTCCAATTCTTCTTCTTGCTAGTACATTCTGCGATCCTTAAATATATTTTTTTCCGATCCAAGATTCCTGTATTTTCTGTTTGGTGACCTTGTTTACTTCCGGTTTGTACGGGTACAAAACCCATTTGTTGAAGAAATATTGATCCTTTGACTCGAAGAAGACATTCTGCACGGCCTCAATATAATTAAAACTCTCAAATTACAGAGAAACCATTTCGTTTTTTTGCTATTGAACTTTTTCCAATCCAAAATCGAAGAGGGTTAATTTCATCTGGAGTCGTAAGGAATGAACGAGATTTCTCCCTACTCAATGACGTAATGGGGCTATATTTATCACAGAGCGGCCTTCATGCTTCCGCTTTGGATGGGTACAACTTGGACCACGAATGCTTAGCCAATCAGAAGGCAGTATTTAAAAATTTCAGCCAATCACGTCGGTAGAGAGTTCTTTGGACACAATACGCTATTGTACATGAAGTGTCGATTCGCTATTGTGCTTTTAGTAGGTTTCGAGCTTTCGAGCTGTTTGTGGAGAAGCGGAGGTCGATTTAGTGGAGGATTTGATGAAAAACTTTGAAATTGTGTGCAATTTTACCCCTGATCTGGCATGCCGAAACCTGTGGCTGAAGTCGCAGAAGGTAAGCTTTGTTTTTCGCTGACAGCGTCAGTTTTACCTTGATTTAAACTTGATATTTTTTATTTTGTGTCAACCTCAGCGAAATAAGCATATTTTGGACAGTTGGAGTGATGCAATGCGCCCGTTAAATTTCATAGTACATATTTAATTAACAAATAAAGAAGCCTAAGCCGTGTATTACACTGTGATAAAACACGACGGTGAGAACTCGAGGGAAATGTAGAAAACACGAGCCGCAGCCGAGTGTTTTCTACATTTATCGAGTGTTCTCAAATGATCGGAGTGTTTTATCACAGTGTAATACACAGCTTAGGCTTCTTCATTTGCTTTAAAATATAGATTTTACGCGCGCAAAACAATAAAACACGCATTTTCTATGTTTTATACTCTGATAAAACATAGGTTTTTGACCAATCAGAGCGCGCGCAGGGTCCTATCTATATTTTAAATAAAACTAAATCACTTTACAGCGTATAGTCACGTATTGTCTGTCGAAAACAGTTTGTATTTCCCAGATTCGCGGTTTCACCCGGTAATAAGCTAAAAACAAAGAACACGCTTTACTGAAAATATGGTTTGTTGACCGTGTTTAACGTTATGTCCTGGAAATCCTTTACTGCGTAAGAAATATTCTAACAAGAGTGGAGAACGAACGTCCACGTGTGAGAAGTTTAATTTTTTATGAATGAAATTTAGACTTTTTTGTAGTAAGCTTGGTAGTATTATAATTATGATGAGATTGAACCCCAAGCGAAGTCAATCGATAAACCAGTAATCGATATTAATCGATATCAATCGATGAAGGAAAAAAGGTGTGAGTTATTGATTGCCGACAGTAATTGACATCAATTGATTCATTGATTGGTATCAATAATTATCAATTGTTATCGAAAATGTTATTTTGTTTTTTTTTACTGAGTTACACTGATAAATTGTTTGATGAAAAATTTGTCTATAATGGTTTTCTTGAGTCAATTTATTGCAGCCTGCCTGGTCTAGCCTGTATCTTTTACAATCATTGACAAAATAGCTAGAACGGAAACAAGTGGCAGAAATATTTTGGGCTTTATATTTTTCTTTGCTAGTTTATAGAAGAAGGAAGAAGCTTTGGCCAGAGTAGCAGTGTAAAACTCATTGTACCATCGGCATTAAGATGAAGCAAAAATAAACAACAGAGTCTGTGTTCTAGTGATTTCAATTATTTACATGAGGAAACAAACATAAGACTAGATCTTGGCAGCCTCAGAGTAGGCCAAAAGGAAAATATAATCTAGTAGCATGCTGAAGATGAAGATCTCATGTTGTTCCAGGTATTAGCTTACACAGCAACAAAGCCATCTTTGAATAGTCCGGGTGGTTATTGTTGATTTTTTTTCCAATTGAAAAAAAAGAACTTTTAAAATGTTGAAATTTTAAGGGAGCTGGAATGTGCCGACATGCTGTTCTCATGAACTTTGTAGTAAGGAAATAAACAGCGCAGTGAGTTGTTTCCTTCAATCTGTTGAAATGTAACTTATTTCTAAAATGCTCATGTGTTAGTTACAATAGGCTACGTCTGTTATTGCATCTCTTCTAAATAAGACTCTTTTCTTATAATTTATTAGGACACGAGGATGCCAGGGGTAATGGAGTTTATTCCTTCATCCGAGATTTGATTGTGGAAGGGAGAGACGCAAGATTTGTGAACAAAAAGGGACGATATGTAATCAACTGGTCTAGAGCCCTCAAGTGTTACCACGATTACAAGTCCAGGAGAAACCCTCAGTACAAGAGCAAGAATATCAACAGAAGAAAGGCCAGTAATGGTTTGAGGGCAGCCCTTCTTAATTTCTATAAAAAAGAAGGAGCTAAAGAGTACAAAGACTGCAAGAAAGTCAACGAGAAGGATGAAGTCATTGAAAGACAGTTTCAGATGCCACCCAAGGTGTTTGAATCACTGTTTGGATCTGATGTACAACTTTCAGGTGATAGCAGTGAACATGAGACAAGCAGTATTGCCTCAGAGGTAATCTGAATGACATTTATAACAATGATATAACTCAAAACTTTATAAGTTCCTAAAGAGTTCTCTTCAAATGTTTGTAAACAGATGAATGCAACAACCGCACAATAACAAATGCCATAAAGGGGGAATCACCGCTACACGATTGGCGTGACAGACAAACTTCCAATTGCGTGACCAAAAAAATATCTCCCAATTGGTAAAAGCCATGCTGGATGTACAGTTTATATAAACCACCAGCAATAATGATTGTACATGTACCGGTACATGTATGTGACATTTTGAACCTAGTGAAATAAATATTAATATTTAAATTCTTCCTGACAAAGATACCACAGAAATTTGTTGCATACATTATGTAAAATAACTTGTTAATTTGTAGTATATGGTGATTACAGCAAACTGTTTTATTTCACAGGTTGATGAAAAGCCTCTAGTCACTCCTAACTCAAGTGATACTGGATTTGATGAGGCTATGGATGTTTCTGATGGTAAGAATTGTAACACCTGATTTCAACTTGTACAATTGCAGCCCTTCCTGGGGGGGGGGGGGGGGGTAGGGTGAGGGTAAAAATACTCCTGGTCACTTGATACTATGGAATCCGAAGATAATTGTTGGCTTGATGGGTCACGGTGATTCTGATAACTTATAAACAACATTAATTTTGGGTTATGTGGACAATTAAAGGGGTGCGTGGAAAAAAAGCCCTAAGTGACTCTTGATCTCATGTCAAATTCTCTTTTTTTGTACAAGGAAACGGAAAGCAATTTGCCAGGAGAATCTTGCAGTCAGACTACTGTACATGTATCAGATGTTACTTAATGGTCTTTTTCCAGGCATCTCTTCAATCTTTGTTTTCCTTCAGTCAGGATACTTACAAGCCCTAAATACATGCTATTATGCCTTTGTAAACTTCTTGTGCAGAGGCATATTGTATTGTTTTAGAATTGGTACCTTTTAGGGGTGAAAAAAAAATTCAAGCCAAATTCCAATTCAACCAGGATAGAGGACATGCTTGAAAACCAGCTAAGGCTAATCTGGCTTCCTCTCTTGAAATATTGTAATTTGTCAGTAAGGCTTGCCTGGCTCTGTTCATGTGTTCTTGGACAAGAGTTTGTTGTTAGCAGTTATCAGATTGGACTGTTGGGCTTTTAATCCACCCTGGTCAGGAGCGATTATCTTTGCATAATTATGAGACAAGAATTGCCTGATGTAATTATACAACTTACTGCAAACGTCCGTGTATAAGCTGCATCAGTAGATAAGCCGCACCCCCAATTTGGAAGCGCAAATTTTGGAAAAAAAATAAAAACAATAAAGGTTGAAGTTCCAGTAGAGTTGTATTGCTATAAACAAACAAGGACAAACACTCAAGGTTTCGAAATGCCGATGTAGAAGTTGTTGCCGTCTTTCAAGCTCTAAAGAAAGCAAGTGCTTAGTAGCCAAGCTTTAGATGTGGGGAGGAGTCTGGGCCAGGGCCTGAGCGTCATCTGGGCATCTTAACTAAACTTGGAGAGCAAGGGTCGCCGATAAACACTCGGAAACACAAATGGCTGCTTTAGGAGCCACCACTCATGAAAAAGTCAATGAACAACAGCAGCACGCTCTCAGTTTCTTTTATGTTTATTTCTTGACATCTTAAGGTGTTTTATGAATATTAGTAAGGTTTTTGAGAACTCCAAATGCAGATGTATCCATGGATAAGCCACACCATAGATTTTTGGCTTTGAAAAATTTTGTGAAAAAAAGTGTGGCTCATACATGGACGTTTACGGTAGTCAGTTTACAATATCTTAATGAATTGTCCAGTTAATAAGTACTTGTAAACCTTTTTTCAAAGATTTATTCAACGCAAATGCAGAACCAAGCAGTCACTGTGCTCTTGACGGTTTGCCAACTGGTGATCCACTTTGTAGCAATGTCAAAACAGAAGAAGACCAATTTGATCCTTCAGACATCACCACCCCCTGTCAGGTAAATGAATTTTGACAAAATTTAGTGTGGTACTCGGCATCTTTGCATAATATACAGTATATGTAAAACTACCAGAAAATGCCAAGTTGTCATTGCCCTTAGCAGTAATTTTTACCATTTGGAGTGAGACACTCAAAGATATGTTTTCCTGTTACAGGACTTGTCACAAAAAGAAAATTATGTGTAAACTTGAATCATTAGGATTTTAGGATCTTTCACTGTGTGCTTAATTCTTTGTTCACTCAAGAGATGATGAAGACTTGTCAACCTAAATTAGATACATACATGTACATATATCTGTGTATAAGTAATAATTTTCTGATGAAAATTCGAAACTTTGTGACAACCAGTGACAGATAATTAATTTTGTGATAATTACTGAACTTTCATATAATATTGAGATATATTATTTTATAAGTAATCATATGGTACTTTGTTTAAAATGTTTGTTCATCTACATGTAAATGTCTTTCAAATGGACTGTGAAGAATGGATCTCTGACGGAGCGATGTCAGCAGTTGGCTTATTGTTAATCTTGACGTTTCTTTTACTTTTTAAACTTGTAAGGGCTGACTTGATACGTGTTCTGTTTAATATCTCATCAGATATTTGATATTTCTGAAGAAGAACTGGATTCAGCATTAGGGGAAATTTGCTCTAATTCGGATAATGATATTGACCTGCTGGGAGGTACAGTGGCCAGTGCATTAGTCGTTAATTTATTGTGTGCATGTATGTAAAAGAGAACTAAATGCCTTGTGATTTCTTTGTTTAGGTTTCTCAAGTACAGAATGTTTTTTTAAATTTTACCAAGTGCAATGCTATTAGTAACAGTTTATTTATTAATTTCTGTTGTATTATTGCAGTGGTGCGTGATATCTGCCCTTCATCGGGCTCTGTGAAGGTAATCACATTTTGTTGAGTCATGTTAAACTCTGAGCTCTAAATGCTAAGTACAGGGTTTCAAAGTAAGGGGAATCTTGGGTCATAATTTCTATAAGGCTGATTGATTACCTGAACTGATCATTTAATAGTGAAAGAGCATCTGTTATTATTTTAATGGCAAAGTCTGCATACGAGCCAGGCCATAGCTTATCCCAATTTCAATAGCATGAGGTAACTAGGAGTATTTCTACTCTCCCCCCCCCCCCCCCCACCGGATGGGATGCTAGACGATCGCTGGGTAACCCCCCAGCATTAAATTTGCTGGTACCCATTTATACACCCGGGTTGAAAAAGATAAAAAATAACATTTACCGAAACAAAGCATTTGCCTTTCCAATGCTTAAAAAAGACATTATGAAAAAACATTTACCAAAACACAGCATTTGCTTTCCGATGAAAAATAATCTTGAGCCTTCATCCAGAAGAATTCATCCAGAGAATTCATCCCGTACATTGATTGATTTCAAACTCAAAATATGCTAGCCTTATTTGAGCCGTAAGTTATCACTAGTGCCAGAGTGGATTGTGAAGAAAAAACAATGAAGACTTTCCCTTTCAATCGAATAGAGCAGGGTTTTCAATAAAATTTGAAGTAGGCGGATGGTAGAAGAGTAGTAGGCGGCTGTTACAATTAAGGGGCCGTAAGGCCCCGTGTTCTAGGGAGGTCTGGAGGCATACCCCCCCCCCCCCCCTCAGAAAATTTTTAAATCTAGAAGCTCGGAAATGCCATTTCCAGCATTCTAGGCAACAAAATGAGTACAACAGACGATGAATATTTCTTAACATCAAAAACGACTTTTTAATTTTTCTACACAACTAATAGACTATAAAGGAGACTATAAAGGAGGATTGGGTGATTTTAAGACCACTGTAATAGCAGACACACTATACTGAAAACTGGATACTATTTAAACTATTCAGGATTCAATATATCGACTGCCATAATTTATATTATTATATACCAGACTCACTATGAAAAATCTGATTGGTCGAGAGCATTCAATCAATTCACAATAGCTTGTGAACTTGACATGATAAATGCAATATCTGCTGCAGATATTGCATTTATCATGTCAAGTTCAACATCTGCCTGGTTACTAAGCCCCTAGGAGTGTTCTCCTCAGAAACAAAATGGCTGAACGCTTCGCTTCTGTTTCTGAGTACGAATTATGACTTGTAGCACAATCATGGTGCCCATTTGGGGCTGTTCAAATAAATATATCAATATCTTGGTCAGCAAATGACGGATTGTTTCCAAACTTGACCTTTTTGTGCTACAATGATTGTAGTTCAATAAAACATCACTATATTGTCATTTGAAATAATTTAAGAGTGGAAAAATATTGAAGTTGACTGTAAATATACCCATATTTTCGGTGTAACGCGTAACATCTCATTTGCATAAAGTACAGAAATAAAGTTAAATTTTGTGTTCAAAACAATAACAATTTGAGACTTCCATTATATCTATTTATTGAGTAGGGCTGAAGTACACTGTGTGCAAAGTGACAGCATTCAATGTCCGTTTTTAAAACAACAGGAATAAAAACTTGAATTCTAGTTGCTGTTGTGTGCTTGTGTAACGCTGGAGATCCCACAGAGCTTCGTATCATACAAGTGCGGGTCTAGCAACTTGAACGCGGACCTAGAAATAAAGTTGATTAGTGTGAGTGAGGTTCATAGACTTATTTATCCTCTTGTAAAGAAATTTCTTCAAAATAAGCAATAGCAAGGACGAAATTAATGATTTTCCAATTCGGAAACGATGTTGTTGTCAATAAGAATCAACGAAAATGAAATACTACTCACCCAGTTAACCGCGCGTATCACAGCTTCCAGGTCACCTTGGCCGCTGAGACATCTCCACAACACAGTTCACGTATTCAAATACAAATCCGCAAAGTTTCACAGCCTTATGTACAATACAACCGAAGATATTTGAAATAAACTAAATCGGAAACCTATATTCACTCTCGCCTTGTATTTATCTAAGTGTAACGATCAAATTTCAAACCCGCTCTGCACAGAAAACTGCACAAAACGAAGCTCTCAAACGGCTAATGAGAAATAAACATCGAAGGGATCCTTTGTGACCTCTCCTCTGTATATGCGGGGTGTTCTGTGGACAATTCAGGGTCTGAAACACGTGCTGGATCGCGTCTGAAACATGAAAACACGTGCTGGATCGCGTCTGAAACATGAAAACACGTGCTGGATCGCCCACTTCAATTCTTACGACCCACGCGATTTCACAAGAACAGAGCGGAAACAAAAGCGTTCTTCAAAGATGAATAGCAAAAAGGAAAGCTCTTCGAGTGCTGAAAAGATGAAGAAGTGGAGAGAAAAAAAGATAGAGAAAAAGAAAGAAGCTGACAGAAAATATTACGAACGAAATCGTGAGTGCAAAATTGCGGACGTCAAAGAGTACAAGCGTAAAACCGGGAAGACGAAAGCCGTTGGCGTGACACGGCGGTCTCAACAGTTAAAACAAAACCAACTAGCGGCTAAAAAGAAAAAAAAGGAAAAGAAAGCTGTAGATGAGGAAAGAAGAGAAAAAATTCGGCAGCAAACTCGAGAAAGGGTGAGACGATTACGAGAGAAACGAAGGGAAGAAATTCGCCAAAGTTCGGATGATGATACTGCCAATCCTTCGACGCCCACATTCCAAAACAGGATGGCCAAGACACGGGCACTGAAGAAAACATTTGAAGCTCTGCCAAAATCTCCTGAAAAAAAGGCAGAACTTCTTGAAGCTATTTCATCTAGTCCACGGACAAGAAAAATCCTTCAGAAGAAAGGCGTAATAAAATCGCCCGAAGAAATGAAAGAAACTGCGGCACTTCGAGCTCTCGCAGCGGATATTGCGGAAGGAGCAGACCATGTTAAAAAAAGCCGCTCAAAGGACAAGCAAGCTGCATATTCTGCATTGAAACATCTTGCCTTTGGCCAAAATGTTGGTAAATCAAGGGCAAAAAAGACGCTTTCTACCCTGGTAAATGTGGGGCGTAAGAGCGTGAGAAAGGCCGTCAAAGAGAGGCAAAAGATATTATCGGGGGAAAAAAAGAGTTGGCTTTATCTTGAGCGGAAAACAAGAGGCGATGCAATTAGCCAGGAAGATAAACAGCTTGTCTTCAATTACTGGACGTATGAAGCCAGCAGACCGACAGGAGATAAAAAAGATGTTCTGAGAAAAAGAACCGGAAAAAAAGAATACATTGAGCATGCCAAGCACGTCCTCGAAAAAACACAAACAGAAGCGTTTTTGGAATTCCAGGCTATTCACCCTGATGTGAAAATAAAGCAGCGGAAGTTTGAATCCTTGAAGCCCTTTTTCATCCGTGCTGCAAAAGAAAAGGACCGAAGGTCATGTCTTTGTAGAAAGCATGTTGAAACACAAATTGTTTTTAAGGACTGCTTGAAATTCTGGAAAAATGCATGTAGAAAAAGTGGAAGAAATGATGTGTCAATTCCCTCTACTTTAACTGAAGCAGCTGATCTTACTTTGTGTGAAAAACAAAATGACCAGCCCTATCACAAACTGAAATGCCTTAATAGGGATTGTGACCAGTGTGGTGTGGACAAGTTTGTACTGCTAACAGAAGAGCTCTCCGAAGACACAGAGGAACAAGTGATTTGGAAACACTATGCCTATGTGGGAACTGGAAAGTTTTTGGCAAATGGGCAAGAAAAGAAAAAAATTGCTCTGATCACAAAGCAAACACCACCAAGTGAATTGCTTCAATATTTTGCAGACCTCCTGAAAGAATATCCGTACCATTCATTTATGGCAAAGTGGCAGAGAGAGCAAATGGACAACCTAATTGAACACCTTCCACTCAATGAGGTAGTTTGTGTTCACGACTATTCGGAAGGATACAGCTGCAGGCAACAGGACGAGCTTCAGTCGGAGTACTTTGATGTGGCTAAAGTCTCCCTTCACATCACCATCCTGTATCGTCATGCAGTGGAATTTGTAGATGGAAAGACAAGCACAGAAGAGGATCCACAGATAATAAAGGAGCACCTGTTTGTGATCTCTGATGATGAAGTCCAAGACTTCCACTCAGTGCACAAGGCGCAGGAACTGGTGAAGGGTTACTTGGAAGAGCAGCTGCAAATCAAGGTCAACAAACTACACGAGTTCACAGATGGGTGTGCTGCCCAGTACAAGTCACGGCATTGTATTGGAGATCTTTCGTGCTGTCTTTTCGACTATGGGTTCCAAATTCAGAGAAGTTACTTTGAGACCTCGCATGCCAAAGGTGAGCAAGATGCTGCTGGAGCTAATATCAAACAGAAGGTGAGTCAGGCAGTGCTGAGAAAAACAGCAGTGATCAGGAATGCCAAGGACATGACCGATTTCCTTACGGAGAACTTTTCCACTCCATCAGCATCTTCATTTGCTTCACGAACCAAAGCCGTGGGACTTGCTCGGAGGGTCTTCTTTTATGTGCCTACAGAAGGTGAGGACGCTGTGGTGAGACGAAGACCAGACAGAAGTTTTAAAACACTCAAAGGCATCCGAAAGCTTCACTGTGTCAAGACAACTGCAGAGCAGGGAAGGGTATTTGTTCGGAACCGCACTTGTTACTGCATTGACTGCATCAGTGGTGATGAGGGGAATTGCAGCAACAAGGAGTGGATGGACGACTGGAAGGAGGTCAGACTAGAAAGGGAGTCATCTATTGCTACAACCAGGCAAGCAGCTGAGGAGACTGAAGCAACCCTTGGTGACACTGCAGTCAGAATTGCAGATTTGGCTGCTAAAGGTAGTGTAGTTGCCATTGCAGCAGCAGATGATCCTGACTTTGAATACTACCTATTAAAAGTCACAAGCAATGGATTGGAAGAACTGGAGGAGGCAACCACAGATGACTATGGCTGTACTTTTCCCAGAGGATCAGTTGGGTTAAGAGGCAACTTTTTCATCAGGGACAACATTATTGACATGACGTACAAACTTGACGAAAAAAAAAGTGCATTTGTTCTTGCCGGCACTGTGCGACATGTGTGTGGAGAACTAAAGAGAAAGAGAAACAACATTTACAAAGTCCCTATGGATGTCAATGAAGAAATTATTGCTTCTTTGTAACTCTAGATAGTGTTCAAATATATTTATATATTGTATTTTAGTCATTATAGCCAGTAAAATCATGTGAGAGAGTCAAATGCCACGCCCACAAAGGATTGTGGGTATTTAATAAATTCGCTTTAGAAACCTTATAAACATCACAAAACTCACTAAAATTGCTTTTATGATGTTAACTAGCTTATATGTAGCAAATAATAATATTTTCGCGCACTTGCCGCATTTTCATAAAAATGCCCTATGTTACACAAATGGGCACCATGATTGTGCTACAAGTCTTATGTGAAAAATGTATAATAAAACAATTATTGAATTTGGTTTTCGCATGATATCATGAACTATCAAAACCTCGTGTCTGTGTTATCTGCCTCAGCCTTTGGCTTCGGCAGATAACACAGACCTCGGTATTGATAATTCATGATATTATGCTCAACCTCATCCAATAATTGTTTAATATGTATTATCATATTGAATATTTTTTTGACAACAGCAACTATTATTTTAATCATTTAAAAGCCTATGATTTAAATGAACTGAAAACAAACAGTGGTAGCTTGTGAATATAAATAATTGTTTTCAGTTGAGTTACAGTACATGATTTTTACCAGTAAGCTGTAGCTGATACTTCATGAAATTGCGGCCTTTTCAGGGAGACCAAACTTCTAAAATCTAATAAGTTAACTGTTTTAGCTAGTATCTTTAGTTTGTAATTCATGGACATTTCAGAATGTCAACCTTTATTAACGAGCATCAAACTCCCGACTTTTCCCACACATTACTGTAAGTTTTGGCATGCAAGACGGCGTCCGAAATCATGAAAAGGTCTATCGCACACACTGGATCACGCACCTTATAACATCCTCACTTTTAACTACAGTTTTATAACGATCCACAAAAATTGCCTATTGTTGAGCGGACCTTGACAGAACTGAAATGATGTGATCACAGCTTAACCGAAAAAGAACGGACAGAACGAAAATGAAATTGAAAATGGCAAAAGTTGCATGGTTCATACGAAATTTATTCAGTTCTTAGGATTTGTGTGGACTTGCAGTCTTTCAAGTCTATATAAACAGAAAATCAAATACATTTTATGCTCACTCACCTGCATCTGGAAGCGGCCATGCTTTCTTTGAAAAATATGCCAATATACTAGGATTTCCATCGCCCTTGGCACGCTTTCTCTCAGCCATTGCTTTTTTTTAAAGCATGTGGAAAACCGGAAGAGAAAACAGCGTGTAATTGAGGCATATTTGCCACTAGTCCTTCTCGCCTCTGTAATCAACATGGCGGACTGCGAATGCCAAAGTGTCGATCGGCATAGATATACATTGAAAAGACCTTACTTAAAATCATCCATAGCAAAAAATGAGACCTAATATCAAAGTAAAGAACTTTCATTTACGAGTGCCTTTATTTAGATAACTTCAATGCAATGTTAAAAGCCTTCAAATGAAAAAGTAAACTATGAGAGTTCGAATGGCAAAAGTCGGCAAAAGGAGGCGGCGCTGATATCGAAAGTAGCCGCCGGAGTTCGCCAGTTGCCGGCTTCTAATGAAAATCCTGATAGAGGAAGATGAACATTGAAGTCTTTCTCTTACAATGTAGAAGCTTTAATGCCACTTGTGTCCAAGTGTTAAGTTCAGGTCAATCATACAGGGCGCTACTTTCATTGAACTGCATTGAATTGGTTTAACAGTGAGAACTTCAAGCTAAAAAACATACGCTGTCGACCATGCAGAAATTACCATGAATAACAAACATTGCCACAGAAACAAATCACTTCATGAATAAATCTTTTCTGACTTGGGTGTAAGTGACTGCCAATACTTTATATGCTGGTCAGCAGTTGTAGAAAAAGTTATCAGGAATCAAAGGAAGGAAGGAAACCTATATCTTGGGTTAATGACTATGCCATTATCCGAGTTCAAAATGGTAGTTTGGTCCATTCATAACATAAAATACTTTCTTTGAACAGGGTGGAATTCAGTTCTACATAAGTTTGATGGAAGAGTTGTCTGAAGATGACAAATCGGGAATTGCACACTTTGATGGTATAGGTGATGTCTATTTGGAGAGGTTAAACTGCTATACCTTTGTTGGAACTATTCCCGGTAGGTTTAAAACCTTGAGGTTCATGTATGCATCTTGATTATACAGTACAGCCCAAAAATAATGCACGCGCAAGAACTTCTCAAGAAGAAGTTCTTCTTGCGGCTGATTGCGGGTCGCTTGAGCTTGAGTCCTGGAAACCGCAAGAACTTCTTTGCGACTGCATGATAAGGGCGCAAGAACTTCTTTGCGGTAGGATGTTCGAACCACAAGAACTTCTCTGCGGATCTTTGCGGTTATAATTTGAAAGGAACAAGATAGGGTACGCGTAAGTAAAACGCAAAGTGAAGCGAAAGACAAGGTGAGTATCGGCTAAAAATATACTAATTGTGACCGTGTAAGTAAGCTTTGTAAAATGCACTATACAAGTGGTAATAAAACACAACTATGTTAGCAGCCAAAGTGATTTCATTTGTTTTTACAGCTGTTTTAATTTATAACAGTTATCAGATTTCAGAGTGAGAACAAATTAGAATAACTCGTAACCAAAAGCAAATTTACTTGTTAGAATTTTGCCTTGCAATTATTTACCATGAAAAATCTATTTCAGTAGTATCAAAGAATGTGAACTGCACAAAATCTATTACTGTCTTGCACATGTACGGTTGTACAGGTACAGTATATGGGTTGGACAAATTTTTTTGCGAATAAATGTTGTTTAAATATTACATTACAGCCTCCCAACAGCCTGGCCATGTTCCCGTGACAGTTAATACACAAGATGGCCGTTTGCTGGGGATGACAGTTTTCCTGTATGTTGACGAGATACAGGAGGTATTGAAACAGCTAGTTAATGACCCAGCATTACAGTCCTTGTACTTTGCTATGTGGTCCAAGCAGCATGGCTTTCTTGGAAGTGATAGTAACATTGCTCAGAACCTGGATCCATTCACTTTGCAAGATCAAGGTAAGAAACAATAGGACTTGTGTAACAATCTGAGCCAATGCCAATAATTATTGAAGATTTATGCCAACTGACGGCAATATTTTCTGCTGTCTGCCTTGATTAGGTTCTTCAATTAAAGGAACTCATGCACAGGCTCTCAAAGTTCTTCAGCTACTTGTTTACACAGCAGCTCAGACAAATGCTCAACAGTTTATCCAAATGATCTTCAGTACGTCAGCTGGAAGACTTATATTTAATGCTTACAAGGATCAACCTCAATTACCAGAGGATGTTGCCAGGGCCAATGGCCATGATGACTTGGCACAGTACTTACAAGATGTCAACACAAGGTTGGTTGTTCGTATAGTATGATCGTCTGGGCGAGTGTAGTTCTGAGAAGAACTGTTGTTGGTGACTGACGTTTCGACAACCTGAGCGGAAGTCATCTTCAGAGTCAAGTGAATAGTGTTTGTCAGTTGATGATGTTATAAGTTTGGTCCGTTGAAAGTGATTGGTCACTTTAGCCATGATGGTATTGGCTGAAAGACTCGTGTAAAGTTTGTCATCAGTCATTGGTCAGTTTCGATCCATCTTTTGTTAGTCAAATTGCTAGCGCAAGGTCTGTGTATACAGTGTAGTTAGTAAAATTAAGTTGGTCTGTTAGAAGTCTGTTTGTCGGTTTCGTTTGCGTCGTGAATAAGTTGTTTGTAAGGCACCGGTAGCTGTTGACATCTGTTAAGAGGCGTTTGTTCTAAGTTAGTGTACCAGCTTTCAAGAGTCAGCCGTTGAAAATAGTTCGTACTGTAGGTTAAGACTTAATTTTACTAACTATACACGGACCTCTGCGCTAGCAATTTGTCTAACAAAAGACGGATCGAAACTGACCAATGACTGATGACAAACTTTACACGAGTCTTTCAGCCAATACCATCATGGCTAAAGTGACCAATCACTTTCAATGGACCAAACTTATAACATCATCGACTGACAAACACTATTCACTTGACTCTGAAGATGACTTCCGCTCAGGATGTCGAAATGTCAGTCACCAACAACAGTTCTTCTCAGAACTACACTCGCCCCGATGATCATACACTACAAACTACTGATACTCCTGGGTTCAAACCATTTACTATGTTACAAGGTTGGTTGATATCCCCTATGGTGTATAGTTAAACAACTACAAGTTAACTTAGCCATATGTTGCTTTGTTTGCTTTTTGATCTGTGAAATTATCTAATAAATAGTTGAGGTGGGTTTTTTTCCATGGTTCATTTACATTTTCTACTAGCAGAAGATTACTGCATCAGTGATACCCTCCCTACATGTAACTTAGTTGCCTTACAAGTTTTAAGGCGTGGTTGAAAAGGGCTCAAAATTGCGACTTGCTGATTGCCAATGCGACCAAAAATCGAATGTTGGCGACCAGATATTAAGAACTGGTGGCTAGTGAGCAACTCACTTTTTCTTTTGTCAACTTTTTAACCTCAAAGGAAAACAACCTTGCTTGTGGATGAAAGATATGATTTATTTGAATAGATATGAAAAAAACGTGCCCACGATTCTTCAATCACCAACCGGATCACCATCTTTGATTCAGCAGATTCTTTATTTTAGGGAACAGTAAATAATGCATGCACAGAGTCAATCCATCCTTTTGCTTTGCTGCAAATGATTCCTCACGTCAGAAAACTTTGAAATGGCTGCCTGTGTTCGAAATCGCCCAATAATGCATTGCAAAGCTTAAGTATCGAGTATGTCATGTGTGGCTAAGAATGGTGTTGCTTCTATTTAATTTTATGATCTTGTGGCTAAAGATTTGCATTTGGTGACCTTCTTTTACCACTTAGTCGCCAAATGACAATTTAAGGATTTGTTTAATTTCTAGCCCTGTAGAAGAAATAATTGTGAATAGTTCAGCTTGTTGTGTCACCAATCGACCCCTTACTGATAATGATGTGTCGCTGACTGCATTGTTTTGCAGGTTATCGAAAGAAAGTAGCAGTGATACACAGCCCAATGCAATTGATTGGTTAGAACTTATTGAAGCAGTCAACAAGATTCAAAAACAGTCTTGTAAGTACATATATCTTTTCTGTTAGATAGAGTAATTTATTTCATGATAATTTCACGAGCTGCTGTAATAAACATACTTGTACATGTATTAAGGTGGCTCAAAACAGTTTTTATCGCTTAGATTTTGAAGGGTCATTATAAGCACTCTTTTTATCACTAACTTGATGCTAACATTCATGGTATCAAAAAACTGCCCAATCATTGGAGAACACATTGTTATCATTTTCCTGACACAGTAGGTTACCATACAATGAAGCAACAGTGTGACTTGCTAAAAACACACCCAAATTTAGAACTTTTGGCAAAGTTTAAAAGAAATTATGTAGATAGAGTTCAGAGCCACCTTAAATTTTCAAAACTTTTTGATTTCTTCCTGCCCTGATTTATATTAGGAACTTTTTTGTTATGTAAAGTAATTATGGTCAGTGTAAACGCAGACTGTGGGCCAAGAGTAAAATGCAGACTGCAGATTACAGACTAATATGTTGTAGGTCAAATTGAAATTCAGGTTAAAATGATTTTAACCTAGTTTGATTCTCAATTTCCTTTGTCTTCTAACCCTAATTATTGATGATTCATGAATAATTAGGGTTAAGAGACAAAGGAATTTCATTTTGACCTACAACATATACATCATGTTATTTCTATTATCGAGTGCTAATTATTTAACCATATTTTAACACGATTCTGTTAAAAAGTCTGCATTTTACCACTGGTTGCATTTTTACCCTCAGTTTGCAGTCTGCAGTCTACATCATTTTTACACTGGCCGAAAGTAATTATGTCATTAGCAATTGCTTTCTGGCCTGGTCTTCAGTATTTGCCAGGCACACTACAAAAAGAAGCCACTGACATGTAGAGAGTACTGAATTCGAAAGTATTGTGGCTTTATTTCTGCAGCTGTTATGGAAGACGAAACAGATCTAGATAGTGGACAATCGAAAGATGATGACAACCAAAGTGATTATTTTGCGGATGTGGAAACTTCTTCGTGTGGATCTTTTGATCTTGAAATTGGATGGTGTGACTCGGAAAATGGGGAAGGTATGTAAAATAATTTTGTTTTGTTTTGTTTTGTTCTATAGGTCGTTTATGTTGCTATTTTTGTAAAGCGCTTAGGACAGGACTGGATAAGCGCTATATAAGTAGTTTTTATTATTATTATTATTTATTGATGTTATCAAAATTATAAATTGAATCATTCTTGACATCAGTATTACTAGTGACTGCAGTAAACATTGGGTAGTTCCCAAAATCAGGGGTAAAATGAGAAAAACAACATTTGGTTTTGGTAACTTTAAAAAATCTAGGGTTTGGGGATATAAGAAGTCTACTGTGTTTTATGATGACTCGCAACTAAACCTGGAATATTTGAGTAAAGGATGTCCCCTTCTTTTTTCAAATGAAAGGCTGTTTTGGGTTTCTTCATGTGGACCTAGTTGGTTATTAACAATTTCACTGAACCGATATGCACTGTTGATTATTGTTTTTGTAGACTCTTGGCATACATGCATGTAAGAAAGTAGCTCCTACATGTAATCTTTGGAAAATTAGTTTTACTTTTTAGTTTTATCCAGAAACGTTTTGTTATGACCACATGCAGTTCAGATTTGATTTGTTGTTTATTGCTGAATGTATGCAGGACCTTGCTCAAACAATGGAGGATCAAACAAAGAACCAGATGTAAAGTCAACCCCCTCCATGAAAGTTATGCCGTGTGAGGCATCTGCTGAGGTGGAAACACAGTCAGACAATGACAAGGACCTGGAAGATGATAAAAACTACGAGGAGACTGCCTTTGCTAATTTTAAAGCAACCTTGAATTTGTCTTCAGGCATGTTTACAAGACAGCGGAGGAAATCAAGGAAGGGAGATGAGGCGAGTTCCATGCAACAAGGGGCATGTGCAAAACGTGGAACTGAAAAGTTGGAGAACACCAGTGACAGAAAACAAGAAGAAAGGGCTCATCTGAGTAAGTCTTTGTAGTATACATGTTTATTCAGTAGGCTGTTTTGTGGTCTCGGTGACCAGCATTGTTCTGTCTTTTAACTCTGGATGTACTCTGTGTGCTCTCTCTTCGACAGAAGTGTGGAGTTTGAGTAGTAAATCTCTTCTTACGTAGATACAGTCTAGTGGACTGTGTTAGTTTGCACTGTACCTTCAGGAGTGACTCCAGTGCAGTGGATATAGCCTTTGGATTTACATCACAGATACCATAAACCCTATGTCAAATTTAAAGCTTACATGTATAAAATAATCTGGCCAGTCGAAAAGTTTAAAATGAAATGTCGAAATTTCAGCGAAGTCTAAACTAGAACAACATCCTTTTACATGTATGTTCCAACTCAAAGACATGTAGTACCATCAGAAGATTGCATACATTTATCGCTTTATGTTTGGAGAATGTGGCTCTCCAAAAGGTTTGCCCCAGTGCCCTTTAAGTTTTAGGTAATCAGGACTTAACATATAACGTATTTTCACACAGAACACAATCAACGCAGCCAGTGGAGGCCTTTCTGTGGAGCTTGGTTGAAAATATTGATAATAGTACTATGTTTAGTAGCGTGGATCAAGCTAGGAGGTACGTGATTTCCAGCAAACTTTAAAGTACAATTAGTAATAGTAATTGGACCGAGTGGAGTACAATTCAGGGAGTAATCGAGCGACTAATTTGAAAATTGGACGAGCGCGAAGCGCGAGGCCGATTTGAATTACGAGCACGATTACTCCCTGAATTGTACGACATGAGGTCCAATTACTAATTAATCGTATCTATAACAAATTTCGAAATTAAAAATGTCTTTTGAGAAATTCTTTTGAGCGGCAACATCTGTAGCGCTTTTCCTAAGTTTTGAAAACTGTAGAAAACTTTGCTAAGGAAACCATTAAAGCGCGTGTAATTGACGTGAAAATCACGTGGGTATCCAATTACAGGTGTCCGATTACAAAAAGTTCAAATCGGACACCTGTAATTGGACACCCACGTGATCGCGTGCCGATTACGTGACAAATAGGCGCGCAAAGAACCAATCACGATCGAGAATTTTGTTATAGATACGATTATAATAATAATAATAATAATAATAATAATAATAATAATAATAATAGTAATTGGACCGAGTGGAGTACAATTTAGGGATTAATCGAGCGAGTAATTTCAAAATCGGACGAGCGCGAAGCGCTAGGCCGATTTGAAATTACGAGCACGATTACTCCCTGAATTGTACGACACGAGGTCCAATTACTAATTAATCGTATCTATAACAAATTTCGAAATTAAAAATGTCTTTTGAGAAATTCTTTTGAGCGAAAACGTCTGTAGCGCTTTTCCTAAGTTTTGAAAACTGTAGGAAATCTTGCTAAGGAACCATTAAAGCGCGTGTAATTGACGTGAAAATCACGTGGGTATCCAATTACAGGTGTCCGATTACAAAAAGTTCAAATCGGACACCTGCAATTGGACACCCACGTGATCGCGCGCCGATTACGTGACAAATAGGCCCGCGGAGAACCAATCACGATCGAGAATTTTGTTATAGATACGATTATAATAATAATAGTAATAATAATAACACAACGCGGTCGAGGAGTTGAACTCGGGACTACCAAGAACAAATCCAGATAGTGGTAGGGTGAAGAATTTGAACCAGGGACCTCAAGATTTCAAATCCAGCGCCCTAAACCACTCGGCCACGCCTCCTCCACAATTAAATTACATTTTTGAATTAAAATTCAAAAATGTAATTTGCCGTTTGGTCAGGCAGACACAGTGTATTCATACCCCTTTAAATTTGTCATTTATCGTTCTAAATGATTTAAGAGTTAATACAAAGAATTGTTTTATGCCGTTGCAAGGCAAAAAGCTAAAAGAAAAAAAGTGCTACTACGCGTAATTCCCATGTCTATCAAAAGAACATTAAATTTGGTTTGAAATATCGCCCCTCAGTGCGCATCTCTGTTTTTCGTATTACATGTACATGTACATTTATATGATGGTAAGATCTGTGACCTTTTCTTTTGGCGTTTATTTCATCAGCAGAGAGACAGCTTCTTCATTGGGCGGTTCGTAATGGGCATACTCGGATTTCCCATGCTCTAATGAAGTTTGTCTGGGATGTAGATGTTCCAAATTTCTGTGGCGAGACTCCGCTTCATGTGGCATCAAGGCATGGATACAAAGATCTGGCGAAACTATTGATGAAATTTGGAAGTAATGTCAACGCGAAAAACTATCAACACCAGACACCTCTTCATTTGGCGGCTGGGAGTGGATTCCAAGAAATTGCAGATGCCCTAATACGACATGGAAGTAACTTGAACGCTCGAGATGACATAAAGCAGACTGCTGTTCATTTGGCCGCATTGAATGGACACAGGAACGTTGCAGAAGTCTTAATACGATATGGAAGTGAGGTCAACGTGAAAAATTACCACGGACAGACTCCCCTTCATTGGGTTGCTGAGAGTGGACATCAGGAGTTAACAGAGTTCTTAATACAACATGGCAGCGAGCTTAATGCCCAAGATGACCTCCATGAGACCCCTCTTCATTTGGCTGCTCGGAATGGACACAGGAACGTTCTAAAAGTCCTGCTACAACATGGAAGTGATGTCAACGCATGGAGTAAGGTTGGATTGACTCCTCTTCATTTGGCTGCAAGAAATGGACACAGGAACGTTCTAAAAGTCCTGCTACAACATGGAAGTGATGTCAACGCATGGAGTAAGGTTGGATCGACTCCTCTTCATTTGGCTGCATTGAATGGACACAGGAACGTTGCAGAAGTCTTAATACGATATGGAAGTGAGGTCAACGTGAAAAATTACCACGGACAGACTCCCCTTCATTGGGTTGCTGAGAGTGGACATCAGGAGTTAACAGAGTTCTTAATACAACATGGCAGCGAGCTTAATGCCCAAGATGACCTCCATGAGACCCCTCTTCATTTGGCTGCTCGGAATGGACACAAAAACGTTGCAGAAGTCTTGATACGATATGGAAGTGATGTCAACGTTGGAAACCAGATTGGACATACTCCCCTTCATTTGGCTGCTCTGACTGGACAGCAAGAAATAACAAAATTCTTAATAGAACATGGAAGCGAGCTCAAGGCCCGAGATGACCTCCATGAGACTGCTCTTCATTTGGCTGCTCGGAATGGACACAAAAACGTTGCAGAAGTCTTGATACGATATGGAAGTGATGTCAACGTTGGAAACCAGATTGGACAAACTCCCCTTCATTTGGCTGCTCGGAATGGACACAAAAACGTTGCAGAAGTCCTGATACGATATGGAAGTGATGTCAACGTTGGAAACCAGATTGGACATACTCCCCTTCATTTGGCTGCTCTGACTGGACAGCAAGAAATAACAGAATTCTTAATAGAACATGGAAGCGAGCTCATGGCCCAAGATGACCTCCATGAGACTGCTCTTCATTTGGCTGCTCGGAATGGACACAAAAACGTTGCAGAAGTCCTGATACGATATGGAAGTGATGTCAACGCTGGAAACCAGATTGGACATACTCCCCTTCATTTGGCTGCTCTGACTGGATTGCAAGAAATAACAGAATTCTTAATAGAACATGGAAGCGAGCTCATGGCCCAAGATGACCTCCATGAGACCCCTCTTCATTTGGCTGCTCGGAATGGACACAAAAACGTTGCAGAAGTCCTGATACGATATGGAAGTGATGTCAACGTTGGAAACCAGATTGGACATACTCCCCTTCATTTGGCTGCTCTGACTGGACAGCAAGAAATAACAGAATTCTTAATAGAACATGGAAGCGAGCTCATGGCACAAGATGACCTCCACGAGACTGCCCTTCATTTGGCTGCTCGGAATGGACATAAAAACGTTGCAGAAGTCTTGATACGATATGGAAGTGACGTCAACTTTAGAAACAAGCTTGGAGAGACTCCCCTTTATGTGGCTGCGGGAACCCATCTTCATTTCTATGTTCAAAGTGGTGTATACAACCAAATTGTAGAAAAGTTAATGCAACATGGACGTGATGTGAATGCTCGAGATCGCTTACAGCTGACCCCTCTTCATTTGGCTGCTCGAAATGGATACAAAAACCTTGCAGAAGTCTTAATACGATACGGAAGTGATGGCAATGCTTCAGATATCTCCGGACAGACACCCCTTCATTTGGATGCTCAGAATGGCCAGCAAGAGATTTTAAAATTCTTGATAGACCATGGAAGCGACCTTAAGGCACAAGATGACTTTGAGCAGACTCCTCTTCATCTGGCTGCTCGTAATGGACTCAGAGTTGTAGAAGTCGTAATACGATATGGAAGTGATGTCAACGTTAGTTTAAAGTTTGGGCAGGCTCCCCTTCATACGAGAAGAGATGACCTCCAGCCGAATGCTGATGTCAGCATTAGAAAAAACTCTGGTCAGTCGCCTGCAGAGAATGGCCACAAACACACATGTGATGTCTTTACACAGCATGGGAGTGATGTCAATGCTAGAGATATCTTTGGAAAGACGCCTCTTCGATTGACCGTCATAAACAGACACGAGGGTCTTGCGGACACCTTGATGCAGCACGAAAGCTTTGTTAAACTTAGAAACAACCCAAGAAAAACAACCAGTCATTTATCTTTTCTGAATGAACACCACCTTTTCAGAGACGATTTAGACCCCATAAATATACCTGCTATCAGCGTTGCTACTCTCCTCAAACTTCATGAACGCGGAATGTCATTGGAAGACCTGTTGGAGGAAGAATTTTGCCAAGCTTTGAATAGTGGCAAAAAGAATTCCCACCAAACATCCTCTGAACCTCTGCTAATTCACTGGGAGAGTCAGATTTGTCTAACGCCAGTTAATCTGTCCATCGGACTTGGAGATGACGTTTCAGGTCCTTGTGATCACAAACTAAAAATGGATAACCCATCAATCGCCCAGTGTTTTCGCATTTCCCTGGGTGGAGGAGATTTAGGTAACCCTTACCTTGCTCAATGTCTTGTTATCAAGTACCAAGCTAGATGTGAAACTGCTTACGGAGCAAATTGTGGTTTATTCAATCATCCGTCATGCATATTATGTTCCACCAAATTCGCCACAAACGGGAGACCCAAAGACAATGGAGACAACGAAGACAGTGAAGCGAAGATTATCTTCTGGTTTGGTTTCATAAACAAATGCACCACGAACGGTACCAACAAGTTGCTGATACGCAGCGAATTGCCTCTTAAAGAGGTCGCTTACGAAGGACATCATCTCGTAGAAGCTGCACAGTTTGTTCCCTTGATAACGCTGATAATATGCATTGTGCTGTGTACGAAGCTGTACTATCGCATTGCACGAGGTATAGCTTTTAAGCAGAAATTCCAACTGCCGTATTCCACGAAGACACCAGTAAGTATGAGAGTATAGGTTTATTCCCCTCCTCCCCTGAAGAACCCTTGTCAGAGTGGCAATAAGTTGTTTACTTCACTACCAGGAAGGAGACATGAACTGTACTTTCCCTAATTTACCAGTGTCTCCCCAGAGCTTAGTGGTTGGTGTCGTTAGGTATGTGTGGTTTGGCAAAAAAGGGACACCATATTTTCTTTGAGCAACTACCTGCCGGCGAATTCTGTTTTAACTTTCTCGAGTCTCGTATTGCACGGCTTAGCAGGTGCTAAGGGAGGTTTCTATCAAAAGTTAGAAGTACTAAGAAAATAGTGTGAGCCATATGGGACAAGGTTTATAATCATGAATAATACACAAAAGGCGATCCTGTTGACCCTCACCATAACCGACACCTTCGTTCCATTGTTTTATCACTGGTCTAACGAGCACTTTAACGGTGGATTTAAAACCACTTGCTAATAAGAAATATGAATCCTTTTTCCCCTTTGTGGGGTCCATACTCTGTAATTAAGTTGTTATCACTGCTGTTCTATATTCTACAGGTTCAAAGGAAATCTCCTCGCCAATTCGGGAAGACTGCGAATCCTGCGAAAAACGGCAACGTTAGGGAACGTGACGAAGCATCTCATATTAACAGGAAAGGAAAGAGACCAAATATTTACAACCCCACGATTCAGACGACAAGGGTCAGAAGTTATTAGACAATAAATGAATGATGTTCTGGCACCTGCCACCAAAGGAAGGAAATTTACTCTAGAACAGACAATTTAACTATTAAGAAAGGTTATTGTTTTGAAATTCAGGCGAATTCAATTGCTCAGCTACGCCATTTACTGCAACTAAATCATCAGTGGCGTATTGCTGAAAGCAAAGTTAAGACGACTGGGCGTATTAACCGAGGGACTAAACACTAAAGAAATAATAACGAACAATGACATGAGAAAAACAGCGAAACTTCCGAGAACAAAGGCTGAAACGTTTTGACTGGGATAAAACAATTACTCTGAAAACGACGCTGAACTACGCAAGATCCGAAAAAATATGCAAGTAAACGAACATTATAGCGGATTAAAGTACCGGCAACGTTAAGAGCGAGACAAATGGAAATTGAAAGACAACTTGGTGAAAATAGCTATTTATACTGTACATGACTGGTGTTAAACGATGTCGCGTTTATTTTACAGAGAGGAGACCTGTAGACTTGAACTGAAATTGTAGACAGGATGAACGCATATGCCACAAGGCAAAAAATTGTACAATTTTGCAAGGAAGTAGAGCTAGTTACGATAAAGGAACGTGTCGAAAGAAACTCTCGCTCCGCGTGACCAAACTCGTCCAAGAGGAGAAATACGTTGATAAGAGAATGATGTAGAAAAATTTTTGGCCATTTTGTATTTATATATTTGGCGCCTAAATTTGAATAACTATACTTATACATCCTAAGCCTCGCATTCATGTGAAAATCCTTTGTTTGGAAACATAAGTAGGAAGCTGAGTACAAGGCTAAATTTAAGCGCCACTTATGCAAAGGCTCTAGAGACGAAACTTTTGTACATAAGTAAATATGATATTAAAACACGAACAATTAATATTAATAAAGTGGTTTAAGGTCGTATATGTAAAATTTAAACCCGTTTTTTTAGCCTCGGTTTTCCTCTGACAACCAAATTACGACGACCAGTAGCACTTGTTTCAAGGGTTTGTTAAATTGCGCAAACGAGCAACCTTGAATCGCGCGCGCTCCAGTGGTCCGGATTTCAACATCCGTACCCCGAATACGGACGGCTCCAAAGTTTGCAACTTTGCAACTTTTCAAACTTTCTGTTGCACCGTAAAGCAACGTTAAATGTAAACGTTCAATATTAAGTCAAACAAACATGGATTCACATGACAAATTCTGCGCACAGGATCGATTTTTGTGCCCGGAATGTGAAACGCGCGCGTGCGTCCGTCAGACTTGAAAAAAAAACGATTTAAATTAAAACTCAACACCAAAGTAGATTTCAAAGCAATACTGTAGAGAAGAAAAATAAACACGTTATTCGCTGTGGACTTGGTGGGGCCGTACTCAAGACCTCGATCGGGAACAGGTTTTCCAATACGGACCTTTCGGCCGGCAAATAACATATTTATCTGTTCTTGATATCCCATATCACATTTATTTTTGCACTAATTATTCTGTATCCCTTTACTTTTTTACTCAAATATCTCGACTCCTCATAAGGCCTTAGCTCTATGAGAACTATAAAGATACCAGTGAGAAGATATTGTGGCTCAAGGGGTTAATACATGGGGAGCGATGGCCTCATGGTTAGTGCGCTCGACTCCAGCCCTGGCCGGGGACATTGTGTTGTGTGTTGTATTCTTGGGCAAGACACTTCACTCTCACAGTGCCTCTCTCCACCCAGGTGTATAAATGGGTACCGGCGAATTTGATGCTGGGGGTAACCCTGCGATGGACTAGCATCCCATCCAGGGAGGAGTAGATATACTCCTAGTCGCTTCATGCTACTGAAACCGGGATAAGCTCTGGCCTGATGAGCCACTAGGCTCGTATGCAGACTTTATCTACCTTACCTACCTAGTTCATCTAGTTAGGACAAGAGATTTGAAAAGTAACATCGAATTCTGGCAACCAACATTACAAAGAATCTATGGAGACCAGTAGGGAGAATTTGTAGTCTGACGCCAGAGTAGCAGTGGGAAATTTATGAAGAGTAACAAGATTTTGTATGTCAACACGTCATGAACGTCTCGATAAGATATTTATGGAGGACCAGTGAAGAGAAATTATCTGCAGATGTTCATCTCATCGACTTTATCTGGTCATCTCTTGACTTCGACTTTTTTTCACCGCATCGTAACGCCCGCGCTTACGTTACATCGTGTCACCCGCCCATGCGTTACATCGAGTGATTTTACATTTAATTTTGTCTCTTTCTGCTGGAAGTGACATTTCAAACCTTTCAGAGCCAGGCTTGCCAGCCTTAGAGTTTGATGAAGACATAGTTCTTGTCCACATTAAGAGAAGCATGAAACGCTGTAAATATGGATATGACTCAACCGCTGGTCAATGGGGACGCGGGCTTTGGGTGTGAGATCAGGCAGCAACTGAAGCTTTATTATTGTACAAGTTGGCCTTTATATCATGATCTAGACCATTTGATTCCTAACTTGGAAAATTCAGCTTCTGTAGATTGTGTTTGAATTTAATCCATTTCAATCCAACCTTGCGCCAGAGGCTAATTCTTGATAAGTAATAATAGCTCTTTAGAAATGTTTCTACTTTCGCAAGAAATGTTTTTATATTTCTAAGCCCGAACATAGTATTTGAAAATGGCTTCTAACAAGGTTGCGTCAATATTTACGGGCTGTCAAGTTCTTTCTTCAATGCGTGTGATAGCGAATTGATTGAATAGAAACAGATAAGTAATGGTAATAGGACTGGGTGGAGTCCAATTCAGTCAGTAATCATACAAGTGATAACAAAATCGGACGACCGTGCAGCGGGAGTCCCGTTTGTTTATCACGAGTAAATATTGACGAGTAAAAATTGCAATTTCCGAGCAGAGAAGAATAGCCAACTTATAAAAGAAAGGGAACATTTGCACTAAAAGACTGACAAAGTTCTACTGCTTTTATACAATAGTTCTTAAAAACACGCGCGAATCTAAACGTCACAACCGTGTTTACATACTCTCATCTAAACACACCTATCGACCAATAAGAGCGCGCGTAGTGGCTCAGTTCTATTTTGTAACAAACTGTCCGATAACAACTTGGCAAGTGAGTTAGTCGAAAAAATAAGAGTTTCTTAAACCAATCACAATCGAGGAAATTGTATTTTTATGATTAATGGTGTTAAAACTGGAGCTTTGAGCGATGTGCCGATTGTCCAATTTGATGCTGTTGTGTTTAGACGCAAAAGGAAAGCACTGAACTGGGTTAAAATAATTCGTTATTAATTGATAGAAATAGAATCTTGTTATTTACTCTTCTCAGCTTGTTATTTACTTTTGCTGGCACGATGCCTACTTCTAATTTCAGCCCGGTTCCCGTTAATTTTCTTGCTTGAGGTCGCACAATGCTTTCAACTCG
>OZ026608.1:18426478-18436478 GCA_964020085.1 Micromussa lordhowensis
AAGAATAAGAATAAGAATAAGAATAAGAATAAGAATAAGAATAAGAATAAGAATAAGAATAAGAATAAGAATAAGAATAAGAATAAGAATAAGAATAAGAATAAGAATAAGAATAAGAATAAGAATAAGAATAAGAATATTTACAGAGGAATAGTTACGTCAAGGCGTTTCAGCGAGATGGAACTGAGAAAACATGAGTACACGTGTTTGTACTGCTTCTTCGTTCACGAGCTTCACCAATACCCATAATGCCTTTCGCCATTGTCGTGTACGCTTTTACGCTTGTAGGACAACCTTTCTCAAAACAGCTGCACATAGTGGAAATAAAACCTGAAGTGAGATTAAAAATTAACCGCAATGTTCCTAACAGGGCAGACAATTTCAGATACAAGCGTGGTGGGTTTCTCTATAATTTCTTAAACCGTGTTAGTATTCAAACAAGTTAAAAAGCAGAAGAGATTCAACTATCTTAATATTTTTATCTGTATCTCTTATGTACTCAGCATATGTTTATGAGAGTCACAGCAGCTTACTGACTGTTTTCAGTGCACGATGCCCGTATACTTCTCGCCGGCTATCTGGTTCATTTACGTGACATTTTTATTGTCAATGACAACCACTGTGGTCACGATGAATGATAACACTGTAACACCACTTCTCTACGTCCACAACATGTTCACCAAGAATATCGCCATAGAGAAGCACACAATTCATTCAGTAAACGACTCCAACCCTTGGGTGTGTTTCCGTCACTGTGCGAAAGATTGTGATTGCGTGACATTTCAAGTAACGGAACGGATGTGTGAACTGTTGGATACGGACCAACATGGCGCGGCCGGAGACCTGGTAAATAGAGCAGGAACTCTCATATTCAGCATGCAACAGTCAGTTCCAAAGGTTAGTACACATGCTTCCATGGCCATGTCACATGTTAACGTCGATGTACTTATATCATTTGTCTTGCCTCGGGGGAACGGGAGAAAGAAAAATTCCCTTCTAGAGGTTCCGTTAAGTATGTGTCAGCCCAAACCTTATGATTTTAGTGATTTAATTATCATGCTGGTCTAAAATATGCGTTGTAAAAAAGAAAAGACTATTGATTCGATAAAATGCCAATAGATACCTCTTTAGGACTAACATAAGGAAATACTTCCCCAAGTCATTCCCGAAATAGGGTGAAAATACGGCGGCGTCCCCCCTCAAAACTTCCGGGGTTTACTCCTTCAGGATGTTTCCTAATGAAATGACGTAGTGCCTCATATATCCAAAGTTTACATTACTTAAACAGCATTATGACGCAATTCGTAATCAAGAAATGGATGATAAGAGGACAGAGACACAAAACGCACGAAACATGACAGCGTGAACGCGAGTTTTGTTTACATTGCCAGTGTTCAAGAGAGAATAAAGCGTAAGAGAGCTGATATTCCAAAGGCAATCTCTCTCAAGTTATTTTTAGAAATAAACTGCGTATAAAACCATGTGAAGTGTCCATGTGAGGGAAATTCGCGTCTGAATGAATCCTCCTGGAATTTTTTAAGCCGCGAATGATGTAAAAATAACTTTAAGGAATAACAGTAGGAACAAGGCCAATCTGAGGGATTAACTGTCTTACTCTTCATGCTCTCTTGTGTATTCGGGGTCTCTGTGGTATATATAACTTTGTAATCCATCAAATATTTTCGCTCGCGCGCGATTGGTCTAAAAGCGTCACGTGACTGAGTATTCCCTGGAAAATATCCGAGTTACATTGCCCAATTTTCAAAATCGCGCTTGTTGCTGTTCCCTTCTCGGAACAGATTATGTTCGCACTCAAATATCCGAGCATATGTCCGCGCCAAATGGAGGCTCTTGTTTATAAATTGGTTCTCAAGAGCCTATAATAGGGAGATATAGGGCTTATTGGTAATTGTTTTATGATCGTTTCCAGGGAGCTCACAACTGTTTAAACGGCTGCTGTAAATCAAAACCTTGCTTTCATGGCGGCACATGCGTGGAGAAATGTGATGACGTAAGAGAACGGTACACCTGCGCATGCCCGAAGCATTACCAGGGAAGGCGATGCGAGATATTTCAACCACAAGTTAGCTCATGCCAAGCTTACATGAAGTTGAAGCCGGGAGCTCAGTCAGGGGTTTATGGACTTAATAACACTGTTCAAACTTATTGTGACTTTGATTCTGAAGCTGGAAAAGTCTGGACTCTCATAGAATCATTTTCTTTGGCAAACAAGGCGCTATATCAAAATCAACCATTTTATTACGACTATCCCCAAAACGAGAGAAGTTTTAATTGGAGCAACTTTCGCTTGTCTTACCAAGCTACGGTTAACATCCGGGACAACTCGACGCACTGGCGCGTCACATGCGACTTCCCATCAGGCCTCAGTCTCACTGACTACGCACGCGCGGGTCTTGAAGACACAGACATTCTCACATTTGTCAATCAAGACCAATGCCAGAGATACGAGTTCATATCAGTCCGTGGAATAAGCTGCACCAATTGCACGGGAATGCTGGTTCAAAGAGATAACCAGCATATGCACACAGATTCATACTGGAGCGGACTTAACCGCTGTCAATGGAATCCGGGGTTTGGTGCAGTAACGAACGAAGATAATTTTGGTTTTTATGCCGTTATTAACCCACAACACAAGTGCACGAACAATCCTCTTTCTACCACACAATGGTGGCTTGGATCAGAGATCTAAAATAGTCCATCTGAAAATCTTCACTGTTTAATTAATGAACTATCAGCTTCACTTCGATCTTTAGCTCATATATCGCCGTAACCATATGCCAACTTGCTTCTTAACAACCAAGTCTTATGAAACTCTTGGCCGAGATAATCACGAGCTTTGAAGCGAAACACTTTTCCTTTAAGCTTGCTAAGTAGCCTAGATGGCACATACAAGGCTTTTCCATTACAAATTGGAAAAGGAAAAGGCCTGGGAACGCAGTTGTCCATTCACAATTAAAAAGACAGGACAGAGACTACTGAAAAAGCTCTCGATGAAGTAAAGGAGACTCTGATCTTGAAGTGTCTAAAACTTAAAACTGGGAATCAATTTGCTTGACATTTTGCCTAAGATTTTTGTTGGCGCCTGCTGAGATTCCTCCTCTGCTTGTTTCTGTTGACTAATCGTTTGGAGAAGTTTTGATTGTTCTCCCAACAGCTCGTATATTCCTTTGATTCTGCAAGGAAAATAAAGATAGTTATCATAAAGCCTTCAACAGCTTCTATTTTGTCCTTTAAGTTTTGTTTAGATTTATTTCCAAGAATTTCCTAGACTTTATTTCCAACCACTTTTGTTGTACAAATATGTCAGTCTTCTCTTCTTGATAAGCTTTTCTGATTACCTTTTCTTATCACTATTCTATCAAAAGTAATAAGGTTGTGACTTAACTTCAAGCAGTATTCAAGTAGCGCGCTTTCCGTGCGTGCGTACGCGTACAGTTTACAGTTTTTTGTATGGGGTGGCTCGCTCATTCCACCTACTGATGAAGAGCTAAGCCCGAAACGTTTAGTTCATCATCATTTCTCATGGCGCCAGTAGGCGACACTTTTAAGAGCCTTTTGAGCCTCATATTCAATTTATCGACATAGCGTCACGCATCTCGTGAGTATTTTTGGTCATTCTTATTGACTTCAAGTAGTATATGTCGAATACTGGAATTGAGAGATTCATTCTCGTCCCCATGGCCCTTTCCACGTCTCTTAACCGGCGGGGCCTTGGAAAAAGAAATAAAGTTCCCTTCGTTTCTTTTGCGCAGGTTCCGCCAGTCAAGAGACGCGAAAAGAGCTACGGGGACGAGAATGTGAGAGGTTTCGTTTTCACAGGTTTTGCTCCGCACTGAAAGTCTCGTGCGTACAATTGCAGCAGCAGCAATGAAATCTCATTAGTGCCAAAATGTACTTTGATGCAGCGGCCACTCGTTTGATTGTAATAGCTTTTATACGAATGTATTCAAACGAATTGTTGTCTCAAGGCTTTTATAATAAGGTCAAACGTTATTAAATGAAAAGATAGGAAAAGGATTGGAGTTTCACCATTACGATTTCCATAAACCATACTAACTGAAAAATAATTATCTGTTGCATAAGTATAAACGAGTGATTAACGGCAGTCTCAAGTCTTATTGGCCTAAAATAAATAAAGAAAACATCTCGATAATGAGTTCCTCATGCCGCATAGCACATACTCGTACCGTTTCTCCTGCTCTTCCATTCTGTCTAGAAGTGGTTGAAATTCAGGGGGGAGCTCTGGGGCTGTATAATCTTCCTCCTCTTCTTCTGTTGGTCGGCTAAAGCCTAAAAGCTGCTCGTAGAGCTGGTATAAAAAGCAACATCATAAGACTAACATTTTCACTTTGGTAGCTGACGCCAATGGATTATATTTGCAGAAAGCCATATCAAATCACTGGTTAAAATATTTGGGCCCAGGGGAACTATACATGCATGCTTACAACGCACCAGAAGTGCGTTAGAAGAAGCAAATTATTTCCTCCACAACCTCGCACTGATTATCGGAGGAGAAGTTTTTCTCATACAGTGGAGCTCAGCTGTGGAACAGACTTACCTATAGAACTAAGACAAGCAACTTCATTCCCGTAGCCGAGTTCAAGACCAAACTAAACGCAACAGTTTTTGGTAATTTTTTTCTACACGGCCTCCATGGAAAGCATTTTTTATTTTTGAAATTTGTATTCTTTGACTGCAGTTAGGAAGATGGGTAGCTAGTTGATTATTGTAAATAGACTGATGGAAATACCGTGTATAAGTAATGGTAATAGGACTGAGTAGACTCCAATTCGGTCTGTAATCATACAAGTGATAACAAAATCGGACGACTGCGTAGCGGGAGTCCGATTTCCGAGAAAAGAAGAATAGCCAAGTTGGGAAAGAAAGGGAAAATTTGCATTAAAATACTGACAAAGGAGAAGCAAATTGTTTCATGTCACTCTGAAATTGAGATTGGTCGATTTAAACTACGATAGCAACTTGGCAAGTGAATTAGTGGGAAATAAGAGTTTTTTAAACCAATCGCAATCGAGGAAATTGTATTTTTTATGTTTAATAAAGTTATCGTATCGTAGAAATGAGGGAGATGACTGCTTCCTCCTTTAATCCCCCACCGTTTCCATAACTACCACCTCCACCCATATCCTCAGTGATCTCTTCCATAGCCCCACCACGCCCTGGTAGAGACCCCAGGTATTCCCGATATCTTTTATAGCCCCCCCCCCCCCGGCCCTTTGGTAGAGAGAAGCTAGAAGTCCAGTCACTGATCAGAAGCGTAAATCTCCCAAACTAAGTCAGTGAACCGCCCTATTTTTGCAAAAGTGAAATTATACCAGACATTTGCAAGCAAAACGTTACATCTAGGAGTCGAACCAGCCAATAACGAGCAGGAACAGGTGTATTATAAAAGAAGTTAAAATAAGTTATTGCGTAAAAGCGAATTAAAATACCTTGGATGAATTCCTGTTTGGATATTCCACGTGTTTTTTAACATTAGCTCGCTTAGCAAATGATTCAGGGACAGTTTCCTCCATATCTAAAACCATTTCGACCTGAAAATAATGGAGAACTAGTTGAGTCAATAATCTATATTCAACGTACAGTCGAACCTCCACTAGCGGCCGTCTCTCTACAACGGCCAAATGTTTTGGTCGCGGCGGAAAAGTCATTCATTCACTCTTATTTTAACCTCTCTACAACAACCACTCCTCCACAACAGCAACAGCCACTAATACCTTTCGACTACGACCAGTAAGTCAATTACTGACGAACGGTCAATACAAAACAAATCCCTTTATTGGAAAAGGTGACCTAACTTGATCCGTACTACATGTCGTTGGTCTCTGTTTCTATTTAGTTCTTGTTTTTATTGATATGTTCTGATTGTGCTTGCTACGTATAGGCTAAGATAAGCATTTTTTTCAAAAATATCAATGTTGTACCCCCAAAACGAACAGGTGCCATGTTACATCCCCATAACGACCACTTCCCCAGTCCCCAAGGTGGCCGTGGTAGAGAGGTTCGACTGTATTATCCCTACTTATTTATTAAAATCAAATTTGCCAATGGTGAAAATAATTTTAATATCTCTGAGTATTCTGAGGAATCGTGTTCTTCATTGACTCATTGTAGTGTGGGCTGGTCTACCTGCATCACATAGCGATCAATCAGTGCATTGACTTGAATCTTGTCAATGTCGCCCACTGCAAGACCAACCTGAAAATCACATAAAACAATATTGTTTTCCATGCAATAAGTGTTCATGAATAAATATGTAAATTAATCCCACATTGTGTTATCCTTAACGCTCCCGAATCATATCTCTATGGCGGCAATTAGCATTTTGTAATGTTCTTATCAAGTGAATATCGTTTTGGAATAATTGAAAGTTAGGTTCCTAGTACCTCATTCACACCAACATGTTAAATATGTTAAAGTGGTTTAACTAAACAAGGTTAAAATGAATTGCTCATTCCGTACACGCCTCGCAACTTAAACTCAGTGGAGACTGAGCGGCTCAGCCCGTCCATCACAAATTGGAATACTCTGCTTTGATTGGATTATTCACCCAGGCGTGTCGTACTCCCGCGAAATTCGCACGAAGTAATATTTCAGGCGACCGCACAAGGAAAGGTTTTTCGTTTGTTTGCTTTCTTTGTAAAAAGGTCAGCGAATACAACAAGAATGGCATCTACAGAAGAAGAATTTAGACAGGTATCGTACTTCATATACATGCATTTTAACTTAACTTAATTTTTAACTTATTTTTGTTGTTTCTCTTGTCAAAGCATATCGATTGTTTTCGAGTTGTTTACTCAACGTAAATTTAACAAATTGACGTCAGTTTTTCATGCGTCTGTCCTGTTATTGATCATAAATTTCGTCATCACATTGTCAAAGTAGCTGTGGATCCACGAGGCGATAGCCGAGTGGATCCGCAGACTACTTTGACAATGTGATGACGAAATTCATTGTCAATAACAGGACAGACTCATTAAAAACTGACATCAATTTGTTTTTTACGATAACAAATGGTCGAATTGCCCGCTCTCGCTCGCCGACGCGTCACACGAATTTCAAATTCATGTGTCTGTCCGCATATTGACGATAAAAATTAGCCAATGAGCGCGCGAGAATTTCTGCAGTTATCGTAAAAGTCGTGTTTTACTGAGCCAGCAAAGTGCAAACCGCTGGCCTTTTATAGACTCGCTTCGTGTTTAACAAGCTAAAAACCTGTTTGAAAATGACTGCAAAGCGCAATAAAAAATTAGAAAAACCTAAACCTGATTAAGTTAAACTAGTTAAGTTGTTATGAATAGGGTACAAGTCATACCAATGCACCGATTTGGCGTTTTATGAATAGAAAAGCAGCAATGCTATATTGTTATAGAAACACGTATTTGACTTGCAAAATTTGTCTCCAATCCCCTCTACGACTCGAATGTGCGATGGTAGATCAATTTTATTAATCGCTTTCCTTTTCTGATGGAATTAAATTTCAAAAATTCTCCCACTCTATATTCAGGGATAGCTGTTCTAAATATCCCATAATCCTATTAATTTTCCCCAAATATCCTACATCCCGTTAATTTTATCTTAATATCCCGCATCCCGAAAACAACACGTTAGCTTAAAAGCATGTTAACTGTTAAAACTGAGTTCTGTCATACCTAGTCTCGAAATTTGGGATGATTATCTAGGTTTAGTAAATTCTAGCTTTTTGATTGGCTAAAAATCTCCGACTATGAGCAAATAGTCGGAGTTTTACGTCATATGGAAAATAGTGCGCCAAGTTTAAAAATTTTCCGCACGAAGTTTTCAACTTCAGCCCTCTATAATGGCCGAAATGTCGGCGGCAAAACTCGGTTTGAGAATTTACTAAAACAATTTTTCCATTCGCCCTTGTTGGATATGAAGTGATTATAACCAACTCGCGGTACGTGCTCGTTGGTTATTTTATCACTTCATATCCAACTCGGGCTCATGGAATAATTGTTATACGTTTCTCACCAACATGTTCATCAGAATGATGGGCATTCCCAGCACAAACAAAAAGAAAAGGATATTCGTCAGCGTAGCGTATTCCAGTTTACCCCACGGCATAAACGTGTCGGCGTAGTTGAGTTCACCGAGGGTCATCACAAATATCGTCATCATGGAATACGGGAACGTCGAGTAGGTCTCCTGAAAATAATAAAAATTCTGTGTAAGGTTATGCGAATGCCTACAGGTTTTGGGCCAAATTAACCCATTGACTCCCACGGAGCTTTTTTGCCAAAAATGCACTTTTCTGACATTTTGGAGATTTTCAGCCTGGATATGGGCCAAATTAGCTCCAATCTTCTCAAAAAGGCATTTGCAACAGGACAGCATCAAGGCGTCAAAAGTGATGACGTCAGAAGTGGAACAAAGGCGAACGCTCGTCACGGCCAGTCACGTGAGTCAGTAATGGGTTAACAAAAAGACATAAAATCCAAATTTTGCGGTATCCCTGGCGTTTTTTTGAGCTTGCTTTGGATGGTTTTCCCAAATTTATCCCAAAAGGACTCATCTTTTGAAAAATTTTATCACATGATTTGTGACACCATAGCTTTAAAATGGCTCATTTTGACTTTTTATAAGCCGTAAACCAGCAACTAAAAACTGAGAAAGAAAGGCTAAAAGACTCAAAAGCACTAGCGTAGCGTATTCCAGTATACCCCATGACATGAACGTGTCGGCGTATTTGAATTCACTGAAGGTCATCACACATGTCGTCAAGTCAAGTCAAGTCGACAACCTAGTTCCCATGACCTTTTCGCTTGCTTCGGGATGGGGCAAGCAAGGGGAAAGGCCATGGGAACGAGTTTTGTCAAGCGAGTCAAGTGGTTTCATTCGCTTTGTTTTCGTTGTTTAGACTCTTTGAATTCTACCATACGATCATGCGTTTAACCAAAACAAGAAGTAAACCACGTGTGACATTAATGTTTTTCCTATGAGAGTAATGTTTTTCGGATGGAACTGTGATCAGTATTGGAACAATTCGATAATGATTAAAGCGTCTCACCGTTTCATCATCTAAGAGCAAGAAAAACGTTGTGCTGAATGCCATGACAAACAAGAAAAACAACAGCAAGACCTGAAAAAAAGCAAAAAAAAACAAACATTAGAAACTTTGTTCAATTTTTCGCGCCATTGTACACAAACAGGAGGGGTAACAAAACACTTTATTCGCAGCTTCATTAAAAATTGCGGAAAAAATAACAATTACGCACCTTAAAAAGAGTACCAAGCATTGTTGTCAGCATAATTATATATTGGCCATACGATGAAAACCTGCGATAAAAGAAATGCAAGGATTAACACAAGGCTGTTTTTCAATATCAATGAAGTGTACAGTCATACAAGAAGCTCTCCTGGTACATTAGAGAGGATTCCTAAACCGGCACCTCGTTCAACAGACTGTGAAAAATCTGTAACACAAGTTTCTCGATGTTTATAATATTAGAGACAAATATAACATTCGAGGGCAAGGTTTCTTTGAGTCTCCTATTCATGCTTATTCGTATACTCGGTATTGGTGAACTGAAACAAGCTTGTAATGGAGGCTCATCCGGGGGAATACAATATTAAAAAGAGATATTAAAATGTCATTTGCATTTGAAAAGACTTCCTGCATTAACCTCAGTTGCAAGCTAGTTTCAGTCCAATACCGGGAATGCGAAAATTAAGCAATAGACCACAAGTTTCTATGGGTTATAGGCTGATAAACCACGCGGGATGTTGGTAGAACACGAGAAGAATTTGTAAATCACGAGCCGCAGGCGAGTGGTTTACGAATTCTTCGAGAAACCTTGCCCTCGAATTATATAATAATTCAGAAGACGCGCGATTTTCCCATGGGTTTACCGGCACAATAACCCATACCTGATTGACCAATCAGAGCGCGCGCATTGATTTGGTTATTATATAATGGTCTATTACCCCGATCCGCAAAGCT
>OZ026608.1:18438978-18453978 GCA_964020085.1 Micromussa lordhowensis
CAAGATGGCGATCAGATCTATTTTGGCATGGAAACGAAGCGAAATTCACAGATAGTACGATTAGTTAAGGTAAGATTATAGTTATACGACAGCTTCAATCTCGGTATTCGTGGCCATTTTTATCGCCATAATTTTAAAGAACGAGATCATTGTGCGAAGAATAATACGGCATTCCAAAGATCAAATAAATGATCAAGTTCTATTCCGTATGGAGACTTAGCTTCTCTTCTCAGTTTGATGTAAAAAGGTTAATCGCACTTCTACCGGTGTCTAATGTAATTTCAGTGTACGTCAAACAACTGTCAAATGAGCTCAGTGACGTTATTTTGAGATATTTTGGCCAGTTACAATGTTACCTTTAAATTGAAGGAAACCTGAAAATAGTATTTTTCTAAGATAGAAAAACGCCAAAGAGATAATAATTAACCATAAAGAAACAAGGATGTTAAGGATGGGGAAGATTAACACGGATTACAAACTGCTAACTTAAAAACATTAGGCTAAACTTTTTAATATGCACAAACTGTAACGTAGCTTATTTGTGGGGGAGGGGTGGACCAGTTGGGCTAACTGTCGCAAACATTTACGTCACACAAAGTGAAACCGGCTGGTGCCTTACCAGATGACTCAACTGACACGGGACTTCAGCCTCAATGTATTCCTGTACAAAATGAGGAAAATATAAAATCGTTAGATCTTAGGCAATCAATATTTGAGAAAGAAGAGCACTTGAGTAAAGTAATTGATTGATTGGACGTGATTGTTCAACGCTTGGTGCCAGTTCATGCTTGAAATGTCTTTCTGTGCGTCCAGGGTTATTTTAATAATGTTGTCTTGGAACCCTACCCCCGGTGAACTCCCATGTGAAAAGGTTGGGGAAGCTTGTCGTCTCGCTTAGGGGTGTCAATCAAAGGTTTTGGTCTCATTTAGGCTAGCTGTTCAGGACGAAACGCCACTACTTTTAGCTGTCAAAGTATCTTTTAGTGCACCAGGAGCCCATCACCAGGAGCGTGCAACTAACCCATATTCTGGTCACGGCGTTTTCTCAGACCGATCTATTTTTAGCTTGAATTTCCCGCAAATTCAGACCCACGCAGGAACCTCAGTGACCAATCAGAAGCACAGACTTAATATTTAACTGACGTCACCATTTTACCAAACAATTTAAAACAAAAACCACCATTTTCTTTCTCACCGATGCGCGCTCATGTAGACTGGAACTGACCTATATCGCGGGAAGAGAAGCCTAAAAATAGACCGGTGTGTAAAAATACCGTACATCGGGCTTAGTATGGGAGTTGCACGCTCCTAGGATGGGCTCCTGGGTGCACTCGAAGAGATAACAATTAAATAAGGTTCTCATTTACGTCGTTAGCCTCGATTTCCGCCGCTCTCTCGAGCCAGTCTACTAGCGCGGGGTCCTTCCGGCCCGAATAGCGGCTGGCAATCGAGCCTATTCCGTTTTAAGTGGTATCTTTCAGGGATCAAATAAAACTTAAGCCACGCCCAGACTGGTCTCCTTGAGGGCTTTAAATTAAAATTTCGGGCGAGCATTCCCGGCTTTTTCATCTAGGAGACCCCCCATCCCGGGGGGGGGGGGGAAACCATGGAAAATGCAGATGTGTAATTTTACATCTTCCAATAAACAAACAAAAACAATAAAGGACATCAAATATTGTTACCTTTCTTGGTATGCTTTCATTGACACCACAAAGAAGCCTCTCATTAGCCCGCGAGTAGACAGCAAAACCGGTCAGCGGAAAGACAAAGAATAAATAACAAACCAGGTTGATTGTCAGTGACTTCCATCCAAAAGTTTTCCTGAGGGAGGGGAAGGACAGGAAACAATTTGAACATGCGTCATAAGAAAACACAAGACGAACACAAAGAAAATTAATCGAGACCGAATGCTTTTTTCGGTAAACCTACGTTGAAAAATCGGAAGGCATTCAGAAAAGTACACTAGCACACTTTAGCACCCCCAACGTTGTCACGTTGACGTCATAAGGGTGCGTGCTGTCACTTAGCAACCTCTCATACCAAAATCGCGGGCTTAATCGATATTATTGGTGAAAGAATATACATGCAGACTAGGAACCCCCGGCGGTATAAATCGCTGGCTGACGGTGTTAAACGCAGACTGGGGACTGCATTCCTGGCATAATATGCAGAATGAGGATAAATGCAGACTGCAGACCAGGGGTTAAATGCAGACTGCAGAATTTTTAACTAAATCGTGTTACCATTTCCATCATCGAGAGCTTACCACAAACAGGCCAACCGGAGCGTTATTTAGGCTAACCTGAGTGATATTCAGCCTAACCGGAATGATATGTAACAGTACTTGGACCGAGTTGAGTACAATTGGGGGAGTAATCGCGCGAATAATTTCAATATCGGACGAGCGCGAAGCGCGAGGCCGATTTGAAATTACGAGCATGATTATTCCCTGAATTGTACGACACGAGGTTCAATTACTAATCAATCGTAGCTATAGCAAATTTCGGAATTAAAAATGTCGTTTGAGAGATCTTCTTTTGAGTGACAACGTCTGTAGCGTAAGTTTTTAAATCCGTAGAAAACATTGAGAAAAAAGCCATTAAAGCGCACGTGCGAATCACGTGGGTATTCAATTACAGGTATCCAATTACAAAATGTTCACATTGGACACCTGTAATTGGACACCCACGTGATCGTGCGCCAATTACGTGACAAATCGAAAATGTTGTTATAGATTTTCAGTCTCATCATCATCATCCAATCTAAGTGCGGCAGCGTTTTACAGTGACCGCAGACGAAACAAAAGGTTCACTTTTTTTCCAACCGAATAGCGGAAAAATTTGAGTCTCTAGTATTACAGGATCCTGTTTAAAAATCACGTTAAACTAAATCATTTTTCTTACCATTTTTTGTTCATAGCGGCGAAACAAACTGGATGAGTCAAGCAGTTTATGCGGCGATGCTTGATCATGGTCTGGGATAAAGAGCAGAGAGAATCAGGCTCACGATAAGTATCACTTTATTTTCAAACACTAAGGAACTACGCCTGTTTGTATGTTCCTACCTTAAGTAACATCAAAGGGTCGTCGTCAGGCTTCTGAGCTCCTTGAATCATCGTGAAATCATATGTTATCTGGTCAAATCAGAAATAATAAAAACGCTTTATGAATGTTTAAGCTGCAATTTTGTTTCACAAGAAGATAAAATTAATGACTCATTTTACGAAACAGACATTGCTGTGTAAACTGGGCTAATAGTGACTGCAAAGGGACATGCAGTAGAAGCGAAACTCTCAAAGATTATTGGTAAACTGTGCTATTGTTTAATTGACATTCTTTATGATGCACATTCAAGTATTCAAGTTCAAACGACAACATCTTGTCACTGATGACTTTCCTCACAGTCTCAAATCTGGGTCACCCGAGCGAGTAAGAAGGAGTCGTAAGAAGGAGTCTATACTGGAACGAACTGGCTCGCGTGCGAGAGCGTTTTCAAAACGATCAGTTTCCCGTCTTTAACTTAGTTCTTTAAATTTAGTGACACATCAAGACCATTAATTATTGGACTAGGTAAAGCAAAATGCCGTGATCTATCAGTGGCGAGCAGAAGATCATTTCCAACAAACATTGAGACGGTATTACGCATGAGAAGACCGTTATTTGTAGGCAAATAACTGCAGGTCAAGAGGTGGGCTCTCGGCCAATGAAAAGTGTCTTCTTTGTCAATCTCCAGTAACATCACAATTTCTTGACTTTACTGATATATTCCCTGAATAGTTTTCGAATATTTTTTTGTGATTGCGCGACAGTGCAAGCCAAGAATCGATATTGTTCAGACAAATTGGATGTCGATCACGTTTGGTAACTAGACAAATGAGAAAAGACTTACTTTGTAATCTTCGCTGTCAGGGTTTCCATCTTTTGTAATACACTGATCCATAAACCGCTAGAAAGGCGAAAAATTCTAAAATTAAATGAAATTAAATTGTTCATAGTGGTCAATGCGCCTAGCTACACCAAGCTAGTTCACAGGCATGCCACGAAAACTCAAAGAAACAAATATCTCAACTAAACATAATAAGCTTAAAAAATCCCAACGGAGCCCGACCAGTTGGCTATTTACAAGCATGACCGAGGAGTTGAACTAGCGTCTACCGAAAAACAGATGCTGTTCAGTTGGTTTCTACTGAAAAAAGAAAACTCTAATCATTCGGATTCAGACAACGGCTAAGCCTTTTCCTGAAGATGCAAGAATAAACAAGTCTCCTTACTGTGGCGACTTCCGGCATTCTAATCACCAGCTTTTGCATCATTGCCATGTGCCCTGGGGCGGATGTCGTTAGCACTTCACGCCATCTGTAGAGAGACAAGAAATGCTGAAATAACCTTTTTTCAATATATGTATATTTCTTAATATAAAGTAATCACCACTTCGAAGTTCTGTGAATCCCGCTATTTCGAACTCTCAGGGGGAATTGACAGTAGTTCAAAATAGCGGGAGTTCGAAATAACAGATAGTAAATAACTGAAGGGCAAATCAAATTATTTTGAGTTCAAAATAACGAGGAATTCCAAGTAAGCAAGTTCGAATCAGCTGGTTCCAACCATCGACTTTGTACCAGGAATTAAACCCTAGCAAACTATTGGGGACAGTCCTTAAAGCACCTTATTACAGTTGAACCGTCCAGAAGGACAACTAAAGGGCCACTTCTAAGAGCCCCTATATGGGAGGTTCTCCTATATTGAGGTGACAATCGCGGTATAGTTAAGAAGAAAAATGAATATCCCTTGTGGTAGACCGAGCAAAAAGAGCGATGAGGCGAAGACTACACATAATTTCCATGTGCATTCACAGTTCGTGTTGATCACGTGTAGCGCACGTGATATGTCGTGCACAAACTAACCTCCCGTGACTGGCTATAGCAAGTGACACGTTTTTTCTGTCAGCGTTGAACGCGGCGTCCAGGACATTATGATTCTTGTTGTTCATGAGGATCTCTTGCTCCGAGTAAGACAGCAAGCAGGAGACAACTTCAGGAGAATCATGGATGGCGGCCAAATGTAGAGCAGTGTTCTGGACGAGAGGAGAAAAGACGACAAGAAGCGGAAATTATGTCTTGGAAGAAAAATAAAACACACGGAAAAAAAACAAAATATAACGAAGCGAAACAAAACATGAACACCTTCCGGCTCACTTCTAGTTTCATGTATTACAAGGACAGTTGACATTAGGCCTGTAAAAAAAGTGGCGGCGCGTGCCGCAAGAGTTGTGTCCTAAATGCAACAAAAATAAGAAAATATTTACTGACCTGATTTTTGTCAAAGAAGTTAATACATTTAGGGTGATGTTGTAGAATATACTGCACGCATCTCTTGGATCCTCTGATAGCTGCAATGTGGAGGGCTGTTCTGTCGTTATGATCTCTAACACCAAACAAAAAAATACCTTGTTTTGTTTTTACCTGTAATAAACCAAGACTGAAACACCTCATCCCTTGATATTAAATACAAATTGCATCAGGGGCTGACTTAGGGAGTGTGAGCTAATTGGATGTTGAGTCACCTTCCTTTTGGGGAAGCAAAACATAAAAAAGTAAAAAAAAAAATTGTGAATATTATGGCTGAAATAAAGCCAAACGCTCCGGACAGGTACCTCATTGTAATTTTCACGTTGTGACATTGCTGGTATTTCTGGTGTAGCAGTTTTCCAATTATTGAATTTCAGCTTTTCGGGGCATGCCCCTTTTATTCTGCAAACCCCAAGGTACCAGCCACACCCTCCACCCCACCGCCCCCCTTGAAAAATCCTGGATCCGCCACAGTATTTGTCTAATACTGACAATGAAAACAACACGACCATACTCGAAACTTGCAACTATTAATGAGTTTGAGAAGTTGATTATCAAAGGAATTGCGTCTTATTTCATCCTTTTGGAGAGGAAGCATAATGGGCCCACTAGCACACAATTTAATGCTGTCCTTGATATTTCTCCATGCCTACTTTTCCACAGTTGCACCAAGATTAAGCAGAAGTTCAACCACTCGGTCGTGTCCTTCTACACACGCGAAGTGTAGAGCCGTCTTTCCTTGGCAGTCTTTGAGGTTTATGGAACGAATGTTACGATCGGTCAGCAATGCTCCAACTACTTCATGCCAGCCATATCTAAAATAGAAGAGGCAAATTATGGTGTAAACTCTGTCTGCTTTAGTGTCTAACGTGCACGATTTTAAGTCGCTCACAACACACTTTGAAGGATAAAAGTCATGTATTTGCTAGTGTACGCGCGAACAGGCTCTGATCAGAAATTGGAAAAATTATGTGTCCACAAAAGTTCAGCCCTTATTATCCTTTAAGTACTTCTATTACTACCTTTCTCCCTAGCGACCTTAATGAATGGAGTTTGATACGAAGAGGGCGAGGGGTAGACTGTTGGAGTCTAAATTTCACGTTTCTTGTCTGCGCCCCTGTAATAAAAAAATATATTATGCAGCATCGCGATTTTTTTCTCATGTCTTTCAGTTTTCGCCAACTTGGATTTCCTTGTTCCTTCTATCTTTATTTTACTTTCTATCTTTATTTTACTTTACTTTCTCTCCTCCATAAACTTAAAAATAAAAAGCCCAGCTTTAAACTCACTGGGACTAACGCCTGTTTGTAACAAAGGCGTTTGAATGAAGCCGGTTTTGACGAAATCGTAGAAGTATCAAAGCGCATGCGGAACAGACTGGGGTGGGTTGTCTAAATCTGTGCAGTTAATTTTTTTTACCTGGCGGCGGCGTGAAGAGCTGTGTCCAGTCCATATGACGTCACAGTAGAAGCTGCTTTATTTCGATCCATGAACAATAATATATCCTATTTGATACAAAACATGACGAAACATATGTAGATGTTTCTTATTGATTATCGCGAGAGTATTTCTGGTAACCTACAATAATATCCAAGAGCTAGTCTTTTTAAAGGAGGTCAGTCACAGCATTTTGAGTTATTTTTAATTTAGACTCGTTCAAAATTACCTTTAAATTGAAGGAAAGTGTACTAAGATAGAAAAATACCAAAGAGATAATAATAAACCATTATGGAAGAAGCATGGTTAAGGATGGGGAAGATTAACACGGATTGCAAACGACGAACTTGAACAGTTAAGGATTATCTTTTCCAGATGCACAAACCCCGCAAACATCCTTTATTGTGTTTTCGATGGGGAAAATCAAACGTAAAATGGTTTAATTGAAACGTTTTTGCGAGGCGATGTCTTAAGCGTCATCGATGTCAAAAATCTAAATCTCTAAAATCTCGAATTCAATTATTTTACATCGTCTTTACCTGAAGATGGCCATGTTTTGCCGCGTAGTGGACTGGGGCAAACCCTGTGATGTCCTTTTCAGTTATCAATCGGAAAGCCACACGATTCTGAGGAGAAAATTTGACAAAATTGTTGAATTTAAACTTACTTCAAAATAATAGGCATATTGTGTCTTTGACGTGTCATGCTTTTCGGAAAGTGAGAAAGAGAGGGTTTGTGTCCATCCGGGTGAGGTTCGTCCCTCTTTGGTCAAATAATATCATTACATTATTATCATATTATTAATACCTGTAGTAATACTTCCAGAGTAGCTGTGTGTCCCACAGCCACTCTCACGCAAGATTTCAAATCCACATCCTTCACCGTTACGTCAGCACCAGCGTTCATCAGCGCTTGAACAGACGCTGTCCCTCCCTCCGCGGCTGCTAAGAAGAGAGGGGTGCGGCAGAGTTTGTCACGAGGGTCAACTGAAGCACCCTAAACATGATACAAAAACAGTTTAGTTTTAAAAATGTAAAGTTTTCTTACAAAATACAGCAAAACAGAACGAAGCACCACATAAACACAACAAACCAAAATAAAAGGAACAAAACAAAGGAAAACAAAGCGAAGCGAAGCAACGCAAAGCAACGCAACGCAACTAACCACAACGATTATGTAGTGTCGGTACCTACCGTATCAATAATTACGAAAAAGTTGGGAAGAAAAGTAGCGAAAACATTCTTTAAAACTATAAAACAAGTTACGTGTTTTGCTTAGCACTTATGAGCCACCATAGTTTTAGGTCACTCACGACACAATGACGAACATTGCATCTTTTTATTTACCTGTTCTAAAAGATATCCTACAACATCTGAGTGGTTGTTACGTGCAGCCATGTGCAGGGGAGTCAAACCTTGGCTGTCAATCAAAGTAATTCGACAAATGGAGGGATCTTTGGACGTGAAGAGTTGAACTATATCCAGAGACCCTTGAGCGCACGCCTCGTGGAATGCAGTAATGCCGTGACTTCCCTTAATTAATCAAAAATAGAGAAATGTATGAATGAATAAATCAATCAGTCATTCAGAAAGTCGGCGAGGTATTGCTCAGTTTTTTGTCAATCAAAACCAACCAACCGACCGACCTACCTACCGATCAACTACCCAACAACCTTTGGTTGGTGGATCAGTCAGTCAGTTAGTCTGTCTGTCTGTCTGTCTGTCTGTCTGTCAGTCAGTCAGTCAGTCAGTCAGTCAGTGGGTGGGTGGTTCGGTCTGTCGGCCAGTTTGTTGTTCAGGAACGCTTGCCAATTAAACAACTTTTACTGTGTAAAAGTACAATACTTTCCTACACTTTAACTAGGGGAAAAGAAAAGTACTTATTAATTTTTGTCAGCAATACTGGTTACCTTTGGCTGTCGAATGATGGCTCCATTGTCCAGACAAAGTTGTGCCACCTGGAATAAAAGCGATTGAAATCATGAAGTCTCACGGTTAGAGAATCATTTAAAATTGTTATGAGCCAGTTGTTATTTAATTTTTTTACCTCGGCGTTACCGCTTTCAACTGCCAAGTGAAGCAGAGTGCTCCTCTCAGAATCCACATTGGAAAGTATTTTCTTCAAGATTTTCTTCCTTTCTTTAGCTGTCAATAAGAACAACAGTGTCACCAGACGCAATCAGGTCGGTCTCATTTTGTCCTATGCAGTTTATTGATGTCGGGTAGTTACCACTCTTGTCAATGCATGTTTATTTGAAGCTACAGTCCGGCGTTTGGTCAGTCAGTCAGTCAGTCAGTCCGTCCGTCCGTCCGTCCGTCCGTCCGTCCGTCCGTCAGTCAGTCAGTCAGTCTGTCAGTCAGTCAGTCAGTCAGTCAGTCAGTCTGTCTGTCGGTCGGTCGGTCGGTCGGTCGGTCGGTCGGTCAGTCAGTCAGTCAGTCTGTCGGTCGGTCTGTCAGTCAGTCAGTCGAGCAGTCAATCGGTCAGTCGGTTAATAAGTCACTGAGTCAGTCCGTCCGTCCGTCGGGCGACCAATCAGTCAGTCAGTCAGCCAGTCAGTCAGTCCGTCAGTTCGTCAGTCAGTCAGTCAGTCAGTCGGTAAGTCAGTCAGTCAGTCGGTCGATCAGTCAATCGGTCAGTCGGTTAGTTAATAAGTTACTGAGTCAGTCAGTCCGTCCGTCGGGCGACCAATCAGTCTGTCGGTCAGTCAGTCATGTTGATCAGATGGTCAGTCGGTCAGTTGGTCGTCAGTCAGTCGGTCGTCGGTCGGTCGTCAGTCAGTCGGTCGGTCGGTCGTTCAGTCGGTTGGTCGTCGGTCAGTCAGTCGGTCAGTCGGTCGGTCGGTCGGTCAGTCAGTCGGTCAGTCGGTCGGTTGGTCGGTCGGTCGGATGGCCAGTTAGCCAGTCATTCTGTTAGTCGCTCAGTAGGTGGCTCGACCAGACAGTCACTAAGCGAACCACTCAGCAGGTCGATCGCACGACATTTCAAAAATCACAGTAAAAGCCACTGACCATCTTCAAAGAAAAACGTGGCTGTGTTCTTGGATCCTTTTTCCACAGCTCGCGTCAGCGGCGTCATTTTTTCATCATCAAGGCAGTCTGGAGAGGCTCCGTGTTCCATCTAAGACAAAAGCAAACATCCAAAGTAATTTGGTCATTGATTATAAAAAAAAAAGTATTTGCCAGCAATACGTACAGATAGCATTGGCCAATTATCTCACTTTAAATCGTTACAATTTGAGTCACCCGGGATTCTAGAGTGGGGTTTGGTTCTTCATCCGAGATTTTTAGGAGGGTAGAAGGGTTTAGGCTAACAACCCTAATTGAATCCCAAGGGACTTAGTGTGGCCTTATAAATAAGGGGTTGGAACGGGGTTACATCCGCGATGCAGGTGCTTGTAAAGTGTATTTGAAAAGCTGAAAAGCGCGGACAGTTTTCTTCAGTATCTTAGGTATAAAAACAAATTTAAAGGGTACAACCCGTTGACGTTTTGTGGAGTTGAGAAGAAATCCTCTGTACGGGGAATATACAAGGACTTACGATACGAAGTTTCGAGGTTGAGGTAGCAATTACCATTTCTTCGATGTTATCAGCATTATCCAGTGTACAATTGGTTAAGATTCAAGAATAAATAAGCTAGGGGCCATTAAGGCAAGGACGTTTGGTTTACAGAGGATTTCTTCTCAACTCCACAAAACGTCAACGGGTTGTACCCTTTACTTTAAATTTATTTAACTCCTCGCGCGCGCATGTTTCAAATAACATGTGCATCATTGGACGCGCGTGCACTGTGAACGTTTGATTCTGGCCTAACGGCTGAAGCATCCTGACTGATGAAGGGGTTATTCCCGAAACGTCTCGAATTAACTGAATTGGGCACTTTCTAATGAACATTTTTTACATCCAACGTTTGGTTTACAACCGATCGAGCTGAGACGTGCTGTTGTCACCAGAAGGATTACATGGAGTTATATTACTAACCAATAATTTGCAGATGGATACTTTGTCCATATCGGCAGCGATGTGAAGGGCTGTTCGTGAGCTGTGTCCTCTGATGTCTACGTCACTATGTAAAGCACGCCGAAGAAAAACCTGAATAACGAAAAATTAAACTTAGAACTTAATAATCAAGACCGAGGAACAAGTAAGAGAGTTAAAAGTTCAGTACAGTCAAAAAATAAACAAAAAAACAAACAAGCAAACAAGCACAAGAACATAAAACCACCAGTCACTGTGGTTTAACTCTGTTTATCCTGGGTCAGATACCTACCCCAACAAGGTTCTCGTCCCCAGACCGAACCGCGGTTTGAAGCGGTGCATCTTGGCTCTCATCCAGACGAGTTGTGTCAGCCCCAGCCTCCAGGAGCATCTCCATGATTTTCACGTGACGCCCTAATATGGCATTGTGAATTGGAGTTCTTCCTGACTTGTCCAAGAGATTCACATCTGAGCGGAAAACATTGTAGTAATTATAAATTATGAATATTTAAATTTTTAGAATAAAACCTGGTTCATGATTAAGGTAAAAGGTCTCCCATAACAAACGAACTGAAAAGACATCTCAAGAAAGTAAAAGGACAGAGAAAATGGTCAAATGTATTACAACGTTCACGAAGCTACACGAAAGAACATGGTGGACTAAAAATTTCTCTTTGTCAAAGATGCCTGTCCTGTCCTGTCCAACCCTGGAGATGACCCCTCAAGTGATTCTAGGGGGATGGGGAATGAACCCTCTGTCCTGTCGACGTGTTTCGTGGTTTGGATGGGTAAATTTAACATTTTAGGTTTCTTTTACAGTTTTGATACTTACCAGAGTCTCTACTCAATATGTGTCTAACTTCAGCCTCATCCCCGGCCAGAGAGGCCTGGTGCAGTTTCAATGGTCTCATTTTGCTTTCGTATTTTTCCTATTGAAAATCATTTATTAACATCATTATTTTGTTATGAAAATGAAAAGCCGACCAAGTCAGGAAAATAGAGGATTGATATTTCAATCTAACAAAACGTGATTACAAAAATCGCCGAAAGCAACGCTCTTTGTGTTTATAAATTACCAAGTGCAATTGTTACATACTTCGTTTCAAGTCGATATGTCATAGCAAGAAACTTTTAGCAAACAAATCCGCCAAGACATGATTAATCATTAATGAACCAAAATAAAATGAAATAGATGAAGGTTTTTTCAAGTTTCTAAGAAACCAATTTAACGTCATTCAACATGATTAGCTACCAAATGAGTCTTATAAGCCATTATTATATGGTTTGTTTTCTAGCCGATATAACGCGCGCTCTGATTGGCCAACTCTCGGCCATTGATCTCCCGTTATGCCCCCAGGCCGATTACGGACCTGTAAAGACAAAGCAAAAAGCCATATAATAAATGACTTATTAACCTCGAGCGGGAAAATCTCAAACCAAGACCTGGCCGTATTGACCGAGCGATAGCACGGTCAATACGGCAAGGTCTCGGTTTGAAATATTCCCATGAAGACCTCACTCTCGGTTAATAAGTTGCTTATTCGGTCAGGCGCATTGTGAGGTTAGAAATCCTCTCATTTGATCAGTTTGCTTAAGAACAGTTTCATTCAAGGGCATTACAGACCATAAGGAGAGAAATGTTTTTGTTTTAATTTAACCACTGTTGCCATGCCTACCGGTTCGTCATCATCCCCAGCATCTTCTGCGTCATAGTTGTCGCTACTTAGAGATTGGAGAGACAGCTGACTCAATGCCTTTGCTCGCTGGCGCTGATCCAGGTCAGGACTTAAAGTCATCATAGGCAGTTCCTCGTCACCAGGTTCTTCAGGAAGCAGTGGGTCGTCGTCACGAGATCGCTCAGACAGCAGTGGGCCATTCGAGTTTGTTTCCATTGCAGTGGAAAGGATTTTAAAGTAAGTTCCTGAATTTAAAAAAAAAAAAAAAACAATCAGGCAAAAGGTACGTTTGAAAACTCCTTGGTTGCGTGCTCCAGTGAAAATGATAATTTTTTTTTTGAGGGCCCCACTGAAAACCGCTATGGCGAATTGGGTTCCCTCGTTAAATATTATTATTATCAGTAATGATTATAATTATAAAATATCCTGTATCTTATTATTTTGGGAAAAGCTTTACGGAGTATGGTTCGAGTTCCTTTATCACATCTTTGGTGAATGTTCACTGAAGTGGACCATGTTTTGAAGTTCCGTTCCCGCCAAGTTCCTAGGGCTCTAAGTCTCGGCGCTTTTTATGTCACGTGTTCTTCGTCTCGATGACGTCACCGGTAACAGTGCGATTTTGCGGTAAAGGCTGAGAAGGCCGTGTAGGGACTGGGAACTGCCCTTCGATTAGCGAAAACTTTTGATTGACATTTTTCGGTTCGTTTTAGAGCAGCATGCCTTGAAAAAAAAACTTGACTGATTTTACCTACAAAGCCCTGCTTAAGTTTTTGAAATGGTATGGATATGAAGATAAAGTTGATATGCCAGGCTCCCGCGGTTCAAGAAACTGGCTTACATTCACACATCATAATTAAGTTCAGAGCACGACCAGTTGTGATATTATGGCCGCGCGCAAGTGAAGCCAAACAAAGCAGAACATAAACAGAGGAAATTTGCATACGCTAAAGTTGTCACAAGTTTATAAGCTTCTTATAAATAGTTAAAAGCCCAGCAATCTGTACGATTTAACTATCACACCAGGCAGTACTTAACAAATTGACTTTTTTAAACTTCCATGCATTCTTATGTCTCTGTCTAGAAGCCTGACATAAAGAAGATTACAAAATACCATTTTTAACTGACTTATGTAATGGTAATAAACCGGCTACGAACTCCTTACGCCGGGAGTTGTAAAATATCGAGTTATATCTAATCCGTAGGTTGTCGAATGATGTATCGATGAAGCCATGAAGCTTTCGTAGGAGTGTTCTTTAAAACATTTTCTCGTTCGTTAAACAACGGCAAATTTCCAAAGGCAAACTCATAATCTTTCGAATAAGCGTAAACTCAACTGTGGACAGTGATAAGGATCTTAAAGTTTAATTACTTAATAAAGTTTTGATCACCGTGTTTCAGTTATAGGATCCAATCAAAAAGTCGTCAACATCTTATAACTAGGTGACATTCGTGTGCCTTACAAATGCTTACTTTGTTAAAGTTTTAACAATTTACAGGTAGTCGCCGTCGATTGAACGTTAGTAAAAGTTGATTGCAGTCACACCTCACCTTTGCTCAGGCTTGTAGCCGTTAACTCTTTAGCTACGTTTGAAAACAGAGGATGTGCGAGATGATAGTGTTCAGACAAAGAGATACTTCCTAATTGCAAGAAATCATGAGCGAATGTATACGTGACAAGTTATAAGGCTTTTTTATAATGCTGGAAAGCGGTGACGCTTGACGCGTGTCACACAACGCGCTCAAGTTTGGCGCCAAAAACTAAACTCTTTTAAAGCGCTCGATTTTAACTTTGAGTGGAGCATAGTTACAGAAATTATCCAAAGCCTTCATGTCTTCATTGCAATTGCTATCACTCAGGGTTTTTAGCTCCTTGATTAACCTTTCTAAAGAATCTTAGGGTGAATATTGAGAATAATTATACATCAGTTTGTGGTTAATTTAGTACGGCATAATTCCTGAAGCGTGTGGTTTCATAATTAATTAGCCTTCCGTTCAATATACTTGATGATCGTTTTATGCAAATATGATTAATCCTTTAATCTCAAATTTTCAACGTTTCTTCACGTTTTGCATCTATTAAAGAGAGCAGCCCGAATGTCGAATGAATGGAATCATATTCAACATGGAGACCTCTCATTTGGTCGAAGCTGCCAAGACTCTTAAGAATCGAAACTCTGAACTTGTTTAGTGTTGACCTTTCAACTGTTGTAAATATATAGACGTTTTAGCTTTTTAAATTTAAGTGTTTTTTTTTTTAATAGTATTCGTTGTTTTTTACAGTATTCAGTGTACAGTATTCAATTAAATATTTTGTAGTGTATTGTCCCCCATTAGTTTCTAGCTAAATACAGAGACACTCAGTCAAGTTCATTCATTCATTCATTCACTCATTCATTCACTCACTCACTCACTCACTCACTCACTCACTCACTCACTCACTCACTCACTCACTCACTCACTCACTCACTCACTCACTCACTCACTCACTCACTCACTCACTCACTCACTCACTCACTCACTCACTCACTCACTCACTCACTCACTCACTCACTCACTCACTCACTC
>OZ026608.1:18456478-18493978 GCA_964020085.1 Micromussa lordhowensis
TGTAAACATGATTTTGACGTTTTAGATTCGCGCGTATTTTTGAGAATTGTTTTATAAAAGCAATAGAGCACTTTTTCCGTGTTTATAAAGCCTCATCGAAACACGAGGAGGGTTGTAAGAATTCCCGAAAGTTATCATGCAAACCCTTGACTACGTCTCGGGTTTGCATAACTGTCTCGAATTCTCCCAATCCCCCTCGTGTTTAGATGAGGCTATATAAACACGGAAAAAGTGCTCTATTGCTTAAATAGTTAATGGTTACACACCAGGGTTTACGATGGAACACACGAGGGAAGATACGAGGTCAAACGGGGAGGGAATACACAAGAGGACGCACGATGCTCTAAGAAACTCACTAAGCAGTAACCAAGCAGAAACGTGTGTGGGAACTCATTTAAAACGCAATGTTTAGGGGAAAATTACTTTAGTGAAAAGTCAATGTTTTGGGAGTTATTTCTTTGAAAACTTCCTGAGGCAAAAAGGCAAAACTTGTCAAGGAAATGGGGCGGGTTGAAAGCGAAAACAATTTTGCTTCTTAGAAAAAATTACCAAAGTTAAAGGGAACAATTTAGTTTGCATGATTACCGTTAGAAGACCCATGAATGTTAAAGGGGCACGACTACCTTTGTCAAAATTTTGCTACATAACGAGGTTGTTGCAAGAAAAAACGACCTTGTCTAAAAAATAATCAAGTGCACTTACGAGTTTTTATTTGACACAAGATTACTTCTGAAAATACAATAAACGAGAAGACCACTAGTAATTAAACTCTGTTAGCTTTATTAACAATCATCATTACGAGTGTTACAAATATTGCAAAAAAAGAGCTTTGAATTGTGCCGAAAAAGGAGCAAACTATTTCATTTGAAATTATTCATGTTAACTCGGAATACAACTTTCTTAAGTACTTGAAACAATAAGATTGATTTTCGCTGTAGTTTAAGTGCTAGTTGAAGGGGGCTAAGTCGCACAATTTTAGCCGGGCAATTTTAGGAATAACCAAATGGTCATTACTACTATGTAACGACTTAAACTACAGAAGAACTCCTAAGAAACACAGAAAAGTCACAAAGAGGCACGGATGGGCAAAAATAGGAAAGATTAAAATGGTTTACGTTCGGGTTATTATTGTACTTGAGAAATGCGTTAACGGTGATGACGTCACTGGATATTTTGCAAGCAAATTTAATTAAACTGTTTATGACGTCGTTGTCAATTGATTCCTTTTGGCAGCGATGGTTTAAGCTTTTCAATTCTTGGTTTTCAGCTGACGTTATAAGTTTATGCAAATTACCTTTCCGCCATGTTGGTGCCTATGCGATGGAAAGTGTCCCTCATTTTGATTGGTTCTCATTGTTTTGATTGGTTGTCATTGGTTGCTCTTGATTGGTTGTCATTGTTGGTACGACTGGTTTGACAGGATTTTTCATCAGGTTGACAGCCAAATATTTTATTTAAACGATTAATAAGTTTAATATTGCCAGCTATAAAGAAAAGGGATGCGGTATAAACTACAACTAAAACCTGTGGGGAGCCAATCTTCTTGAGATTTTTCTTTGCTGTGACTGCCGAAACTCCTCTTCGGCTTGCTTCTGTTGATTTATCGATTTGAGCATTTTTGATTGCTCCTCCAACAACTGGTATATTCCTTTGATCCTGCAACGTGGAATGAAACAAGGATAGTGACAGTCAAGAGAAGATGAATGGTAAGAGAGTTAATCTCCCACATGAGCCTCACTCTCAAGTTAATCTCCCCCTTAAGTTATTTTTAGATATGATTGAATCCAGTCCGAGCGTGGTCAATGTTGCCACACGCATTGCGTTGATCTCTGTTTTGTAAGTGAAAGTGACTGATATAACGACAATCTCAAAGCACTCTGGCCAAAAATGGAGTAAAAAACAACCTTATACACGACCACGATAGCACATACTCGCACCTATTCTCCTGCTCTTCCATTCTCTCCACAAGTGGCTGAAATTCAGGGGGGAGCTCTGGGGCTGCATTCTCTTCCTCCTCTTCTGTTGGTCGGCTAAAGCCTAATAGCTGCTCATACAGCTGATACAAAGAATGACATCATAACCTTACAATAACTCCTGTAGGGTGATGTAAATGGGGTATTTAGCACTAGAACGGTTCCTCTAGGTAGCAGCAAGTCAACAGCCAAAGCTGTTGTATTCAGACAAGAGACACTAGCACAGGAAAGACGATGTACTCCCCCCTCCCACTTAGCACAATTTGTTTTGTATTTTATTTATTTTTATTGATTTGGAAAGTTGCATTTTCTTTGTAAACACAGTTCATAAACAAACAGACACGATACATCATACTACACACACCCCAGTTCCTGTTTACTCTACTACTTTTAAATGTAATAATAGTATTTCGCAGCAACAACAAGATATTCTATATCAATCTAATTATTTTTGTGTTTGTCCCATTTTAAGTTGTGCCTTAAGTTGTTGAATCATTTTAATTTTGAAATTAAAACAAATTGCTCTTAATGACTTAATGCCATTTTCCTTTTAGAAGTATTTATGAGAATTAAAACGTAAAACGCACTAAAGATGGATGGGTTCTTATAAGTTAAAATACCTTGGATTCATCCTTGTTTGGATATTCCACATGTTTTTTAACATGAGCGCGATTGGCCAATTTTTTCGGAACTGTTTCCTCCATATCTAGAACCAGCTCGACCTGAATTGTGAATAGAGAAGAAAGAAGAACAATAATCAACGTGCAGTAACAGCTGATTGATTTTAAATAAGCAGTTGATCATGAAGTAAGCAAGAGGAAACTTGAACAAGCCACTATAAATTCGTAACCAGGAGCGTTGATAAAAAATCTTTTAAAAATTTCTTCATACATGAAAGCATCCAGATGGCAATGTTTCTAATGCTGTTGAATTCACGTTTAAGCGTCAAATTAGCTTCAACAAATGAAAAACACCAACATCTTTATTCACTCGTACATGTACAGTTTTATAAAAAACATATATAAATAGAAGGACAGAAAAAATGTTCAATCTCAAATCACTCGAAAGCTTTCAGTCTCCAGTTATTGTAAGGTTTCTTAATTTCAAATTTTCCCATGACATCCCCGTCTCTCTAACATGCTAGTCCCTGCCTCAGAAGGCCTTTTCTTTGAGATAATAGGGACCTTAGGCAATGACGACGGCGACGTCAAGGACGACGCCTAGAAAAAAAAAGAATTTATATTTTACAAATTTCGCAGATGACTAGATCTTTTCAGTACGTCTATCCGTCTCAGAACTTGCCCAAGCTTAATATGTAATACCAGCGTTCAATTCCAAAAGAAAATACAAAAAATAAGCCTCCGTCGTTCACTTTCTTCAAAATACAGAACTTGGTCATTTCACGTTGTCGTTTTACAGAGGACGGCTAAGAAATGTACAAAGATTTATAACGCACGTGACAGTCATTTTTCTGCTCATTAAACCATTTGTTTCGTGGCGTTCTCGTTGCCGTCGTGGTTTGCTTAAGGTCCGTATTACTATTTTCTGAGGAATTGTAGTTTAGTTATTCAGTGGCTGCTCTACCTGCATGATATAGCGATCAATCAATGCATTGACTTGAATCTTTTCAATATCTCCCACTGCGAGACCGACCTAAAATGAAACAAGTAAAACGAAGCAAAGTGGTGGTTGATTCGCTCCGACCAAGGCCTAACTCTCGAAACGTCAGCTTTCGAATCTCTTGACGGTGGCCAATTTCGATATATTAAAATTCGACCTAAAACAATAGACCTCAGTACGAGGCTCTTGGGAATAACTAAACAGTTTGTGGGGTTTATTCCCCCAGAGCCTCGTGCTGAGGTCTATTGTGTTAGGCTGAATTTTAATATATCGAAATTGGTCTATTCACATTATCAACTCAGTTGATAAAATCGAATTATCTTGTAATCAGTACTCCCCACCGACGCAGCACCACAGTTTCTTTAGAAACTTACCCCCTTTAAAGTAGTGGTTGCTTTGACGAACGGTTAACGCTCAAAACGCCAACTTTACTAACGGGCTACAGCGGTTAAATTACCATCATCAACTCCAAGCTGATAACTAGCTTAGAGCAGTGTCAATTGAGTGTCTTAAAGCCAAAATCAAGGGGCATTCGTGCGTGACCGCGCTCGTTTTAACATGAAGCTTTCCTCTAAGTCTATTTCAAGTAATTGCATTTGGTAATGAAATTTTGAAAATGTGAGTCAAAAAATCCCAGGGGAAGTGCTAGAAAGTACAATTACCGGAAAGGTAACAAAATAATCTGATATAGAAAGTATAATCTTTAATGATACTTGAAGTATCTCTTGGATTTTTTTACTTTTTAAGGCGGAAGGGGGAAACAATTTTTGTCATTCAAGATTCTTTTTTTGTGCGAGTTTAATCTTTGCCTCATTCTTCAACCCCTGATATTCGAGATATTTATTGGGTTTTTAACTCGAACACAAGATCCAGATATTTGGTATAAAACTCACCAACATGTTCATGAGAATGATGGGCATTCCCAGCACAAACAAAAAGAACAGGATATTCGTCAGCGTAGCGTATTCCAGTTTACCCCACGGCATAAACGTGTCGGCGTAGTTGAGTTCACCGAGGGTCATCACAAATATCGTCATCATGGAATACGGAAACGAGGCATACGGCTCCTGAAAATTGTGATAAGTGGGTACAATAACATGTAAATAACTGGCTTTATGTGGTGAACAAGGTGGAGTGGCTTAATAGTCAGCGGGATAGACTAAAGATCGGGCGGGGTCATCGGCAGACCTCACAAAATGTAACACCTCTAAGGGGGGGGGGGGGGGCGGTAGGAAGCGGTAGACGGTCTAGAATCCCACTGGAAGGTAACATTACTCTCAGTAACTTAATGGTACAGAAAACGAGATTAGCGCGGCTACGCTAACATGACGTTAAAAATCTAAGCCATTATCCTAACTTAAAGCATTGCAAGATTAAAAACATGTAGGAGAATGTTCAAAGAATCTCACCGTCTCTTCATCCAACAGCAGATAAAACGTGCTGCTAAATGCCATAACGAACATAAAAAACAGCAGCAAGACCTGAAAAAGAAAGAGTGCTTCGCGTTCAACTTCGCTTCCTTCAACAGAAACTAGGCGATATTAAGGTATTTATCGTCAATAAGGAAACAATGCAAACTAGGCACCTTAAACAGGGTGGCAAACATAGTCGTTAGCATAATGATGTATTGCCCGTACGATGAAAACCTGTAATGTAAAATGATATCATGGTTTTAGATAGGATTTTTCAGTTTTTCGCTCATCACAACAGACAGGGAGTTTTATCGAAGGATTTTGCTTGCTAAAATTACTGAGAAGTGAAAACTTTCCCATCGTTTGCATTATATTCTGATTTAATAATAAAGATAGGGAAAATATTGATAAAGCGGAGGATTTGGCCGAACGGTAAGTGAAACATGACAGTTTCTAAAAGTTTCTAAATTAGAACAAAGGTAACGTTCAATGGCTGGTCTATCGTTCTAGTTCGTGCGCTCTTAAGGACGTTGGCGCGAAAATTTTCCAGTCGATAGAATTTTTTTAAATTTTTACTGCAGGCAGATAATGAGTTACTTGTGCCAGATATGCAAAAACATTTGGGGGTCACCGTCTTCGTTTCAGAGATAAAGCGTGTGGAAAACTACCCTGATTTCGAAAAATTGTCCCATATAACACTGATATAATTGAGCACGGTCTACAGGGATTTACAGCGCGCGCGCGCGCTCATGGATGACGTGGCATGTGAATTTGCGTGCGCAGTTATAGGATGCGCAGAAACAATTAGCGCGAACGTCCTTAAAAAGATTTAAGTTTACCTTCTGAGGAACAGAATAAGGTTCAACCATCCAAAGAACAAGGCCAGAGCTCCCAGTTCCTGCTTGAATCCGAGTTTACAGTCACAGGGCGGAAGAATGTAGAAGAGAGCCATGACATACCCGGCCCAATCCAAATAGTTAGTGAATGAAAGAAGGTAGTTCAGTTTCTGAAACAGCAATAAACAAGTGTTGTTAGTTCAAGCTGGAATAGATTACAGCTCAAAGCAGATCAGGTCAGGTGAGGTGAGATGACGTCAGGTGACGTCAGGTGAGGTGAGGTGACGTCAGGTGAGGTAATGTCAGATCAGGCGACGTGACGTCAGATGAGGTGACGTCAGGTGACGTTAAGTGAGGTGACCTCAGGTGAGGTGAGGTGAGGTGAAGTGACGTCAGGTGGGGGTAAAGAAAGTTAAGGCGAGGAAAGGCGAGATGAGGAAGGTTCCAGTGAGGCTAGGCAAGGCAAGGCTTACTACTCATTTAGAGTGACATCTGTTCGTGTCTCAAATCATTCGGATCATGGTCTATCAAAGTAACTGATTAGTCAACTCTCGACAAGGATTTAGCAGTTCCTTTGATGCACCATGATCCGAGTGATCTTGGATAACTGAGCCTGGCCTTGACCATCCCAAAAGAGCCTATTATAAGACCAACCTGTTTTTTGAACTGGAGCAATTCCTTTATCATGTGAAATATCGTGATTATCAAAACTGCAAATTGAACACCCTGGGATAACTGCAAAAAACAATAAACATATACTTACCAAGGTAGATAACTGGATTATACTTGCAACTGTTATGGTACAGACGGTAGCTTTAAGAAAGACGAATTTCGCGTCTGTTGCAACTTGCCTGCTTCTATTAAATCTAAGTAGCCGGCATAGCTGCTATTTTAGTTTCCTTGCAAGCACTTGGTGCGCCGGTTTATTGGCATCCGAGAAACACCTCGTTTCCAGGGCCTGCATACTCATTCTATCCTGTGATCGGTCACGTAATAAACAGTGCACCATGATTGGAATATATAACAACATTATATTTGTCTTACCGGATGCTTCAATTTACACGGGAGATCAAAGTCAATGTATTCCTAAAAACAACGAGAATAACGAAGTGGAAACACTGTTACGTGTTAGTGAAAACTATTTTAGAGACAGCTATTTAATGAATTCAAAAACAACTATCACTTCTTATACTCATGCGTGATAAGTCTAATCTGGGTTGGGGATAATTTTTCGTTTTTGCTGATTTTGGAAAAACAATTATTATCATTGATTTAGCCAGCTGCGTTCTGACTAATAGCAAGGAAACATGTTTACATTTCCATTGTTTTTAAAAATCGAAAATATATTGGTTCAATTTTTTTCCAAAATGCTGAACTGTTATTTCTATTTGTTACAGGAATGACCTCAAGAATTCAGTTTCACTATTATCAAAAGCAGTTTTAAATCGATATCCATATGCTAAAAAGCCGAAATGTGAATTAAAAAAACCTGCCAAGACTGTTACCTTTCTTGGCATGGTTTCATTCAGACCACAAAGACTCTTCTCATTAGCCCGCGTGGAAATAGCAACAGCGGTCAGCGGAAGAACGAAGAGTAGATACAGAAGCATGTTGACAACCAAAGACTTCCATCCAAAGGTATGCCTGAGGGAGAAGAGGGACGGGAAAACAATTTTGAAAACACTCGACAAAGGCAAAGAGAAACTTGTCATCAAAAATTATATTTTTCTAGTTTAACAACTCATTTGATTAATTCGATTAAGCACGGACGAGAGAACAAATGTAACTTTCGGTAAATCTTTGTTAAGACTTTCAGATTGCTTTCGGCCAATCGCCGAATATGACACGAACACTTGGAATTAGGAATTACTCCGAACGTTAAAGTTAACGTTAAATAACGTTAAATTACTCCGAACGTTGCCACGTCAACTTGACGTCACAAGAGCACGTGCTTTCACTTAATAACTGCTCTTTCAAGAAAATCTTGAAAATCTTACATAATTATTGGAAAAACGATTGCGAACGAATTTTGAAGTGATTAAAGTTAACGCTATCTAAGTGAAATATAATTACTAAGGATAAACTAAGATTAAATCAATCCTGTAGTTACCATTTTATGCTCATAACGTGATAGCAAACTGGATGACTCAAACAGTTGATACGACGATGCTTTAACATTGTCTGTGATAGAGTGGATAGAAAAATTAATGATAAAGATCAAAACCTTGTCAAATGGTAAAACAACAAAAAATTAACCTAAGCTCGCAATCGTACCTTAAGTACTGCCAAAGGATCTTGTCCAGGCTCAGCTCCTTGAATCGTCGTGAAATCGTATGTTACCTTGGTAACACCAACAATTAAAATGCAGTTATGCAAATGAATCCCGTTCAAGCCTGATTTTACGTTACATCACTTTAAATTATCTTACTGCAAGGTATGAAAATGAGACTCACTCTGTAATCTTCACTGTCTGGATTTCCTTCTTTCGTAATACACTGATCCATAAACCGCTAGAAAAGCGAACAAAAAAGGCACATAGTCAGGGTCAGTCGTAGCTTGTTTATACTGAAGAACTGAAGAGTCTATGTTACAGAGATTCAAACAATCATCACGTCATTTTACAATGCACGAGAGCATACTCTTCCTTACTATAGCAACTTCTGGCATTTTGATCACAAGCTCTTGCATCGTTGCAATGAGCCCTGGGACGGATGACGTCAGCGCTTCACGCCATCTATGAAAAGCAACAAGAGATGCTTAAATATTTTTTTGTATATCGAGAATTAGTAAGGCCACCTAACCCTGTTATGGTCTATGCACCATGCAAGAATTTAACAGCTAAAGTAGAAAATAAACAGTTTACGTACTGTTAGCACTCGATAATGGCAATAATCCGATTTATACTTAAACGGTTTCTAGTCACAGTCTACAATTTTCCCTTGGTCTGCAGTCTTCATTTTATCCTCTGTCTGCATTCTACCCCGGTCTGTAGTCTGCAGTCTGTTGTCTACAGTTCAAATATCATACTTGACGTTAATGTTCGTCACGTGCAACGCACGTGCAAATGTCACGTGCGCAAAGTTGGAAGCGTAGTCTACAAGCTTTAACTTTGCGAGAAGAGTTGGGAGCGTTTGCCTCTATTTTTGTATTTTTTCTTTATTTTCTATTAACATTCTTAACTAACCTCTCGTGACTGGCTATAGCAAGTGACACGTTTTTCCTTTCCGCGTTCAATGCGGCGTCCAGAACATTGTGATTCTTCTTGTTTAAGAGGATCTCTTGCTCCGGGTAAGACAGCAGGCAGGAGACAACTTCAGGAGAATCATGGATGGCGGCCAAATGTAGAGCAGTGTTCTGGACGAGAGGAGAAAAAGTGTTAAATTCGTTAAGTCAAAAAGCACCTCACCCATCAGAAGCTTCACGTGTAATTATTCTAAAATAAATTATATTAGATTAGCAAAGGGGGAGATGGGGTAAGGTGCTGCCGGGGTTTGATTCCGTTTGTGGTCTGTCGAGGCAAGTTGTGTTCTGGAACTATTTTTCGAACAGGACGTCTTAAGTAATTCGGTGGAGAATTTGATGATTTAATTGAAAGAATGCAGCATTCGAGTATAATTTTTTTAAGGTTTTCTCACCTGATTTTTGTCAAAGAGGTTGATACATTTAGGATGACGGTGTAGAATGTACTGCACACATTGTTTGGATCCCCTCATGGCAGCGATATGTAGGGCTGTCCTGTCGTTGTGATCTCTGAGAATATGCGATAAGAAAATATAAAACATTTGATACAAATTGTACTCCCTCCATTCTGGCTGAAAATGTCTCTTCGTCCTGTTTGACTTTAATCAAAACTTTTGAACTTACGCATTTATAAATGAAGCAAATTAAAATTGCAAAACTCAGATCTTTATTGGGGGAATTCTTTCCCATTTTGATTCTGTGTTCTCTTTTTACTCTAAGTCAAAGTTATTTTTATATTTTCTGTTACCTTTTCTGTCTTGGCCTTTTACGAAACCAGCAAGCCGATTATTAAAGCATTACGTGTTTCCTGCATTTGCAGCAAAAGTTTTACTAGTTTTACTGTACGACGTTTACAAAACATAACTTCAAAGCACCGGAGTTTACACCACATCAACCTGTTATGAGGTTTAAATAACAAGACCAACTGGTGCACAACCTAAAGCGGTTTTCACCTGAGAATCGAAAAGTAACTGGTTTTGTATCGTTGGCTTAAAAAACTCGCGCCACTTTTTCATCCAATCAGAAGTAAACCAAAACCAATCATGATTTGCGCGCACGCGTTTTCCTCTGCGTCACCTACATGAAATTACTTCCGGTTTTGATTGCTTCACTTAATTTTTAGCGTCTTTCATGATTAGCTGGAGTGATAACTTTGGGTTTGGTTTGAGACACTACATTGAAAACCATTCTAAAACATCTGTGATAATAATTGTTCTTGATATTTCTCCAAGCCTACTTTTCCACAGTTGCACCAAGATTAAGCAGAAGTTCAACCACCCGGTCGTGTCCTTCTACGCACGCGAAGTGTAGAGCCGTCTTTCCTTGACTGTTTTTCAGGTTTATGGAACGAATGTTCCGACCCGACAACAACGCTTCAACTATTTCATGCCAGCCATATCTAAAAAGAAAGGCAAATTGATTATTTAAAACTTGAATTTGCTTTTTTTGATAGTCTGTGATTTTTAGCGCGCTAAACCTCCCGTCTCTACAACCTTTTACCTCTTTTACCCCCGCTCCATTTCTTTCAAAACGTGAAACGCAATATTGTAATTTTTTCTAGTTTTTCCTAGTTCCCGCAATATGTTTCCCTCCCTCTGTTTTCTCCGCTGTAAATCCGGGGTTTCCTTCTCCCGTATCATTGATACTGACATAACAACAGAAAACTCAGTGTTCGTAATTTTTTTACCTGGCAGCTCCGTGAAGAGCTGTGTCCAGACCATACGACATCACAGTTGTGGCCGCTCTATTTCGCTCCATAAACAGTAAGATATTCTGTTGGATGTAACAAATATGCTAAATACTGACTTTTATGCAAGATTATCGTATTTATAACTTACGAGTATATTATTCTAGAACTAAAGGGTCTTTAAGACAATGAAATTAGTATAAAATAGCTCAAGGGAATGGAAGAGAGCCTAAAAGGAATTCTGATCAGAAAAAAACAGCGAAACTAAACAAAACAAAAACAAACAAACAAAACAAAAGGCGATTTTAACTGTAAAACAAACCGAAAAACAGCAATAATGGTTGAAAGATTGTTAGACTTTCTCAAAGTTCTTTGTAGATTGGAGAAAGTCTGGACACGAAATTAAGCTCGTGCTCAGTTCTCACTCGGGTTTTGAGTCACATTTGAGTTCTCCTACCTGAAGATGGCCATATTTGGCAGCGTAGTGGACAGGAGCAAAACCTGTGATGTCCTTTTCAGTTATCAATCGGAAAGCGGCGCGTTTCTGAGGAGAAATACATAATCCATAATAATAGTTCAAGTAATATTTACCTTAAAATCATCCGTATAGGAAAATAAGCTTCGAGGGGTCCTGGGGTCCAGTATTTCACTGATTTCTAGTCTTCTCTCGCGAAGAAAGAGAGGCGTTATGAATCATACCCAGGGCCTTGCAGATTATTCGACGAGCGACTGGGTACAACTCAGCCCAGAGCGTATTATTTTCAGATATCTCAGTGGTATCAAATTCTTTCAACAGTCTACACTGGGTCAAAGCCAGTGGAATCTCTTTAACTGCAATATAATGCCCAAATAATATTAACTAGCAATGCATTATATACCTGCAGTATTACTTCCATTGTGTCTGTATGTTCCACGGCCATCCTTACACAAGACTGCATATCCACGTCTTTGATCGTGACGTCAGCACCACCGTCAATTAACGCTTGAACAGACTCTGTTGCGCCCTCCGCGGCTGCTAAGAAGAGAGGGGTGCGGCGGAGTTTGTCACGAGGGTCCACTGAAGCGCCCTGAACAGAATGAATTAAATTTTGTTAGTGGACACACGTTCTGCAACGCGGGATGAGGAACATGGATTTTTAAGCTTTCTCCATGGAGTTTGTTCAGTTACGACTGTAAGAAAACTCAAGAGAAAGACGTAATGGTGCACTTAAGATCACGAAAAATCTAGAGTAAATGCGCCAAACGTTTGCGCACTACCAAAAGAGGCTCCCTCTTCAAGCTAATGTAGTTTTAGAACAAGAAAAATGCCACCTAAATACACTATGTACATTGTTACCTGTTTTAAAAGAAACTGTACAACGACTGAGTGATTGTTGAGCGCAGCCATATGCAGGGGAGTGAAACCTTGGCTGTCAATCAATGCTATTTGACAAATGGAGGGATCTTTAGAAACAAAGAGTTGAACAATCTCCATAGAACCTTGAGAGCACGCCACATGGAATGCCGTAATTCCTTGACTTCCCTAAATCAATCAAATGAAAAATAATGAAAAATAGAGAAAACAATGAATAAACAGAGTGAATCAGGGAATATCACTTAAAAGAAATTTCATTAATGCTGGCTACCTTTGGCTGTCGAAGAATTGCTCCATTTTCTATACAAAGTTGTACCACCTGAAATCCAAAACGATTCAATCATTAAGTCTAGGCCTCTCACTTGATAGGGAATTTAGAATTGTCAATTGGTTACCTCAGAGTTCCCACTTTCGACTGCCAAATGAAGAAGAGAGCTTCCCTCAGAATCCACATTGAAAAGTATGTCCTCCATATGCCTCGGTTTTGATTTAGCTGCAGGTACAAACAATGCAGTCTCATGAAGCGTTTGTTTACTGAGTCGAAGAACCGCGTGGATAAATTTTTATCTCGAGGTCTTGAAGACCAACGTATTTACGGTGATTTAAGAGTTTTATCCATTTCTTAAGCAGACAAAGCGTGGCGAAAACTTTAATAAGTTTGGTTCCCCGGCTGAGATAAAATACCTCAAGTTAATTTCAGCCTAAATTGTGTCCATCTTAAACTGGAAATGAAGAATTCACCTAGAACATTATTACGGAATTGGGAGACCTACAATGAAACCCCATTTAGCGACACATACCCATGAAGAATCTGTCATTCAGTCGTTCTGCCGGTTGGTCCTTTAATCAGTCAGTCAGTCATTCAGTCAGTCATTCGTCAGTCAGTCCGCCAGTCAGCTAGTCAGTCATTCATCAGTCAGACAGTCATTTAGTCGATCAGACACTCAGTCAGTCGGTCAGTCAGTCAATCAGCTAGTTAATCAATCATTTAGTCAGGTACTTAGCCACTCAGTTAGTCAGTCGTTCATCAGTTGGTCGATCAGTCAATCAGTCAGTCATGAAATATTTCAAAATCACACTAGATGCTGCTGACCATCTTCTAAGAAAAATTCCACTGCATTCTTGGCTCCCTTTTCCACAGCTCGAGCCAGAGGTGTCATGTTGTCATCATCGCGGCAGTCCGGAGAGGCGCCATGCTCGATCTACAACGAAAATACACATCCAAAGTGGACTGGGCCAAACCAGGAGCCCATCACTAGGAGCCAGCAACTACCCCATGTTCCTGTCACGGCGTTTTCACAGACCTGTCTATTTTTAGCTTGAATTTACCGCGAATTCAGACTCCCGCAGGGACAACAGTGACAAAGAAGTCGTAAAATAGACCGGTCTGTAAAAATGCCGTGACATAGGCTTAGTATTGGAGTTGCAAGCTCCTAGTGATGGGCTCCTGGCCAAACAAAACCTACTAGATTGGGAGTATCGTTGCTCAATAAGCTGAATAATAGTGAGACCGGACCTATTTATACACCTGGGTACAGAACGTTATTCTCATAATTAACTGTCTTTCCCAAGAACATGCACAACACAGTGACCTCAGCTTGTGCTCCAAACGAGACCACTTGTCGATCTTAATTAGTCCTGCAAGGTTACCGTTGAGTCACCGCACCGGTCATTCATACAAAGTAGTGAACTGTAATCTGAAAAAGAATTGACTTGACTAGAACAATACACAAAGTATTAGTTGTTAGGTGTATATTAGTGGGAGTTTTTGCGCGGCGAGGCTCATCCTCCGAGATTTAATTTGTTCAAGACTTGTGAGTTGGCTGGCGAGATCAGTTAAGAGTTAGAGGTAGGGAAAAGAAATCGTGAAGTATTTTATGGGGTAAAACAGGGCTAACGATGAGAGAAGGGTGGAGAGTGCTATCAAGGACTGTGAATTTGAATTTTTACTTCAAGAAACTCCGCTTATTTGGGCGAGGAAAGATCATACTCTTTGAGTTTCCAGCTCAGAACACAAGGGAACGATACTGGTTCCAGTATGGACCTTTTAATCTACTGTTGATTACAGTTAATTACTAACCAACAATTTGCAGATGGATACTTTGTCCATATCGGCAGCGATGTGAAGAGCTGTTCGCGAGCTGTGTCCTCTGATATCTACGTCGCTTTTGGTATGTTGAAGAAAAATCTGAAACATCAGTGATTGCACTATGAGATTCTACTGCTAATCAAACTGTCTTTTAGAAACGTTCTGCATGTTAGCGTGGTGGTCATGGTTTGTGTATACTCGATGATAATTTATAAGATGTCCGTATTAAGTAAAACCAAGAGAAGATGAAGAGTTCTATAAGAGAGTTAATCCTCCATGCATATAGGTCTTATTCTCAAGGTAATTCCTCTCAAGTTATTTTTAGACATTATACTCAGTTCTCCCCCCAATAAGGTTACCAGGCGCGTTGCGTATTTTTTTTCGTGGGGGTGAAAACCTGTGTAAAGTCACTTGGCGTGTTTCGTATAAAAGGATCGGTTATTTCTAGACCCTCCTGTATGTTCTTTTTGAAGCCAGGAGTGATCTAAAAATAACTTAAGAGTAATTACCTTAGGCCTATTACCTATAGGGGATTCACCCTTCGTCCTCTCTTGAGAAATTAAAAATGATCATTCTACTATTACTGTGTTAAAATGCCTACTTTAACAAGGTTCTCGTCCCTTGTCCGTACTGCCGTGTGAAGTGGCGCATCTTGGCTCTCGTCCAGAATACTTGTGTCAGACCCAGCCTCCAAGAGCATTTCTATGATTTTCACGTGACGCCCTAATATGGCATTGTGGATTGGAGTTCGTCCTGACTTATCCAGGAGATTCAAATCTAAACAGAGAAACATCGAATATCATTGAAAGTCAACTGGTACAGCTAATAATACTGGTGCAAGTTGCAAAACAATGTTGTTTACCATTAGGACAGCGCTACAAGTGTTGACTTCGCTACCCCTTAGTGAAATAAAACGAATTGATACGAACAGTATGAATTTAAATTGGGTTAAAAGGAAGAGGTCTTGTCAACCTGTAACACTCGTATACGTAATTAAGTAGTTTAACTGCACCTCATTATAGACTAATCGGGTGAAAAAAAGGCTTCTTTTCAACGCTTACGAGTCTTGCAAGTTATGATGGAAACTGCATCTTACAAATCATAGACACTTTTTATGTCATGTTTCCTTTCTTGCTCTTGATGTAATTTGCAAAATCTTTGCATTAATCGCGTCGAACGCTTAGGAACAGACCATCTTTTTTTCCAACTCATTTTCAAATGACAGGTTTTGCAGTTTAAAATTTGTTAGTTTGAATTACTCATTACCAGGCTCTTTGCTCAAGATGCTCTTAACTTCAGCCTCGTCTCCAGTCGAAGAGGCCTGGTGTAATTTGAATGGTTTCACTTTGTCTTTATCTTTCTCCTATGGACAAAAGAATCAAATTAATTGTACAAATTTCCTATGAAATCGATAATAAACGAAACAATGAACTATTAATATTCTCAGGAAATAAACGTGTTGAAATCGCTAGATTTTAAGGTATTACTCTACGTTAAAATCGCAGTACGTAGTGACTAGGTCAAGAGAAGCACGTAGAAAGACTTTCAGCCGTGTGCCGTAAAACCAATGTTATCACTATAGCCAATCACAAAGAACAGAGACAATCCAGTGAACCAATCAAAACTCGCAGTAAATGTAGCTGACGCAAAGCGCGGGAAAACGAGTGCGAACGCTTCGCGATTGGTTTTGGTTTTATTTCTGATTGGATGAAAAAGTGGCGCGAGTTTTTTTAAGCCAATCGTGTAGCGTAGCAATGCAAATCCACTTTCTTTTAGACACTCAAGTGAAAACCTCTATGTGATTAAAACATGAATGAACGGAATGAATGAATGAATGAATGAATGAATGCAAGTGTGTATCCAATTTAAACACAGTTGCTTTGTTAGCCTGAGGAAAAAATAAAGAAAAAATATAGCTAAAAGCAAGATTCGAACAACAGTTTCTTCTTAATTTACGAGCAACACAGAATATTAGACGATTTTCAAATTTTCGGAATAGTTTCGTATATTTTTTGAGCCTCATGTCATTTGAACGCCGTTTTTGATCAAATATTTTCCGATCAAAACATTGTTGCCATGCCTACCGTTTCGTCATCATCCTCAGCATCTGCTACGTCATAGTGGTTGCTGGCTAGTGACTGGAGTGACAGCTGGCTCAATGCCATGGCTCGCTGGCGCCGATCCAGATGAGGACTTCGACTTAAAGGTACCAATGGTAATGCCTCGTCACCAGGTCCCTCCGGATGCAGTAAGTCATTCGAGTCCATTGCTGTGTAAAGGATTGTATGGTAATCTTGTGAAAAGGCAAAGAAATTGTTAGGATGAGTCACTTAGGCAACGCGTTACTGAGAGAAACCTTAAAAGCTCGGGGCTCCCGGAAATTTTGTTGGGAAAGCGTACGGATCACTACTAACTTTCAGGGAATTTCAACCGAAAATTAGGCTTCGAGTTCTTTAGCTGTCTGGTGGGAAAATTATGGAGGGATGGCGTGATGTTTGGTCGGTTAGCTTGTGAAGATATTTAGGCTATGAAAACTTATTCTTTTCCTGCCAGGGTTTATTTAAAGCAATTTCTCGATCGTTTAAGCAACAATCCCATTTTCACGCCGTTTTCACGCAGAAGCGCTGAGCAAAATGATTATCAGAATAATCCATGGTTCAGCATAAGTCGAGCAAAATTTAAATTAGGCGGCAGAAGTCAAATAATCGATTTTTCTCTTTGAAATTAAGCTTCAAGCGCTTTAAGTTCGAAAAAATCGTGAAAAACCTTTTATCCCTCAACGATCGTCAAATTGACCGAACGCAAAGGGTAAAAATTAGAAATCTAAACTTATGAATTTCGTTCGCCTGTAAAGGAGAACAAAAATATCTCAATACTTTTTCTTGAAAGACAAAGCATTCAGTTATCGAAAACACTCAGGTTAAAGCTTGACTTTAGCGCCATACGAGAATAACTAATGCGGAAAATGCCCCTTTGAGTTCCTAAGTCAAATTCCTAATTTAGTAATAAAATTCAGAGATATTTTTCGACATGTGCAATAACTCCAAATTTATTCAAACTTCGCCTTCAGAACACTTTAATGTTGTTATAAAACATGTATCACAATCAGCTTGGGTTATTCTTCGTCTTCTTCGAGTGATTTTTAAGTTGCCATTGAAATGGCCAGATTTTAACATCAGCAAAAAGCTTAAGTAAATAATAGACTGCTAGCCTTTGTTTCTCCCGCTCGCCCCCAACTACCGAAAGCCTGGAACAGGCTAGTAGACTGCTTGCAAGTTGTTCTTCTCTTTTTCCTTCCTGTGAAAAGCCTGTGTCCCTGTGCCCCTGTGCTTCTCGTGCTGAAGGAGCAGAGGAGAGGGGCGGGGTGGGGGTGTGGGGAGGGGGGAAGTGAAGTACGGTGTATCCCACAATGCCTATCGATCGTTCAACTTAAAAATTTATTTTTCCACGTGTTAGCTTCGAACGAGAAATTTGACTGCGATTCTCGACTTCTTGGTAAGTAAATTAGTTTTCTTATCCCATTTTATGGAGACTGTATTAACATAGGTAAGGCGTATTGTAATTTGGTGGCTTTTTCTCAATTCTAGATCACAGAATAGTATCGAGATGCCGCCGCCGAAGCCGCCATATTTGTTTATTTTATAGATTTTATGGGTAGGTTGTCTTGTATTATTGATTTGACTCGACCAATTTAGTTTTAGTTCAGGCATATCACACAAAAGAGGTTCACGTTATGTTTTTGTATCGCCCCCTGTTGTAATTTGCCGGATAAACTGCTAAGCTTGTTCGAAAACGGTCGAACAGCTAGCGCGTTTTTGCCTTTGACTGTCAGTAAAATGGCGGCAAATTTAAAACCCCGGTCCGGGTTGTTCAAAGCCCGATTTTAATTTCAGGTTTGTAACTTTTTTAGTGGGGTTTTCTGTATATATTGTTTGTCCTTCACTTTTGAGCTTGAGTAATCTAAACCTACACAAGACATAAGAAGTGAAAAACATTTTGATACAAGAAAAATTAATGCTGTGGTTAACAGACACTTTTAATCCTGGGTCAGCATTGACCGGCTTTTGAACAACCCGGCCCGGATGAATTAACTAGACTTTAAATTTTTTTCGTATTGTTGTTAATTTGCATACCTTGCTATTTACCAACTCACATTTAACCATCCTGTCAAAAAATCCTTTAAACATATTTAGTAATTTTAGTAAACTTGGTCAGTACAAATGCAAAAATATGGAGACTGGGTACAAAATGCAGACTAGCAGAGAAAATCTAAATCCGCGAGATTACTAAATTTACCTTCTTGGCTCTAAAATAAGTTCTACTAAAGAAATTGTGCTTCCCTCTGTGTATATTACTGTACACGGGTGTCTTAACCCATTGACTCCCAGAACTTTTTGCCAAAAATGCGATTTTTGGACATTTTGGTGGTTTTGAGGCTGGATCTTGGCCAAATTAGCTTTAATCTGGTGGAAATTGCATTTGCAACACGGCAGCTAGTTTGTCTTGCCACTAGAATCGCGTTTTACCACATTTTGGCTCGGGCATGCGCACAAATCAAAATTTTGAGTTTTTGGACGAGAAGGTGACCTACGTCTTTAGGCTTTCCGATTTTTGCCTTTTTTTTTTCCTCTTTCCTTTTCTTTTCTTTTCTTTTTGCTGCAGTGATTAAGCGTCTACTGGGCTTGCTTTTGGTTAAAAAACTTCTAAGAAAGAGTCATCGAGGCGGCCAATTTTCACCATGGAGCAGCTAGGTGTAGTGGCAGGAAATTTTGCTCCGAGTTTTTCACTCATCTTTTTGAGCATTTTTGTGCATATCTCGGGCGCCACTAGGCCGATCACTTTCATCTAGGCGTCATTGGAAAGATCTTTTCCTGCTGCAGAAGTTGAGTATAAACGATGCCAATTTCGGCCAAAAGTGATGACGTCAGCAGTGGAAGAAAGGCCGAGCCTCGTCACGGCCGGTTACGGGCGGCACGGGAGTCAATGGGTTAAGAAAATAATGATTGTGAAGAACAAAATAATATGAACTAAAATCTTACCCAGCAATTATATTTACACTTTAGTATCTTTCCTTCAGAGAACTATCAAGCGTGAAATGCTACATGTAGAATCAACAAACTCTGTTTAGGAGAGAAGGCTGCATGGACAGATGACATGTTTTGATAAGGTATGTTGATTACTTACACATTTTTAACCTTTAGGCCACAGTGGGGAATCTCCTTATCAGTTTAGAGGAGGTAACCAGTCATTTAGCCCCCCTAAGTTAATTAGCCCCTAGCCTGTAAGCCCCCAACCAGGAGTCGATTAGCCCCCAACCTAAAGTTGGTTTAAAGCCCACACAAGGTTCAATTAGCATAGTTAGAGTGAAGTCTAAATATATTTGTTTGATTGAGTGTGTACTCAAATATATAATCCTAAACAGCCACACAACACACATGGCCTATGGATGTAATAAAAACTCTATCACTCTTGACAACTAAAAGTTGTGTGTTGTTTGTTGCACTCATGCTCACTGAATAGTTTTTCAACTCTATTGAGAATTCAAAATTTAATCTTCACATACATGTACAAAACCAAACTCATTTCCGGGGTCCTTTTTCTTCCTTGCTCATTAAAATGGCTACTTGGTTACAAAACTTTACTTTAATTTGTCATATTGACAAGTTGAATAACTTAGTGAGTTAAACAGGCAAGCGTTATTTGGGGCTAATCAACTTGTGTGGGGGCATAAATCGACTTTAGGTTGGGGGCTAATCAACTCCTGGTTAGGGACTAACTGGCTAGGGGCTAACTGACTTGGGGGCTAAACGACTTGTGACCAATGGCGATGCTGGTCAGAAAGTTTGTAAAACACCCCTTTGAGGTACCAGAATCCATTTTCAGGTTGTGGTTTTAAAGTTCATTGTTAACTTGAATAATTGCATATGTATTAACTTTTCATGTTGTACATGCAAGTTCACTCTCTGACTCTTTGGTCTTTCTGTCCTTCACTTCCTGTTGGACTTTTTTTCATGTCCATGTAACATGATCTAGTGTCTCCACAAGTGATTTGCTTTAATAGCGAAGATTTCTGTCATAGATCAGTTAGACAGTGTGTTTTTCTGCAAATCTACATAAGAATGGTATTGATTCAGGGTGCAAAAAAATGCTTTAATTTATAGAAGTTGGTTTGCAGTGGAAAATTTGCGAGAGAAATTGATACCTTTTACCCAAAATGTATTTGTATCCATTGTTTGTTGTGATAGTTTGTCTTCTGATGGACATGTACATGCAGTTGAGCTTAAATTTCCTGAAGAACTGGTTACACATGCAATGTGCTTTCTTGTTGTAGATGAAAATACAGATTTCCGAATTTTAATGGCTTCTTTTAATAAATTCAAATATTTTTTGAGGTAAATGCGTTTCAAGTGACAAAGAAAAATGCTCAGTTGTCTTGACTATCTGCTTAACATAAGCTGCCAAAATAGAGGGTTGTCCAATACTCTGACCAATTTGTGCATAGCATTGTATTGTATTATATCCACATAACAATAGATTAACAATACAATTAAGAACAACACAATACAATAAAATACAATACAATGCTATGCATAAATTTGGACAAGTATTCCAAAATAACATTTGTCCACAGCATGCATTTAGTCTAGTTAATAATTTACAGTCATGTTATGGTGAACTTTTTTTGAAAATTCTTCTTACTACATGTAGTACTTTCTATTCTGGCAGTTCATTCTTAATATAGACTCTGGATTGTATGTTCTCTTCAGAATGTTTACTTTTTGATTGATTGATAGGATAGGATAGGATAGGATAACTTTATTTAGACACGGTAAACTCATCAGTCACAACTATAAAAACCTAATTATTTACCAGAATTATTACAAATTTTACAACGACTAGACATGCATTATTCTAAAATACTCTAAATAATCAATTATAGCTATAATATTAAATGACAAAATAAAACCTGCTTTACATGAGTGCCGTGTATTAAAAAAAAAATTCTAAATTTAACTTAATGAAAAGAGACGCTCGCAGCCAGCCCGGAACGCGTTAAGGGAGTCAGCCTGCCGCAACTCGATTGGTAAGCTATTCCAAAGAACTGCTCCAGAGTAACTGAAGCTATTCTTCATATAGTTTGTGTGTGGCTGTGGGATGGCTAGTTTGCCCTCTGTGTCCCTTAAGGAGTAATTGGAGACTAAGGTAATCTGGAGTGAGACCATAAGATACAGGGTACATATAGTAAGTTGTTTTTGTGACTTTCACAACAGTAACAAAATTGTGGTTTCGAAAATAGCACTTGTATAATAATTCCAGGAGAATGACATATTACATGTATAAAGCACTAAACAACATTGGAGGACATACATGTACATCATTCAGATTATGAGGGTTTTGCTTGCTTGCTATTTAGAATGTAGCCCATGTTTGCATAAAATAGTAAGTGCTCCACAAACAGCTGTCATTTGGTACATTGTACCATAGTCATTTGGGATTTGTGGACATACAATGTAATGTAAAAGGGTAAAAAAATTGTCAGTTTAAAAAAAGGTTTTAATAGTATATTCTGGGCTAAAATGCAAATAATTACATGTAACAATTATCGTCTGATACTTAGCCGACGAGGCCGTAGGCCGAGTCGGCTAAAATCAGACGATATTCCGCGAGATTGAGCAGGATAATTGTTTTATTATTCAACAAATTGATAACAAAACAGCCTAAATCCTTGTCAATCTCTCTGTCGACATTTTCTCACTTCACTTTTTCTTCCCACGTACGAAGCTACGTATACCGGCGGATATCTGTTACCTACGGATGACAGATATCGAGAGCATCATGACCATATTTGGATAGTGTTACAATTTGTTGAATAATAATCTTGACTTTCATGTACTTTTCAGAATCAAGAAGAAATTAACACAATTAAAAAAATAAAATAATCTTTGATTACAAATTCTGCCTTGTTAGAAATTGAATTTCAGGGGGTTAGTTTTGTCTAGAGGGAGAGTAAGTTTTTTGGAGTGAAGTGACAAGAAATGCTCAAGACATTTAGTTATTTCCTGTTAGTTCCCTCTCTCAAGACTTTCTACAGCAACTTTTTACTATTGGGGCTCTGTGGTCATCAGACTACTCCTGAGCTAAACATGATGGCTTTCCCATCATGTGAAATTCAGGTTTTTTTTTGCCAAATTTGAATAGTTATTGAAATAGACGCTGAAAAGTTGCATTTCTTATGCACATTTCAGAGTAGAACTTCTTTCCAAGTCGAAGCTGAGTGCTCCTGTAGTAAGAGCCTTTTAAGTTAAGTCTGCAATAGCATACGAGCCAAGTGGCTGATCAGGCTGGAGCTTATCCCTGTTTCTGTAGCATGATGTGACTAGGAGTGGAGTATTTCTACTCCTCCCTGGATGGGATGCTAGTCCATTGCAGGGTTACCCCCAGCATTAAATTCACCGGTACCCATTTATACTCTTGGGTGGAGAGAGGCGCTATGAGAGTGAAGTGTCTTGCCCACAAACACAACACAATGTCCCTGGCCAGGGTTTGGACCCAGATTGCTCAATTCTTAGTCAAACTGTGACCATTTAAAGCATACATGTAGTTTTGATATTGCAATGACATCATACACAAGGAAAACAATCTATTGGACATGTAGACCACTGTAAAGCTATCAAGCTCAAACCCAAATTTGTTGCTAGAATCCATCTGGTCACAAGAGTATACTTTGAACTCTTTAAAAGAACCATTTATCACGAAATGTGCAGACAAATAATACAAAAAAATTGAAATGATCACTCTTTAAGTTATGAAACCATAGACCACTTTCATAAATGGCAGCCGTCGGATTTTTTTTTGACAATATTAAAATTAGCCCTACTAACCTCATTTTGAAGTCAGTAATTCAAAAGAATTTTTACACTGAGACGAGGTTAGTAAGGCTAATTTAAATGCATACAAATGAATTTTAAATTGGCAGCCATTTATGAAAGGGGCTACATGTACCTCCTGCTAAAAACCTGGTACTTCTTTGGTGGGAAAATAAATTCAAACGACTCCCATAAAACAAGATTTAGCTACGGCGTACATGTACCTTTTATATTACATGTACATGTAGGTCCCTCTTAATATTCCTGACCATCACCCCTGTCAGTACTTTAATATGAATAATTTGAAAGTCCTTTACCGAATTAAGAACGCTCCTTTTTCACTCGAATAGACAACTAAAACGTACATGTATTTCTTCCATGGAGGTCATATTTGTGATGAATTTAGGAGGTCATGTTTTTGATATGCTAGGCTTCTGTCTGGTCAAGACAACATATGCATCTCCCTAAACGAATTATTGTTAAATGAAAAATGCAAAGTTCTTGACTTGGGGTGAAAATTATAGCCACTACATGTAGGCTTTAGCATCAACTTGGCTGTGTTTGTAATGAAATGTTCGGTAGCTGCATTTCAATAGGACAGAGAATGTCAAAGATTTGACTAACTCTAACAAAAAATCTTTGCAGGAAAAAGTTTAACAAACTGCTTTAGCCTGGAAGAAAATAAGGGGTTAGTCACGAACACGCCAAAAAATTACTCATTAAGATTTGAATCAACTACTTGTAATAGCACCTAAATTTCAAGGTTTTCCTCGCACAGGAACTAATTTTGGTATCTAAGCTCCAAGGGTTTAATCAGTGAATGGATTGATCTCTTGTGTTGTGCCAGGGGGGGACTCCCATATAGAAAGGATGGGGCTGATTGTCGGAAATTTTGAGGGGAACCCCTAAGAGGTACCAAGATCCTGTTTTTTGGGCGTGGCTTGAGTTTTTTCTCCCCTAAGAGATACCAGTTTTAAAACAACACATTTAATTTATCTCCTGCAATTTTTTGGGCCCAATACCCTAAAAGCTACTACAAAAGCTCACGTTGTGGACCTTTGGAGGCTGAACATCCTAAGAGGTAACAAAACCGCTTTTTGAAAGCCTAAAACGTATGGCGAGCAGCCCTGTTTTCTTTATATGGGAGCCCCCCCCCCCCCCCTGGGTGTTGTGCGTTTATTTTTAGTGCAGAGTACACTGTTGGGATGGTTTAGGGGGGGGGGGTGCTGTTCACTAAGGCACTAACGCACTAACACATAAGGTGTAACCTTTAATGTTTGTTTGTTTGATTAGTTAATTTCAATTAATCAATTAGGCTTGTGGGAAGGGTGGCTGGGTAGGTTAGGTACCTGTGTGCACCACGCAAAACGTGTTACACTTACGTTACTTTCTATTATAACATGGCTATTCTCTTTAGAACAAACGAAATTTGCTCGAAACGCATGCGCAGCTTAGTTAGGGTCGACAATACGTTAGGTGAAAGATACATTTCATACGGGATTACACTCGAACGTTGAGTGCTTTTCCTTGTGGCAGAACAACACATGTAAGACGCATGCGTTCTAGAATTGCTAGTGTGGTAAATTGAACTTTTCCGTGTTAGTTACAGGTAAAACTAGTAAATTTGTGAAAAAAAGGAACTGTTGCAATTGTTGTCGTAGACTCCGTAGCACTTACTGAAACCGCCAATTAATTCCATCAGTCTTTGAGGTGAATCGCTCACAGATGTAGGATATAATTTCGGTCAAGTAACGATTTCTACCTTCAAAACTTCTCGTTGAAACCCTCCTCAGTTGTAATGATCGATAGCATAGTTGTGTAGGTTTGACGTCGGTTTTATTGTCAACACCAAAGGTGGCGACAGAAGTTTAACTCTCGACGTGACTGTTTGATTATTAGATTAGTTCTTGTTTATCGGTGAAATGGAAATTTGCGTTTTGAATAAAACAAAATCGTTCCTCTTCGATTTTCATCAGATATTTAACTTTATTCCATTTATCTCCAGCAGTGAGTGAAAAAAAATACACGTCTTATATTTTCTAGGAAACAAGGGTATCATGTTACATACACTGTACCTTCTCGAGAAAAACGAAGGTCAAGCTACAAACATTGACGTGAAAAGTAAAATTGTCACATTTGCCACTTCTACGTATTATTGAAGTTAAAACGAATGAAACTCAACGTAAAACACCACAAAATTTAAAGCTATCATAAAGTTATTTTTGGGCCTTGAAAGAAACATACATGTACGCACTGCTAAGATTGTGCGTTATCAAGTTTTTGTCCGCTCATATTCTGCAAAGGGGAAAAGGCCGAGTTGACTACCAAGTGAGAGAACGGCAGGGGGTGAGGACATGTGTAGCCATAAATTACACTCAGCACTTACTGAGATCGTCTCACTAGTTTTGTTTTGCATTTCTTAGGGACTTAGTCTTTTATTTCTTCGCCTGTAGGTTTTCTTTTTTTCTTTAAATTTTTCTTATGTTCAAAGTTAGCTAGCCAGCCTTAAATTTCATGCTTTACTTTGACTAACACGAAACGTTACTTCGACTTTTTCTTTGGTTGTCACGCTAGTCTACGTTACTTTGGTCGTCACGCAACGCTCTCCTGTCGACCGCAATTTTTATTTTCCTTAGAAAAAATGACATTGTTTTGGTGCAACTTTTTTTTTGTAGAATTGCATTTATTGATTTTCCTTTTTTTATTTTCATGCAGGTTGCTGGATGGCTATGAACAGAGTACTGTATGTACTGCAAGTCAGGATTGATTCATCCAAGATTTAGTTAGAGGTAGAATAGAAAACATATTTGCGTCAAGATTATTTGAGAAGAATCGAAGCTAAGAGTTCCTTTTCCGTTCAAGTCAAACAGTTTCACAAGTCAAGCACCATCGTTATTACCATGTTAAATTGTGTAGAAAATGCAAAATTTACGAGCAATTTATTATCAGTACTGAAACGTGGATGGTAAGACTGATCCGTTCGGAAGTAAGAAAGAGGCACAAAGGGTTAAAGCAAGAAGCTGGACTAGTACAAAGTAGAAGCTATAATTTGTAACTAAGGCTTACAAGTGTCAACAAACTTGAGGAAGGGTTTGTCGCCGGCAAATTGAAAGTTTTTTTTTGTACCAGTTCAGCTTCTTGCTTTTATCTTTTTCGTCTCTGCCGTACAGATCATTCTTGTCGTACAAGGACGGAGCAATTCTTTTTGCCATTTTGAATTGTCTGGGAATTCAAAATTGTTTTGAGATATTAATTTTCAAATCGCTTATGCAAGTACAATGTTAAAATTATGTGAAAACAACTTTGCCAGAAATTTATTGTGAGAGTAAAGAACAATCTTCTAAGCCAGTATCATGTCTTTTTTCCTTAAGCGTGGTTTCCTTGTTAACATCGGTTTGACCGTGTTTAGTTTTCCCGCCAAAAGACTTAGAAAATACGGGCGTTCAAAATACGCATGCGCCGTATTTTTTATATAGTAGGTACCCCATTCACCCTTCGATAATTTTAAACTTTTTTCCTTTGTGTCTGCTCTACTTATTATTAGACTGTGATATTACTAGTCAGTATGACAAGCAGTTTTCATAATAACATTATCAATAATAAAATATTTCAATCACCACATTCAAATATTAGTGTGAAATCACTTTTATTGTCCTAAGTATTATCTAATTGTAAGTTAATTAGTTCATAGAAATCAATTAAAATCATTAAAAAGGTGACAAGAAAAAATGTGCCCTCTATATACTAAGACTTTTGGCGGGAAAATTTGAAAAAATTTGCACAGCGCTTCCCCTCACAACTCTCTCAGCAAAATATTCAAAATGGCTTCACTTACAATTTCCCGCCAAAAATTAATTGAACATCACGTCGTGCAAAAAAAAATTGAAAGTAAAACGCCGTTCGTTCCCTTTTCATAAAAAAAGAAAAAAATCCGAACGAGATATTTTAACTGCTTTGCCATCCGAAACAATTTAGTTCTTTCGAATTCTTTGCACGAGATGATGTTTCGGATAAAAACCTTTTTCAACCGGTTCTCGTTTGTTACACAGGACAAATTAAAATGAAAAAATGTCAAGAAATGTACCCATCCGAAACAGTGAGGAAGTTTGGGGGTAATACAGACAATTTTAACTGTTGTTTTGCTAAGAACGTCAAGAAATGGTCTGTCTTAACCAATTTGCAATAACAGTTATAAAGTGTTGGGAGTAATACAGAATTTCAAAATAGAATTCAGCTCAACGTAATCAGTTAATGTCCTTTGACGTTTTTTTTAGTTCGTATTAATGCAATGTCCTGTGTTACAACGAGTGCCGGCAGTAAAAGACCTTCATCCACTTACACCTAAATCTTTTTCAAACACCAACTTACCAAAAAACCCAAGTGCCTGATTAAAGGAACTCGATTATATTCTGCGACTTTACCCCCACCCTTATTAAACTCGAACATTTGATTAAAATAAATAAAGGTTATACGGACCACAATGAAATGAAGGCGAAACCGGTTGAAATTTGCGATTTGTTTCTTCGCTCATGAAACACGTTCTCAAGTTGCATTGTAATTTAAACTATGAAGGTAAACAAGACAATTGTGAAGCCAAGTTATTCATTGCAATTTTATTTCTTTCAAAAGACTTCATTTTCAAACGAAACGAAAATAATTTTTTTTTAAAAATTGGTTTGGAAATAATTCTCAGCTCTATAATTTTGCTATGTTAGCACAACAAAGAAATATCTAAACTTATCATAATTTTCAATTTTAAAAACTCCTATTTTCCACTTATTCACTTGCAAAGTTGTTATCGGACAGTTCAATTAGCCAATCACATTCAAAGTTGCATTTCAAATCAGCCAATCACATTCAAACTTGTAGTTTAAATCAACCAATCTCAATTTACGCCTTCTTTGTCAGTATTTGAAGGCAAATTTTCCTTTTCTTGGCCATTCTCCTTTTCTCGGAAATTGTAATTTTTATGATTAATTGATAATAAGACTTCGTGTCGTCCAATTCGGACTGTAATCATACTCGTGATAAACAAATCGGACTCCCGCTGCGCGGTCGTCCGATTTTGTCATCACTTGTACGTTACAGACCGAATTGAACTCTCAGTCCATTACTTAAAGTTATGATGATAATTAGGACAATTGCGAAGTCAACTCTTTGCTGTGTTTCCCCAAAAGACTGTTGATTTACAAACGAAATGAAAACAAAACTTTTTCAAATCAAATCGACAACAATGCCAAGTTTTTTTTATTTTGGCAATGTTTAGTAAGACAATCTTAATTTAAAATTTTGAAGATAAAAAAAAAACAATTGTGGAGCCGAATTAATCATTGCAGGATTTTACTTTTCAAAAAAATGAAAAGTCAACAGCGAGAGAAAAAAATTGTTTGCGAGGTATTCATTAGCGAATTTTGTATTTTTATATTTTTTGACCTGTACGATAAAAAAGACAAACAAGACAATGATAAACCAACTAACTTACCAATGCCATGTTGTTCCTTTATATTCGAAAATCTCAAAAGTTAACAAAGCAATGAAATTTGATTGTTTATTATCTGGTCTTGTGGTCCGTATAACTCGAAAACTGGAAATTCTGACTTTAAGTTAACCTTTTAATCTCATGATATTCCACGAGCCAGGCATTAGGGTTATATAACAAGCACTGAATTTGTGACAAGAGAACATTGTCATCTAGAAACGTTTACCAAACGAAAACAAGCCAAAATGGAACTATGTTAGTCCTTGGAAGTTTTAAAAATAATTTTTTTCTTATTAATAAATGGTTGGAACCCTTGTCTATCGTAGTTCGTTAATGTCAGCGAAGTGTGAAGGTGCTTCTCGAAATGTTGTGTAGGCGTGTGATTTGGAAACAGTGACCAAATAGTCAGTTGTTGTCAGTTTTGATTGGTATACATATAATTAGAAAATAACAGAAATATCATTAAGTTCTGTTTCAGGTCAAGTGTATTGGTTGGTTTTGTTGAGGGAAAAATTCGTTTGTAACGGGACTCACGAGACGGTGATTGTTCCAAGATAGTGAACCAGCCTTTCAAGGGTCAGTCGCTACATATAAGCTTGTACCGATATAAATCAATTATTGACATCATCGATTGTTTTGTGTCCCGTGTTAGTGTTCAGTTAGCTAGTCAGTCAGGGTTCTACCAGTAAAAAAAAAACTGAAAAACTAAGACTGGCTAACGATTTGCAAAAAATGTATTCCGGCTTTATATCAAAAAGCCAATATTCTCTTGTCAACTACAGTTATAGTAACGTATTACTGAAGCACCGACTGTTTTGCAGACATAACGAAAAGATCTCGAGAAAATTGAACGCAAAAAAGTCGTAAACTAGTTTTTGCAAAAGCTAAATAGTCGAGTGCGCTATGAAAATCTCACTCAGTATTTTTTACTCTGAATTCAATCAAGACAATTGAGAATTTGCTCCGCACGAGATAACTAAATCAAAACATATCAACAGCTGAAAACGAAGTAAATTAAGGGAACGCTATCAGGAAGTTCGCAATGTCTGCAAAAGAATCGGTAAATAGTGGCTGATATTTAAACCGCGTTTGAGACTAAATTAAAGTACTCTGATTAAGGCATTTTGTTTCTCCAATCTAGATAGACAATTAGTGTGCGATTTGATGACATAAAGAGTAACACTTTTCCCTTACAAATTAAATTGAGTACTTTGGTCCATTTCCCAGTCTCTACTCAAGACAAATTTTAAATTTGCTCCACTCCAGACAATTGATGTGCGATTTGACGAATCAAGAGCGACCTTCCATTGCAAATTGAAGTACTTTCTGCCATTTTCCAGTCTCTAATTCAAAGTCTTTTTTATTCGAGCAGTTATTCTTTAGCAAATTTGTTCAGCCACCATTTTAATTAACAAGTTATCTGATAATTTCAAAGTTCTTATCTTTGAAGAATTCCTCCTTGTTTGATGATTTAAGTTTGTCCGCTTCTCCAACTACCTGTGCCAGAGATAGCTTTTTTTAATTCCTGGAAAGAGAATTAAAAATGTCCAAGATTAGCAAGTAAAGTAGTGCATGTATGAAAACTTCATCAGACACTGCAAAAACTAAAGAAGCTAGGAAACTAGCCAACAACTGAAGCCCAAATATGAAGACAGGATTGCACGATCATCGCAGTTATACACAGCTTATATATGACAGTTCAGTTATGGTACAATAACATTCCACCAGCTAAGGAGCGAAAAACGTGGCAAGGCAAAGTAATTACCCTAAAAAAAATTACACTAAGAGTAGACCTTTAGAAATCCATATGGCTACAATTTTCAAACTTTAGCAAGAGTTTTGCATTTTATAGATTTTTTGTTGCCAGACTTTTGAATAGTCAAGCATTCAGTGAAAACCTCCACGTCTCTTTCAGGCGCATTACTCCACCAATTATCAGAAAATTTCAGTTAACTATTACAAAGCATCAGTTTTTGCCGCAGTACCATTCAAATTGGCAGCCCTTGAAATATTGTGAACGGAACACTGAATTTAAGATATCTCTTTGCTGTCTTGTTTCAAGAGATGCGGCGTCGCTTAAAGAGCTTCCGTACGAACAGCGCGAGTCCACGTGGGCCTTTTGAACAAAATTAAGGGAATGTTTTCCAACAGCAGTGCTTACCTTTGATTGATATGGAATAAGGATTTCTTTCCAAGTTGTAATGTCCTTCTAGCAGCAAGAATCTTCTTTCTTCAGGAGTAAAATTGGCCCTCAACCGAACGACATGTCTTCACTCATCAACGAACAGTTTGAAATGTGTAACATTCCACGATTGCTTTGAATATGGATTAGAGACGTAAGCCAATCGCTGGCAAACAGATCCCACGTGGGAACTTGTTTGCACGCTTTTTTCTCCCAGCGAATCCAAAAGCGCGTAAAAGGAAAAAAGTCGTTTGATTTTGTATGAATTGTTTTTAAATTTACCTTTTTTACCAATAAATTAAAAGTTTTGCTCACAAATTGGAACCGAATCGAATTAATATTATGGCTTGCCTTTCCAGTCAATATTTAAACAACTTTCATATAGTATACATTCTCAACATTTCCGTGCCAAATGTTTTCTATTTTTAAGTTTTACTTGTATATTTTTATATGTCTTCCTATTAATAATTTATATGTAAGTGTTTAGCCCATTTATTTTTTTTACATTTGTCCCATAGTTTTTGTCTGTCCATGTGAGATTTGTTATTTTTGTTCTAATCTGCATGAAACACGTGATTACATCTCCGTTATCTTCCACCATGATGGCTTTTGGTCATGAGAAGGAAGTCAACTGCATGTCCTGCGGCCGCGGATGCCTTAGGGACGCGCCATTATTATTTTGAGGGGGTGGGGGGGGGGGGGTGGGGAATTTTCAATAAAGGATCCTGTACAGCAAAAACTGCTGAAAAATAATCGTGCAAGTGTTTTCTACTATTCAGGTCCTTCCACAAGCTATTGCCAAGAGAAAATGATCTGCTATTGCTTGCCAAAAATAATCATGCACAATCTAAAGGTGAGAAAAAATTTCATGCCCCAGGAAAATTGCCCAAACCCTCCCCTAAAAAATATTGAAACGTTTTGAAACGTTTGCCTCGGCTGAATTCAATGCCAGTCATATACGTGGCACCTTTGGTTGCTTTTTCCAAAGACTGTTCACGTCTCAGGCTCGATTTCGACCGCTCACTCGAGGAGTGCGGGCTCCTTTTCCGAACAGCGGCTGGTAATCGAACCTGTTTACTTTGTCTTTCAAGAATAAGTATCGAGAAGATTTGGTTCTCCTTTACACTCGAACGCAAATTAAGTTTAGATTTCTAATGTTCAGCCTTTGCGTCCGGCCACTTTGGCGATGGTCTGGGCGAAAATCGTTTTTCTCGATTTCAGGCTCGAATTTAAAGCGCTTCAAGAATAAATAAACTATATCATATTTCATATCTACCTGGGGACTACTTTGTGGACGGAAAAAGAGAAGAATCGATTTTTCGATTTCTGTCACCTTATGTTCGACAATTAGGGATATGATTGCAGCCTGATGTCCCAGTCGGGATGAAAAGGATAAGTAAATAAGTAAGTACGCTTAAGATACGGATAAATAACTTTTAAGTGCCTTCACGTCTATTTCATTAAAATGATCGATCATCGCATATCAGTCATTGTAACTAACAAAATACGGTATTCATTAAAATGTTTCGACATTCTTAGCATTCTTGGTTATAACGACCTATAAACGACTTATAAACATACAGTCTGAACAAAGTAAAAACAATAATGCATTTTTTTTTGTTTCGTTAAAATAAAGTGGGACATTTAACCTGTATCAAGAGAACATATTTTTTGCCTTTGTCTAATTTAGGTACATAATTGTACCTGGGGAGGTGTGCCATTTCCATGTAACAGATCGCAGAGTTCAAATCTCAGCTGAAATCTTCCTTTGTACGTGAAATCAAGGGCGCAGTTTTTAGAAATGTAGTTTATAATGCTGGCAAGCGTTTAACTGTGGTGACTAGGTAACTAAAGCAAGTTTTGGTCGCTTTACGCTAAAATCGGAAACCAACAACAGGCGCTTGTTTTCAGGTTCAAAAGAAACACTCTAAATTGATGCGCTCGTTAATAAAGCGACAATATAATCCCGCGATTTCTAGTTTAGTAAAATAGAAGGCCTTACCTTTGTCTTACGGCTGTATCTAGGAGAAATCTTGTATCTTGAAAACAAGTAATAATCGGATAGGATAGTAGCAGTTCATACGGAGAGGTACTTGAAAACAAGGGCAGGGCTACTGATATCTGGTGAACCTGTAATCTGGTAATGTGTACATGATGAATGAGTCACGCACACTAGGAAAAAAACATAACGCTTGTTTTCCGTTTTCAAGTTATGACGCTCAAGATTAATATGCGCGCGAAAGGTCCCAGCAACATGCACACCGAAACGCGGGAGCAAACGATAACTGAAAAAAAATGGTTTCACAAACATTGCTCGAAAGTGGAGAAAAGTTATGAGTACGTGAGATACTCACGCAAGTTTGATGTCAGTGAAAGAAAAACACCATCAAACCAATAAACTTTTGTATTTTATTGTGTTCACACTGACTTGCTTGGTCAAAGGCTATCAACTAATGTCAACCAGTCAAGGTCTTTACTTCCTTGGGGTGAATGTTTGAAATAAATTATTCAAATGTAATAAACATCAGTTTTAGATTTATTTGTTTGTTTTTTCCAAGCGTACTGCGGTGCTTTTTTGAGGGTCAGGGGAGGCTGATAGACGTATCATATTGCTGAGCCTCGTAATGCCGCAGGCTAATCTAGGATTAAGTTTTAAGTTGCCTCGGACGTAATTTGTTACTTCAAGCCTGTACTGTTGTGATCCAGGGGTGGTTAACCTGAGCATCAGACCTTCCTAAGGGGAGAGGAGTGAGAGGAGGCAAGCAGAAAAGTACAGGAAGGCCTTGTACTCTTTTTTCCTTCCCACTCTTCGCTCCCAGCCTTACCTTTGAGGAGCCTGAAACACTTATAAACTGATCAGCTTTCGCGCCGTCTAATTTTCACTTTCCCAGGTTTCGATGTCACCGGAAGCAAACGAATTTTGCACATTAAGGTGACATATACACCCCAAGAGGGCCTGTTTCCGTTGACAGATGGTTCACGGCAGCTGTGATAAAGTGCCTGTCCCGCTAGTTTTCCCGCTGGGCCTTTTTTTCTAATATTCAGTCCTCAGTTCTATGGCTCTACAAATGCATCGTTGACATTGAAATTATTTCGTTTTCGGCGACCTTTTCCTCGTTCGTCTTTCCTGCTTAAATTAACTTCTTACCTTTCGGAATCATGTCCATAACATGAAACAAGGAGCATATCATGTGCACTCCTGCATGAGCCAAATATCCAGGGTTACCGTGACCCAGGCAAATCCTTTCTTGACCTTAACCTGCGATAAGACTTTCTTTCTTTCGGCGATTGAGCCTTCACCTGGGTTCCTCTCGTGTTCGACATTTTGGCGTTTTTACTTTCCTATGCTTATTTGAGCGAAATTTTGTCTCACAAATTAACACGTTTTGCGTCATCAACGTAAGTAACCAAGAGTTGCTATGCCGACAACTTAGACCGCATTCTCACTTTGAACCTCATAAGACCCTTATATTCCTTTATTTATCACTTCTAAGTTCTAAGTTTTCGTAATAAGACATTCATTCAGGTCTACAGAGCTACCTCTCCCTCTCAGCTGGCGCGTGGAGCCTCGGCACGAGGAAAAGGGAGTCAGGGACTTGTCAGGGACACGTAGCTCTGGTATCTGGGGACAAGAATGAATTATCTTTCCTTATTAGTTTGGCCGGAATGTCTGAGGAACTGTTTATTAAGGCGAAGTATTCATGTGACTTCAGAGATTTCAAACCTTGTCAAGGCACCCATGTCGCTGTCAAAATCGTGCACAACGATTGACATTAGAAAGTTTAAAGTACAAAGGGCAGAAATTTTTTCCAGAAATTTGAATAAAGCTGTTGAAACAGTAAGTGCTTATGATCTCTCGACCGACCATTACGGCATGAATGATTTAAGTAGACAGAGCATGAATTTTACTGTCAGTAAACGAGGCAGTTACGACTGTTGAATTCAGTAGCATCAACTTACGGTAAAAAACAATTCTCGAATGAAAAAAGGTTCTTGACCGATCAAAGTCTTTTCTGATAACATTCGGGATGCATTTTAAGTGTGGATTCGATAGGCAGGAGTACATTAATGGAATCTTGTGACAGGGCATACTCTTTCAACCACACTCTTTTTTTTTATAAGGATGGTGTTTTTTCGGCCGAGGCTGAAAAATTCTTATTTAGTTCTGCCGATTTTAGGCTGAAAATATTCTTGGGAATATTGCTAGATTATATAGCGTATGACATTTCTGTTTTCGAATGTATTTGATATCTGGCGTTGAGGTAATTTTGGACAACAACAGTGCTTTAGTTGCTCTTAACACTTAAAACTACAATAACTACGGTAATTAAAATGTAGGTATGTTTGGAGCCAGTCTACAGGCAGTAAGCCTGGTATGACGCATATAACTTCTTGCAGAAATGTTATTAGCATAGAACATAGTGTTGTTCTGTTTTTCCTTTTTTGGCTAGTTTTATCGTTTAGACTGGGAAGGAATAATTTTATATGGTTTAGTTAAAAACATATAATTGTATTGTATTTATAAATTGTCATCACACAAAATAATATTTTCTTTCAGCCTCGGGTTTATTCTTAAAATATTCTTAAAATTTCAAAGTTCATCCTTGAAATTCTCATAAAATATATTCTTACAAAACAAAAAGTGTAGTTGCCCACTAGTTTCAAGTATCCATCGCACAATTGTCGAAAAGTGGATTTGCATATCACTTGCTGAAATTATACTGTTGTCATAAAACTAGACTCATTGCTTTTGCTATGCTATGCATGCTTAGTCAGAATAGTGTTGTTGACTGAAGACGCAATGAAAACCAAATCCTAGAAAATGGAAAAAAAAAAACGAAAACCGCAACAGATGTCAAAATCGAAAAACCGGATACAAAAACCCTGCACTTTTCAAAAGCAGCCTAAACAGGTTTTTATGTAATTTGAATGACAGATTCTTATGTAAAGGGTGTTTTTAAAAATGAGGGATATTAGCCTAACTAGTTCTTAGCGAGATACTCACCGTTACGTCACCTATTGTCATTAATGTGCCAACCAGAGGTTTATTGGCTGTCGAAACAAAGGATTCTTTTGTTCTGCGGTTGGCAAAATTTATATATCAAAAGACAGTGAGTATCGCTATAAGCGGATTTCTGCTGTATTTTAATGAAAAAATACCCCGGAAAAGCGATCTAAACAATGGCCACTGAACCGAAAACCCCAATGCCCCCTTAAAAAAATTACGGGCCTCTGGGTAGCCGACTCGTCATAAAAAGCTACTTCCCAAATATAACGGTTGCGTGGGGGACGAAATTTGTCCACGAAGACTGTTCATTCTTTCTGCAGCCCTAGCGACGAACAATCGTTTAGACAATATACATTTGCGACATTGGTTAGAGAAAAAAAATTTATCCCCAAGTAATTCGCAATATCAACAATTCAGAGAAAGGAAAAGGAACTTTCTGCGCGCAAAACATATACGGTGCACGAATTTTCGCCTCTCTGATAACGTTAATTACGTTCACAAACACTTGAAACTGCGATCGAGTTTTGAAATGTATCTTTACATTTTACTGCAGTCAAACATTAAATGAATACTTAAATGCTTTCCTCTAAGATATTATAGAGTATTCATGTGGTTCTATAAATCGATTGTTCGCCGTAGGACAACGATTATGCGTGAGTTATTATAATTCAGGATCGAAACATCTGGTATTCCATAATGGTACATTTTTGGTGTGACAAAAAGGAAAAAAAAGGTGATAATAAAATTTTAAGACAATTCGCTTTCGTTGCCTTCTTAATGATCGAAGTGAAAGACGTTTGTTTGTTAATACTTGCATTGGTCTTCATATTAAATTAAAGGTCTATCTGCGAATCGTTTTTTTGCACGTCTAAATGTGTTACAACTTATTAAATTTGCGAAACGGAGTGGAATGGCTATGTTTTCAGAAAGGAACTACTTCCTGGCACTTGCTTGACATTAGTCAACAGAAAACAAGGGAAATATTAGTACCTACATGTTAATATTGTAAATTCTTGTTACAAATATGACTTACTGCACAGGTTGAAGGTTTCTCTTCCGAAAAACAAGTCAGCTAAAGTTTGGTTCCAGCGCTTCCTGTTTAGACCTTGTTGACATCTGGAGCCTTCTGTGCTTCTGAGAGATCGTGTTAGCCCTTTTCACGGTTAGCTTTTACTCATTTGCATTACAAAATAAATCAACATGTATGAGAGGCAATTTCGAGTAATTTTGCAGTTTTTCCCCGAAATTGCCTCGCATCCACGTTGAATTACATTGTAATGCAAATAGGAAAAGCTAACCGTGAAAAGGGCTATTATTATTTCTACTGAAGATTATTCAGACTTCTGTCGACTTGTGGGGGCTCGCTGACTTTTATTTTCGTATCGGTCCTTTTGCCTGCTTTGACGCATCCGCCATGAGAAGTCTTCATCAACAGCGTTTTGTACACACATGTATTTGAAATTTAAAGTTTTCAAAGGATAACATACATTGTAGCAGTAAGCAGTTATGTTAAGCGAATGGTTAAAATGCGCGGTTAAAAGTGTGAAACACAGACGGAGAAATTCGAAAAGCTCTCCCAGGAGGGTACCAATTGGAAGATTCGCTACAAGAAGTAAAACTAACTTCTTTGATTTGCAGTTTATACTAGAAGGTAGTGATGCTAGTGTGTACAAATATTTTTATCTGACTCTCACAGCCGTGGATTCTCCTTGATAGAGTCTATGATTTTCTAAATAAATAAAAGTGATCAATG